>CM053762.1:5337423-5357885 GCA_028658305.1 Pachyuromys duprasi | reverse complement strand
TGGAGTGTGTGTGTGTGGTCACAGCAGCCTTTGGAGGTACTATGGATTGAGAGGCCAGGAAGCGGGTGACCAGGGAGCCCACACTTATGGGCCTGGGAGCTGCTGGAGGGTTCCACTGTGGCCAAGGGGAGTGGGGGGGGGCGGGCAAAGCACTGAGACAGACAGGTGACAAGTGCCACCAGCCTATCAGTTGAATGGAAGCACCGATTGGCCCTGGAGTGGGGCCAGAAAGTTCAGGGTGGGGGAGGGGGAGGGCAAGGGAGGTTTCAGGCCACTGAGCCAGTGATGGGGCCTCTGGCTGCAGGCAAGTGGTGATGGAGCAGGGAGAAACAGACCATATGGAGATCCCCACTTATTCACAAAGGCTGAGTGACACCTGACACCCACACCACCTGCCCCTTCAACAGGGAGGAGAGGGGTATGTGTTCGTGCATATATGGGAAGGTGGAAAGCTGGCAATTTCTTGTCAAAGCTTCCACCATGAAGCCCCCATACCTACCTCCAGCCAGAGGAAGAGAGGCGGCAGGAATGGACAGGGGCCATGGGAGAGTCGGTGCCAGAGAGGGAGGTCCCCTGGTTCCCTCCCCCAGCACACCTTCACACACGTCACAACATGCAGACTCACACTCACTCACATACATGACATACACACACACACACACACACACACACACGAGCCAGTTGACAGCCTGAGCTAAGAGAGGGTTTCGGGGTGGCTGGGGGTGGGTCACAATTGGAAAGGTGAACGGTGGTGAGAATGGCTGTAGAAAGATGCATAATTTCTCGTTATCCCTCACAGTGATGGGTTCTCTAAAAGACCTTTCTCCTCCTCTTCTCTCTTCCTCTGTGGCTAAGAGCTCTTCTGTCCCCCTCGAGACCCGTGGCGCTCGCTCACCCCCTTTCCCTTGCTCCTGGCCCGAGGCCCTCTGCTGGGGGGAGGTGTGATGTATTGGGTGACATCTACATTCTCCACCACAGCCAACTCAGGGCGGAGAGGAGGGCCAGGGGCCCTGGGGGTCTCGGAGCTGAGTTCTCCAGGGATCCTGGACCTGGGAAGAGAGAAACAGTCACAGGAGGATGCTGGCATGGCTAGGCCCTGCAGCCCTCTCCTGGGTACCCCTCTCCCTCCAGCTTTTGATCAGCTCGGGGGCTTGGTTCCTTGTGCTGCGTCTTATCTGTTTTGGGTCTCAATATGCTCCCAGATCTTCCCCACTTCTTTTTCATTGCTTAACCTGGATCCTAGGGGTTTGTTTTTTCCTGTTAAATATTCAGTCAACATTTCCACCAGTCCCCTTCTCAACCCACCAGAAACTTCAGTATGGCTAGTGTGTGTGCGTGTGCGTGTGTGTGTGAGAGAGAGAGAGAGAGAGAGAGAGACTTTGTTTGTTTTGCTGGGGGTGGGATGTACTGACTTGCACACGCTAGGAAAATGTTCTTTCTACCGCTGTACCATACTCCCAGACCCTCATTGGGGGATTCAAGTGCTAAGCTCCATCCTGACCTCTCTCTACTTTGTTTCACAACAGGGTCTCACTAAATTGGTTAAGCTGGATTTGAACTTTCAATCCCCTTTCTTTAGCCTCCTGAGTATCTGCGATGACGTCCTACAATACCAATCGCTGGGGCTCAGAGTCACTTTGACTTAGTTTCTCTCTTTGCTCACAAGTCTGCACCCATCTGCCTGAGCTCTGCCTCTAACAGCTTGGGAAGTTGAGGCTGAAGCAACCTCCCCGCCACTCTGTCCTAGTCTGTCCCTCAAAGAGCAGGACAAGTGCTTGCAGCCACGTGTTGCTCACTGTTTACCAGCCTCCAGTGGTCTTGGCCAGGGCCCCTGGTCAACAGAGAGGCTCTGCGCTCTCTGTCTCTAACAGCAGCTGAAGGCCACCCTCCTTGTCAGAGTACCCTTCCCATAGGTCTTTGCCACCACTGTTCCCTCTTCTTGCTGGCTTGCACAGGGGTCCCCTTTCTCTGATGACCCTATCTCAAACCTACCACCCCCAGTTCTGCCTATCTTTTTGCACGTGTGCCTGTTTGTTTGATGTGCGTCGAGCAGCCCACTTGTTTACTGTTTTTCTACTAAGCCCTGGGAGTCCCCAGACCTTGAACTCAAGTGTGTAACTTCCTGCCTTCTCTTCCTGGGTGCTGAGATTACAGGTGTGCACCGCCATGCTGGCTTTAAATACTCTGAAAAGTTCGTGTATGGGACCCAAGCACCCTACCACCTGAGAATTAGTTTCTTCACTCTGTGGCACTGCTGAGTTTTCCTAAACTCTGGCCGAGAGGATATCCGGCTCCGGGTCCCACCCACTGAGGTCTGGGACCCACCCGTGCTCCGCCCCCACAACCCTGTCCCACCCCGCCGCCCGGTGCAGACGCACGCAGGAGCCGCATGGAGGCGCTGGATGCTCCCAGCCGGTTGGCTGCGCGACAGGTGTAGTTGCCGTAGTGCCTGGCGCTCACGTTGGCAAAAAGAAGCATGGATCGGGTGCGCTCCGTCTGCACCTTGAGGCCCTCTGCCGACCCGCTGCTTAGCCTGCGGGGGACCCATATCAGAGTTGGTCTTGCACCTCCCTTGAGGTGCACAGCTCAGTTCCCTCACATACACTCAGGTTCCTCTCTTCTCCTAAGAGACCCCAGCTCAGCCAAGGACCCCAGGGACTCCTAGCTTCGCCACGCATCCCCTCTCCACACACCCGGGCCACTTTAGTACATTCCCAGTGTGCGTCCTTAATCCCCAGTGTCTCCGGTGTCCCCGGTGTCCCCGGTGGCCTCTTTAAATTTGTCCTTCCGACACTTAGCATCGGCCTCGATCCCAGACCTTGGGGTGGGGGTGGGGGCGCAATCCCAGGATTCATTATACTGATGGCCAAAGTAGTCTTCCAGGAACCCTCATACCCTGTAACCTAGAAGTAGGACCCTAGAGTCTCAGAATCCAGGCCTCCAGGCCTTTGCACCGCACGGTTTTCCAGCCTGGCTCTGTGATCCGAGACCCAGGACCTCCTTCCCTCCCGCCATGCCTCCCTCCCCTTCTCCCCCAGCCCTGCCCGGGGCAGTCCTCACAGCCTGTCATCTTTGTACCACTGGAAATCTGCAGGCGGGACAGCCATGGCTTCGCAGCGGAGGAGAGCAGCCCGGCCCAGGGCGGTGCGAGCGCTGGTCACATCGGTGATGGTCGGGGGATCTGGAAAGAGACAGCGGCCAGAGCACATTCTCACTGCATGGGAATTTCGGGGTCCCGTTTTAGGGCACACCCCCTCCCCTCAGATGCGAATTCCCACCTAGCTTTCATCTTCACGCGTCAGGCCCCTCCTCCCCAGGCACCCAGGGTCGGCCCGTGTGCCCCCTCGATGCTCACAATTCACTGTGACCAGCACGCGGCGGCTGTCCGGCGCGGAGTTCACCCCGTTGTGAGTAACGCACTCGTATTCCCCGGCCTGGCCCCGCTGGATGTCGGAGATTTCCAGGATCTCGCCCTCTGAGGTGAAGCCGTCTGTGGGGGGGAGGCGGGGAAGGGGGCGGGGCCGGACACAAACACTTAACACGGGACAACACGGGCACAACACGGATACACATCAGCGGGGTGGGCACAGCAGGGCCTGGAGTGCCCGAGTCTGTAGGAGCCGGGAAGGTCCTGTAGGGGCAGGAAGGGGCTGAGGGTGGGGCTGAGGGTGGGGCTGGGGAGTAAGAAACCCAGTGGAAAGGGGCCTGGGATTTGGGGTGCAGGACATCTAGGGACCTAGAATCTCCTGTGTCATGTTTAGGGGACCCACTTGGGAGTAGGGAAATAAAGCCAGATCTTGGTTTTTGGCTTTCAAGGATCCAGGAAAGGCAGACTCAATAGGGAGGGTCCAGAGTTCTCTTGGGGTTTAGGGAATTCGGATCTGATGAGTGAGATTGGTAATCCAGAGGCCTGGGATCTTTTAAACAGACCTGAGGCCACAAAAGACCATTTAGAATTTATGGCAAGTAGGATTTAGGGTTCAGAAGATACCAAGGGGCAGGACGAAGGGACGTGAGGCTAGACTAGGTTTCCAGCACTTAGTTCATCCAAGGAACGGGACCCAGTGATGGTCATTATGGGTCTGTAAAGAGGCAGGAAGAGCCAGAGACTGGGGTATCTAGGGATGGAGAAGACATGGTGTCCTGGCCTGATATATGCCAGGCAGCTTGGCAGTACCTTTTGGAAAACTGCATCTCAGAACTCATTAAGCAGGTTGTGGTTAGAGGGGGGAGGGGATCCGCTGGTTGCCTCTGGATCTAGGGCAGAGGCTTGTGCATTTCTGGAAAATTCCCAGGAGTTGCTGATGCTGAGACCTGGGGACCATTCAAAGCACTAGGCTGCAGTATCCAGCAGAGGAGCGGGCTGGACTGAGGGGTAATAGAACGGCAGGATGCTGGATGCAGCCTCCATTTCAACCTCACTCAGGAGAGCCCATCAGGTGGAGGGAAGCTGGGCTGGGGAGTGCCAGGTCACTCAGGGACAGTCACACAGCCTGGACATCAGGTGGGAGGCCACCAGATAAGGGAATGAGAGTCTGGGGAAGAATCAAATCACCAGAAGGGCCACAAGGGTTCAGAGCGAGGGCGTCTGGGAGTCCTTCTAGGGACATGGGAGAACCGAAGGGCCCGGATTACAGCTGGAGAAGATCCTCACCTCGGAGCTGTCTCCAGGTGACTGTGGGTTCTGGCCTTCCCACAGCCAGGCAGAGAAGGTTCACATTGCCTCCTTCGTTCACCGCCACGGGGGAGGAGATGTTCACAATACGGGCGGGGACTGGAGACAGAAGGGAGCATCGGGGTGAGGGTGTGTCCCCAGATCTCAGTCCCATCTTTCTAGGACCAAGATCAAGGCCTGGTCCTCCTCTCCCAGACCTACATCACAGATCCCTCCTTTCCTCCGTTAGACCCAGGGGTACAGGCTCAGGCCCTCCTCTCACTCAGACCCTCAGGTGTAGATTCTAGCCCTCACACCCAGGACTGCAGACACCAAACCTGTTCCCTCAGCCCCAGGAGTCCAGGCTTCCACCATCCTCCCTCAGAACTGGGAGTAATACTCAGACTCAGTCTTGTTTCTGCTGCGGAGCCTGGGCTGCAGAGCCCAGTCCTCCTTCACACCACACCCGGGAGTCCAGACCACAATCCTATCTCATCAGACCCAGGAGTCTAGACTTTAGCCCTCCTCCTCATACCTAGGGTGCATACCCTAACCCTCCTTCCTCATATCTAGGACAACTCCTCTCTCCCAGCCTCTTCTTGGGAAATGAGTGCAAATAGGCAGAGACAGTCTGGTGTGTGTCTTCAGTGCCTAGAAAGTCCCACCCATGCGCATCCTCAGTCACACAGCTCAGCAAATATAGTTGGGTACTTTTTCCACTGCCTTGCTGGGGAACCACTGTGGTGTCCCTCACGCCTGGCTGAAATCCACAAGGGCGAGGTGGAGCAACAATGAGCCAAGTGCACACGGTGCAGGCTGTTCAGTGGGGCCTCCTAGCAGGCCCGTCTTCCTGGCCCCTCCCTGCTCGTCTCATCGTCACACAAGGCTCACCGTGGACGATGAGGTAGACCTGAGTGGTGTAGGGCTGATGGCGGGTCTGGAAGGAGCAGGTGTAGAGGCCCTCGTCACCGAGCCCCACCTGGGTGATGAGGATGGAGAACTCCTCCGGTGTGTTGATGAGCAGCCGGACCCGAGGGTCACTGGTCCAACGGTCATTGCCTGCGTACAGGATGTTGGAGCGGTTCAGCCAGGCTACCCGGGTCACATGCTCATCAATGAAGCAGCTGGAGAGGAGGGAAGAGGAAGAGAGAATGAGGGACACTGAGCCGGTGGGGGAGAGACCCTTGTGAGGAGTCAGGGCCCCAGGAACCAATAACCCTTACTCTGCCAGCTTCCCTGTCATGAGCGGTCTGCAGGATTTTGGATCCTAGTAGTTCCCATCTCTTCACTTTACGAGGACAGTAAGGCCTGTGCGTGGAGCTCGGCTTAGTGTCCACACCCCTCACAGCTGGCTCCAGATGCAAGTGATGTCACTCAAGGCCTTCACATGCAGGGGTGGGAGTAGCCTTGTGAAGCCCCATGCTACCCTGAACTGGGATGTACCTGAGGGTGGCATTGTCACCTTCGCACACTGTGTAGTTGTCCGCAGGTGAGCTGAACTCCAGGCTCTGAGACAGCAACCCTACGGAAGGGAGGGGATGGCTGAGCCCTGGCAGCTCTATTCACGGCACAGGCACATGGGCACGTGGCTGTGGTGACACCTGCTTCCACTGCCACAAGAATCTATTGTTCTCAGAAATTCACACACAGTGGACAAACTCAAACTGGACCGGTATGCCGTGTCCCTTCCTCTCGGTCTGCTCTGACTCAGAAACAGAACTGAAGTCTCGTGGAACAGTGCTTCCAGTCACAGCCCATCCACACAGACAAATGTGCATGCTGAGAGACACTCACACCGGTACATGTGTACATAGACACATGCACGAAGACACCTGTGCACCCAGACACAGATACGCACATATCAAACACAGTGCCAGACATGCATAGGCGTCCAAGCACACAGCTACACAAGTATGCAGACCATGCGCACATGCAGAGTGCTTAGAGACATGAGTGTGTATAGACTCCCAGTTACATAATACAGAACAGTGTCCTCGGGCAGCAATTGCTGCCTCGATACCAGGGCGCCACATGACGCGTCTGC
This sequence comes from Pachyuromys duprasi, assembly GCA_028658305.1. Classification (NCBI taxonomy): domain Eukaryota; kingdom Metazoa; phylum Chordata; class Mammalia; order Rodentia; family Muridae; genus Pachyuromys; species Pachyuromys duprasi. The sequence continues at coordinate 5,351,187 of CM053762.1, read as the reverse complement.
AGTATCGGACTAAGTGATATTCCCTTGTGCTCTCAAAGCACTGGAGACAGCACAAGAATGGGTCATGCCAGCTCGAAGCGCCTCCTGAGGTGTGTGGGGAACCACTCTTCTTTGATAGTGTTGCTGCCTTCATGCTGCCCACACACCTGTGAATCACTCTGGCCCACGAGCCTGTGATTAGCCCCATTTGAACTTTTCAGTCCACCAAGCTCAGCTAGCATTTCAGAATCATTCTCTGGCATGTTCTTTGTGTCCTGTCTGGAGTGGGTAGACGTTTCTTTTTGTTGTTGCTCTGGTTATGCGTGTGTGTCTGTGTGCATGTGTGCGTGTGCATATGTGTGTACACACGGGTGCCCTTGGAGAGGATGCCGACACCCTGGAGTTACAGGCAGTTGTAAGCTGTCTGATGTACATGCTGGGCCCTGAACTCGGGTGCTCTGCAGGAGTTGCTCTCACTGTTGAGCATTCACCAGCTCCACAGATACATATTTATTCCAGTCTCCCCAGGAAAAGTCACACAATGCACAGACACAACACATACGCATGCAGATATGTTCACGTACAGACACAGGTACCAACACAAACACACAAGTGCTGAAGACTCACATGCATGCACACATACACCCACAGAGGAACATATGTGCACATTCACACACAGAGACTGATATGTAGTACACATGCACACACAGACACTCGTGCATGCAAGAAATATATTCACACCAAATATACATGTGAGCAGGTTACATTCATGCACACAGATGCACATAAACACAGATTAACTCAGACATACATGTACAGGCACGGAAGGAGCTATCTACAGATACCAAACATGGGTTTGTATACACACCTGTAGGCAGCCTGTACAGTTGAACACAAACCTTCACACACACACACACACACACACACACACACACACACACACACACACACACACCTGCCAGACATACTTGGCACGCCACTGCTCATAGTGCACGCCCAGGCCCGACTGCACACAATAGTGCAGCCCAATCACACCACACTCAAGTCTCTGTGGATCAAGGCCAGCGGGCTGGAGCAGGGCCAGCGGGCGGGGGCTGGGTAAGTGAGGCGGAGGAGGCTGCGCTGAGAGGAGGTCTGGCTGGGTGACCTTGGATGATTGGAGCGGGAGGGCCCTGAGTGGGCTGCCCTGCCCCCAGCCTGGGAAAAGGAGCTAATTAATCTAATGAATTAATTGCCCGTGGTGTCCCAATGACTCCCCAGGGGCCTCTCAATCAACAGCCCCTCAGGATGGAGCTAGGACAGAACCAATGGAGAGGCTGGCTAAGCCTGGGGCTTGGGTCTGAGCCCTGAAGCCTCCCAGCCTGAGGTCATCCAGGCCAGAGCCATAGCTGCTCCGTGAGAAGTCCAGATACGGGGCTCTGTCACACATGCTCAGGTAACAATAAGGTGTGCACACATACACCCCACCAGGGCCCAGGAAAAAACTCAAAGGCAAGGCTAAGCCATCTTCCTTGTCATGCACATGTCTACAGCCTAGAGCCACAGCCCTGACGAAAGCCTGACAGAAGGTCTGAAAGTCACAGACCAAAATATGCATCCAGAGTAAAGGAAGTGAGGGAATGTGACATTTGGTTCAGGAACTCAACCCCATAGCATGCTGAGCTCTTGTAGTGTCCTAGACAGGGCCCTTAACCTCTAAGCCCATGGAGGGATGGAGGCCCCTAGATCCCCCACACCACAGTAGTGACAGCACAGGACACCCGCAGGTTTTGCTGGAAGTCTCTGGTGGAGAGGTCATACTCCACTCTCCAGCGCGCTGAAGAAAAACAGGTGGGGACCAGTGCGCTGTCCAGGGTGCTGGCCTTTAGAGCTGGCGTGCCTAGTCCTACTCACACAGGCAGAGTGTGGGATAGAGAGTCACATGAAGGAGCTCAGCTATGGCCCTCCAGATAGAAGGACCAGCACGAGGCACCCTTGCCACAGGAATCTTCCCAACACTGCCACTAACAGTTCTGGAGCCCCCAATGGCTCCTGGGACAGAGGCTTGCCTGTCAAAACCCAATGTCATTCTACTGCCTCCAGTCCTGTTTCTTGTGTGCAGCCCATCTGCCGCTCCATCCACTGACCCCTCAGATCCCGTCTCCAGAAGCTCAGGTGAACTCCAGCCTCAGTGCTCAGGTCACATGACCTTGAATCAAAATGGTCTTGTGGACAGTTAGGAAACATGTGATAAATGAGCCTGTCCCTCAATGGGCCTTTAGCTCCTTGTCTGTGAATATGGATACCCCAGACCCTCACATATGTATCAAAACAAAACAAAACAAAACAAAAAACAGAGCCTGGGATCAGGTGCTGGGCAACCTTGTGTGAGTTCTATTCCTTCTTTGGGCTTCACTCAAAGAGGGTGGGGATCAAGTCAGGCAGGCATCCATTTACCCAAAAACAATCTTTTGTTACTATTTATTTATTATTTTTGTAGGGGGGACAGGATATCCCCACATAGTCCTGGCTATCCTGGACCAGGATGCCCTCAAACTTACAGAGATCCACCTACCTCTGCCTCCCCAGTGCTGGGATTAAAGGAATGGTCTGCCACACCTGGCCCCAAAGACAATCTGCTGAACCTGAATTCTCCCTGTATTGCCTGAGTTTCCCAATTGTGGCCATGTCTGGGGGCTCCTCCAGGGCTCCTGTGCAGTGCCTGCCCCATGGCAAGCCTCAAAAGATGTTTCATGTACTAACGTGTAAACCCTGCTAGGCGCACTCCCCCAGGCCATCAACACTGGTCTTCCCACCGAATGGGTACTCTCCTTTTCCTCCAGAGACTGGAGCCTCACTGGGACTCAGATCGATGCCCCTGTGTCTCCCAGCTCCTACCGGAGTCGCCTTGGGGATAGCTGTTGGCTGAATAAATATAAATGAATGCCTGTGGCTCTTCAGCTCTTGAACTCCCTCTCATTCCTCAAGAGCCCAACATAAATATGCCATCCAGGAAGAGCTCCGCGATTCCTCCGGGAGAGCCCTCACGCTCTGCTCTAGGTGGCCAGTTCAGATGTCCATGGTACCTCTGTCACCTGACCTGGAGCTTCTGAATGGTATGATTAAAAATAAAGAGTCTTTTATTTGCACTTCAGGTGCCCCTGTGTGAGTTTATGTGCACCATGTGCATGCAGAAGCATCCAGAGAGGCCAGAAGAGGGTACTGGATCTCCCAGAACTGGAGTTAGAGGCAGCCGTGAGCTGCCATATGGATGCTGGGAGCCAAACCCAGGTCTTCTGCAAGAGCAGCAAATGCTCTTACCCACTGGACCATCTCTTCAGTCCCACATGGTGTGATTTTTGTCTGTGTGACCCAGGACTGTGCCTTGCTGGGACCAGACGGAGGTCTGTGGAGAGGAAGTAGAAGGTTCTAAAGACATATAACAGATCTCTAGGAAGCTCAGTTTTGCCCTGCCATGTTTTGACTACAGTCCTTTGGAATTTACTTCTTTACCTTCTTTTTAGCATATAGTCTGGAGGCTAGTCTCACAGAGACCTGACGGAAACAGATGCTCTTACCAATGTCTGTTCTTAAACAGGGAAGTTGTCTGCAAGTGAACCTTCTGGGCAAACTTTTACTGACTGATGTAGTTTTTACTTTAAGGAAGTTGCTTGTTGTTTGTTGCTTTAAAAATGCTATCCGAGTGTTGAATACATGAGTCCTGAGTCTTGAGTCCTGATCAAAATCTTGTCTCGACTCCATTCCTCAAGTCTCTGTCCCTATCATTCCCACTCCTTCAGGTAACCCTGCTAAACTTGCCCTGTGGGACAGGACACATCCCCATCGATTGAGCCTCAGTTTCCACATCTGGAGAAAATGAAGAATAAGAATTCAACACAAGTTTTTTTTAGGGCTGCCTTGAGCTCAGCGCCTGACATGTAAAATAGCTTAAGATATACTGGGTGTGACTAAACTCACATCCTTTTTTTTTTTTTTTTTTAAGAATTGCAAACTGTTCTTCCTGACTTGGGGTCAGCCTCCCTGGCTGGGGTGGAGGAAGGATTGTCTGGTCGGGTGATACTTTTGAGGTCTTCCACTCCTGCATGACACCTTGGGTCCTAGCAACCCTGCCTTGGCTTGCCCTAAGAGAAAAGGGGGAGTCCCAGGATAAGGTTCACAAAGGTTTTGTCCCTTGGGTACAAAAGTCCCTCTATCTTTCCGGGACTCAGTTTTGCCATGCAATGATGATGATTATTAACCTCCCTCTCTTACTGGCTAGAGCACAGATTATTGAGATATTGTGAAAGTGAGGCTTGGTGGCTCAGGCCTGAAATCCCAGCACTAGGAAAGTGAGGCAGGGGGAGTGTCCCAAATTTGAGGCCAGATTGACTACAAAGTTCCAAGCCAGCCTGGGCTACAGAGTAAATTCCAGACCAGCTTGAATTGTATAGTGAGAACAGGTCTCAAAAATAAAAAACGAATAAATAAATAAAATGAGAGAGACAGCTGAAGGATTTAGAAGGGCTGGGAGGCATCCTGTGAGGACAAGTCCCTGCTCTTGTGAGATTTCTGGTCTAGACTAACAGAATAAATCAATAAATAGAGGTCACAGTGAAGGAAGGCAGAGATTTCTGACAAGCTCCATGTCCAGAAATTAGAGGTAACAATCTTCTGGATCTTGATTGAAGCTCAGGCAAAGCTGGGATCCTTGGGTAGGGACTGGGGAAGAACCTGGGGTCTGGAACCCATAGGCTACCCAGGGGAGGGCTGCAGAAGGTGTAATCTCTGACATGACAGGCACCCAAGAGCCCACCTGTCTGCTCAGCTCGGAAGCCTGGGGTCCTCCACCCAGGTGGTGCCTGCACACCCTTTCCTACAGGCTCCCTTGGGACCTGTTCAAGGCTGGCTTCTCCTTTTCATCAGGCCGCAGCCCACTTCTCACCTTCCTAGGGGTGGCTTCCTGGACCACCCCCTCTAAAATAGACAGCTCATTCTCCAAGGCGCTTTTAGCCTCTTCCCATTATGTGACACTCTCTGAGATGACCTATATACTTGTCTGCTAATTTTCCCCCAGCAAATTCTTGATCCCTCTTCTTTTCACTATGAACTTTGTGAGGGAGTGCTTGGTTCCTGGCTTGCTCCCCTGACCCCTGCCCCCTGCCCCCTGCCCCCCACCCGCACATCACATTTCTCAAGAGCTTAGGATGACAGTGTACACAGTATTTGCTAAGCCAGCGACACGGGTGTGGTGGTACACAATTGTAATCCTGGTGCCGAGGACAGAAAAGCATGACAAGTGCTGCAAGTCTGAGACCAGCCTGGACTATCCACAAGGTGTGAGAACTACCTCACTACCCACTGAGTCCCAGACCAGCTTGGGCTGCCAAGGTTAGGCTTGAGTTCTATCCACCGGACCCACATGGTAGAAGTGGAGAACTGACTCCCACAGACTGTCCTCTGACCTCAACACACAAATAAGTAAAATGTAATATTTTTTTTAGAAAGCAAAACAAGGAAAATTTAAAAAAGATCAAAAGTCAGAGTGAGGACGCAAGGGCTGTGGAATGGTCAGGAGTTGGGACCAGGCTTCATCCCTGGCTGCTGTGTGCACTACCCTCCTCCCCTCTGGCTGCTCCAGGAACAAGAGGCATCCCTCCTACTAACTCACTCCCTCTGTTGGGTTTTTTGATGCTGTTAGTTTTGAGGCAGGGTCTCAGGTAGCCCAGGCTGGCTCAGCAGCAGAGGATGACCTTGAACCTCTGGTCTTCCTTCCTCCAACCTCCCAAGTGCTGGGAATACAGGTGCACACGTACTCTACTAGCTGACCCCCATCCCCAGCCAGGGTGGCTTAAAAGATTTGGGGGAGGGATGGTTAATTGTAGGTTCATAGTCACATAGCCAGGAAGGTTTTGTTAAGTGTAAATAAGCCAGCAACAGAGAAATGTGCTGGCTTTATTCCTATTTTAGGAAGAGGCAGGCTTGCTTTGCTTTGCACTGAAAGTTATGTGGAATGAGTCTGTGAAAGGGAGAGAAGGCTGGAGTAGTGCGATTCTCTGCTGCCTGGCTCCCGATGCATCAGCTTCTCTCAGGTGTGAGAGAGAGAGCTGGGCTTGGGAGCCCACATCATAGTTCCAGGATCTAGGAAGAGGCAGAAGGGTTGCCTTCCGTTCAAGGCGAGCCTGGTCTGTATATTCCAAGCCAATATGGCTACATATTGAGACCCTAGCTATAAGAAAGGAAGGAAGGAAAGAAGGAAGGAAGGAAGGAAGGAAGGAAGGAAGGAAGGAAGGAAGGAAAAGAAAGAACGAACTGTGGTATGTGTTCCAGATTCTTGTCTTTAATCTCAGCATTTGGGAAGCTGAGACAGGAAGATCACCTTGAATTCAAGGCCAGCTTGGGCTACAGAGTGAGACTATCTGTGACTGTGTGTGTACATGACTATATGTGAGAAAACTGGGGTCAGGATTTGGCTCAAACTTGCTCCTCACGAAAAACATGGATAAAAGAAAGGAGGCACTATTTTGCATATAAAATGAGGTGGTTTCCCCTCCAAAGTAACAATGGGATATGAACGGAGAAACTGCCTGACAGGTAGTATGTCTTGGTTCACCCCACTGGGTTCCACCTTCTCTCACTCTGCTTTCAGACTGGGTTCCCAAGGCCGGAGACTTGATCAAGGTCAGATGACTGCCAGAGATCCCTGCTCTGACCCTGGGGAGGACCTGGAAGGCATTCGTAGTAATAATTTCTGAGAAGCAAGTTAGTAAATGGCACAGTACCTAAAGAAGAGAGTTGGGCGGCAGCTGAGGGGAAGGAAGAAACAGGTGCTGAAGTGAACAAGGGTACAGTGTGAGTGAGGGAGTAAGAAAAGAGGAGGGACTCAAACCGTGTCGAGGGCAGGGTGGGGGAGCTCAGTTTGAGGGGCAATGTGCCCCTGTGCTGAAACCAGCAGGGATGGAAAAACAGCCCAGAAAGACAGAGATCAGCAGCAGCAGGTAACAGAGACTGGAGGGGAGCATAAATAAGCCAGAAGCAGAGACCTCAAGTGACAGGAGAGAAAGGCACCCAGCCAGCGGTCAGCAGGTGAGGCACTGCTCAGCCTTATACTGTATGGGGTGGGCTTTCTGGCCCTTTCCATTCCTGGCAGAATCTGGACCCTCCCTCAATGGATCTGTATTTGGGTGTCCTTCATGGACAGGGGTGAGTATGTGACTCTGTAGTCTGCAGGTGCATTCTGGCTGAGATGCTGTGATGTTTGTGTGGCTGTGGGTGACTTAATTGGAGGACCAGAATAGCTGCTTCCCTTGGGACTGCTGGGGTCACAATGTTAGGGACTACTCTCCCTGATAGCAGAGCATGTCCCTGATTCTGTGATGCTTGGTTGGACAAGGCCTGGAGGAAGTGATGTGGAAACACCAGATTAACACTTTCCTGGCTTCCTGGGTACCGACAGCTCAGCCTTCTGGCCCATCCCTCTCCCTCCTGTGCCCTCAGGACCGTTTCTTGACCCATTGATTTGTGTACTCTCCTTGACAGACCCTGCAGGACAGACACATTTCACACACACACTCTCAAGGCAAGGCTACAGTTACAGAGGGTCTCTAGGCCCTCTGGACTAGCTGAGACTAGTACCTGTGTGACCCTGAATTAACTCTTTCCTGTCCTGCCTTCTCCAGCCCAGCCCCCACCCCTTCATCTGTCTATTTCTTCAATCAAAGACTTTAGATCAGAATCCTTACCCCAGCACCTCAACTTTCTGGCTTTCCAGGACCATCTCCCAGTTAACTGCAATCACCTCAAAGGCTGAGAGGGAAACCTGGATGGCGAGTTTCAGCCCCTTCTCTGATTTTCCTGGGTCTTGGATATCCGTCTGTGAACACACTCTGTCCCCAGTGCTCTCTGACTGTGGGAACACATTCCCTCCTCCACCTTCACCTAAAGACGCAGAGCCCAGTCCTCAGGCAAGGACTGCGCAGGGAACCCGCTCCAAAACGCCAAGACAGGACCCCTCCACAAACGGGGCATTATTCCAGGCCTGGTACCCCAACTCAGTTTGGAGACCCTGCCCGGGTGGGGACTGTCAACCCAACGTCAGAGCGGCACGATCCTGCCGCCCAAGGCCGGCAGCAGGTGTTGGCGACCCCCTTGCTAGTGATGGAGCCGCTGACCAGATGTGGACGGGCGTGCATCCCATTACCCCAGCGCGCGTTCATGCACCCTAGGACCCCTTGCCCAGCCAAGGACTGCCGCCTAGGTCCCGGACTCCAGACCTCCGCATCCCCCCTGGTGGGGTGGTGCTCCCTGCCTGCCCCCGACCCGGCCTGTACCCCTTTCCCGGACCCCGGGGTTCCCCGCCGAGCCTCCCCCCACCCCGCCCCCGGCGCTGCGGTACCTCGGCTGATGACGGCCAGGCCGGCCAGGGCGGCGGCGGCGAGGAGCCGGAGCCGGGCCCCGGGCGCAGGGGGGGGCATCGCGGCGGCGCGGAGGGGGAAGGGAGGGGGCGGTCGGGGCGCGCGAGCCTGGGGGAAAGGGGGAGGGGGAGGGGGACCCCGCCTGCGGCTGCACCGGCCCGGGGGGCGGCGGGGGCGGGGGGGAGGGGGCTGGGGGGGCGCGACGAGGTGGCCGGAGCTGCTGCAGACCTAGGGAGGGGGTGGCGCTGACGGGCGGGGAGACCGGCCAATCAGGGCAGACAGGGGGCCGCGGAGGCGGGGCCGGGGGGTGTTGCTCCTTCGAGGGAGAGGCCTTTGTTACTGTGGCCCTGCCCCTCCTCCGCCCTCCCCCGGGCGACCGGCGTCCTCCGGATCTCCAGAACCCGGCCTGAGATGCACTTCATCCAGCTGCCTCCTACTGCAGGAGCCCAGCCCTCCTCCCAAGAGCCAGGCTCTGTCCCTCCTCCCTCACACCCAAGGTGCACAGACCCCAGATTCTCAGTCATGGGAGTCTAGACCCAGTCTTCCTCAGCCTCCTTCCCCATACCTAGATGCACAGAGCACAGCCTCCTCTAGACGCTGGGAGCCCAGAGCCCAGCGTCCTCCCTTACATCCAGATGTCCAGCCCTCCTCCTTTAGATAGGGTCCAACCTCAGCTTCCTCCTCAAGACCCAGGAATCCACCTCCCATACAAAACAAATAAATGTAATAATTTACTTTACTGTAAGAGCCACAGTTCTGAGCCTAAGTCAGCTAAGCTAGACAGGGGGGAAACGGCTGTTCTCTTTCCACATTTGTGATTGAGGGGTGGAGGGGCGTCCCACTCCTTGGGATCAGGACAGCTGGCCTAAGTTGTAGCAGAATTCATTGAATTGTAGGAGAATTGCAGGAGAATCCCTAAATTGAACGCAAGGCCTTGGTCTTGCCAGGCAAGAGATGTACCCCTTAACTAGCCCCCAACTCTTCAGTGGGGGACAAGGCAGTTTAGGGACTCTAGGGACAGCATGCCTCTGTCTTCTCACTGGGGACTCTAGGCAGGTGTGCCACCTGAGTCACACCCAAGCCCCTCAAGGACTTTCACTGAGCCACACCCCCAGCTCTTGAGGATTCTGGTCAGGCAGTGTGCTGTTGACCTGTAGCGCCAACCTTAATGAATCCTTAACGTAGGCAAGTGAAAGCGTGGGGAACCAGCAAAGGGCAGCAGTCATTACTACTGTGTGACAGGAAAGCATGTGACACACAGGTCAGGTCTACCCACTCTTTCCCCACTGGGCACTACAGTGGACTGTTTCCTGTTCCTCGAAGTACTTCAGGCTTGATGGTTATTAAATGCTGTTCTCACTGCGGTGACACAATGACATGTGCAACTTAGGGAGAAAGGGTTTAATTTCTCTCCAGCATCCTATTCTGAACAACTAAAACTCAAATCACTCTAAATACTGAAGTGTTTAATTTTTAATGACATTTTATTCATTTCGGTGTGGTGTTGCCCACCTGTAATCCCAGTGCTGAAGAGGGGAGACAGGGGGATCAGGAATTCAAGGTCATCCTTGGCTACATATCAAGTTCAAGGCTAGCCTGAGCTACATCAGATCTTTTCTGAAAATAAGCTGTTTCAGGTTCTTACGCATTTTGGATTTAGAGAAGCTCACTCTGTCGTAGTATTTGGTTTTGTCTCTTGACTCTGTGGAGCCATCTCTGGGTGTTTTGAGTGTGAATGGCCCCCACTGGCTCATATATTTGAACGCTTGATCCCCAGCCTGTGAAGCTCTTTGGGAAGGATTAGTAGGCATGGCCGTGTTGGAGGAGGTGTGTCACTGGGGGGGAGGGGACTTTGAGGTTTCAAGAGCCTATGACATTCCCACTTAGCTGTGGACATTCTCTTTGCTTCATGCTTGTGGATGTGAGCTCACTACTGCTCCAATGCCTTGTCTGCCTGCCCGTTGGCCCACCTACCTAACCCACCTACCTGCTGCTGTCATGCTTCCCACCGTGATGGTCATGGACTCTAATCCTCTGGAACTATAAGCCCCCAATAAACTCTTCCCTCTATAAGTTGTCTTGGTCACAGTGCTTTGTAGACGCAATTGAAAAGTGACTAAGGCATCACCCTTTATTGACTGCATTGCAAATATAGAGCCACCATTTTAAAATAGTTCTGGCTTGCTGTGGGCAGCAGAAGGACCCTGGAGGGACTCTGCAAGAAGGAACAGGACATGTCATTCTGTCTCCCTTCCTAGAAACTCTTTAACCATGCATGCCTCAGTTTCCTGCTCTGTAAGGTGGGTACACTGACTCCCCACCAGGACCCAGGGGCTGCTGGCTAGGGTAGGTCTCAGACTGAAGTCTCAGTTGCTCCCTTCATATATATGAAGAGATGGTATACAACTGTCTGCCTGACCCTTGTTCACTCTGCCATCTCCTCTCCTCTCCCACTGACTAAACTAGGACCATTCCCGTGGGGGGTTAGTCATCCTTTGATCCACAAAGGCAGTCCAGAAGAGCCTGAGTTGAACAATCCTAGATGGGAATAGAAGCATCTTCATCTATGATATTTGCCTTGCTTCACCCCTACTGTATACATTTGGGTCTTGGTCTAGATGGTCATCACTCCATCTTGACGATATATCTCCATAGTACTCAGTGTGGCACCTGGGTCCATGGGGGAAATGTTTGATAAACAAGAAAGAGGAGGGAGGGAAGAGTGAGAAATGGCAAAAGAAAGCTAGGCATGTGGCTCTTTCAGCAGACTGCTTGCCTGGCATCTATCCTGGCACCACCAAAACCAGGCATAGAGATGCATGCTTGTAACTTCTACATGGGACAGGTGAAAGCAAGAAAAGCAAGAGTTTAAGGTCATCCCTGGCTACATATCAACTCAGAGACTAGCCTGGGCTATATGACACTCTGTCTCAAAATGAGGAGGGACAGCTGAAGAGAGGTCCATATACACTCAAAAGGCATGGAGCCCACAAAACAACCAGAAACAGGAGTAAGCATGGTTGTGATGGGGTGGGATGGAATGGGGATGTATCGAGGAAAGAACATGAAATAGTAGATACAAAGAGTGAGTAAGGTTCAGAGAACCCGCCCACAGCAGGATAAGTCTGGCTAACAATGTGATATTGTACTCAGAACTGCTCTCTTTTTAGAAAGTCTCACCACACATAGAAAAGGTAGCTGGTTGATTCATTCCTGACCCACAACTGATCTGCTTGACCCACAACTGCTCTCTCTCTAGCACTCTGAACCCTCCATTCTTAGACTTCAACTCTTCTGTTTAACCCTTTCCTACATGACTTGTAGGGGAGCCATGGCCCTCCCTCTCCTGCCTGATACCTGCCCTTGAGTCACAGGCAAGGACCAGATCACCCACCTGGAATGAGACTACCTGGAGGTTAGGAGAGGAGGAAGGGAGGAAGAGGAAGAAGAAAAGAGGAGGAGGAAGAGGAATGTGATAGGGGAGGAAGGGAGATAAAAAAAAAAGAGCAGATGTAGGGGAGAGGATGACTGTGGGAAGAGAGGGAGAGGGAAGGAAAGAAGGGGGAAGGTGAGAGGAGGAAGGTGAGGAAGGGAAGGAGGGGAAAAGGGAAAGGAAGCAGGAAAAGGGAGGAAAAGGCCAAGGAGGGTGGAAAAGAAGGGGAATGGGAGAGGAGGGGAGAGGAAGAAGAGAAAGGAGGAGAGAGAAAGGGGGAGGCCTGGAGAGGGGCTCCTGTGCCCAGCCACAGGGAGAGCTGGGCCGTAGGCCTCTGCCTCTGGAGTCTGAGGTGGAGACGGTGTTGTGCTCCTCGGCAGGTCTGTTGGGGATAGAGGAGTCTGGCATGCACCACGATCCGCCTGCAGTTCCCCTGTGGACTCTCTTCTCTCTCTGTGGCCCTGGGTCATAGAAGAAACAGGCTGCCTTTCCTGGTGTCGGAATTCCAGTTCCTGTTCTGAGAGTCCTGTTGGCTTCTTTAATCCTTGGCCATAGGTAAAAGGTGTTTTGTCATAAAAACGACTTACCTTTTTCTCGTTAATTAATTTATTTATTGAGACAGGGTCAATCAAATACAGCCCAAGCTGACCTCCAACTTACTATGTAGCTTGAATTCCCATTGTCTTCTGAGCACTGGCATGAGTGTGATGTGAATAACTCCCCAATTGTATGGCGCTGGGGATAAAACCCAGAGTTTTATGCATGCTAGGCAAGCACTCCACCACCTGAGCCCACCGTCAGCCCCTTTATCCTAACTTCTGTGCTGAAACTCAAGCCCTTACCACCTTAGACGACAATTACATTTAGAGACAAGACTTTACTGAGGTGATCAAGTTAAGGTGAGTTCATGTGGATGGCTTAGACTCCAATATGGACTACAACAAGAAATTAGGATGGAAATGGCCAAGAACAACTGTCATCCTATCTACTAGGAGGCTTAAGTAGGAGAATCTCAAAGTTCAAGGCCACCCTGGATGACTTAGTGAGACCCTGTCTCAAAAACAAAAACAGAGAACAATGTAAAAGAGGTCTGGATATATAAACATGTGGTAGAATTCTACAATCCCCCAGTGAGGGGCTAGGGGTGTGTTCAGTGGTAGAACCCCTCCTAAATCCCTCAGTAAGGGGCTGGGAAGTGTGTGGCTCAATGGTAGAGCCCCTGCCTAGAATCCCCAGTGCAGGGGCTGGGGCATGGCTCAGCAGTGGAGCGCTTTCCCGGTTATCAGAATGAACAAGGTCCTGGATCCCAAACCTGGAGCAACAGAAAACAAACAAACAGACAAACAAATGTAAGAGGAAGAAGAGGAAGCGGCGGTCATGATACAAATGCATCCAGAGAACTTCTGGTGGGGACACAGAAAGGAGAGCGCCCGGGAGAAGCTAGCCATCTGGACACCCTATCTTGTGTCTTTAGCCTCCAGAATTAGGGGAAAAACATCTGCGGTTTGAAGGCTCCCATCCTGTGGCACTTTTCCGCGGCAAACCCAGGTGACTTCCAAAGCATTTACTCAGGAATTGACTCTCCTCAACAGGCACCTCCTGCTGGTGTCGGAAAGGCCTCCGCTGTAGGACAATGGTGGGCCTGAAGCGCCACGGGGGTCCTTGCCATAGTCTTTGGGGGGCTCTGCTGTTCCATGGGACAGACCCACTCCAGTTAAGACCCTCCCCCTCCATTCCGGTCAAGCTGGGGCAGGGCTGGAGCGCTGGGGCTGCAAGTACCTTCTGGGGGTTATGCCTAGAAGGGCTGAGAGGCCTGGCTTGTATCCCTTCCACTTACCCCCTGACAAGGCGAGTCCGCGGGCAGCCTCAGACTTCAGCCATTTTGGCGCCTCCCGAAACTGGTTTCCTGATGTTCAGGGCTTCTTTGTTCGTGCAAGTTTGATTTTCCTCCCACCAGTCAAG
>CM053762.1:5298871-5337323 GCA_028658305.1 Pachyuromys duprasi | reverse complement strand
CCCCCCCCCCCCCCCCGCCTCTTTACTGGCCTCCTGGTCTCTAGGCTATCACCTTCCAAGCCCTAGAAACTCTCTCTTGGTCACAAGACCTGAGGTTCCCCATTAACTCCAGGACAAAGTCCCTGCGCTTCATGACCCCCCATGACAGTGCCTTCTCTCTGATTCTCTTGTAACCTTGTAATCAATCTCTCTCTCTACACACACCACACACACACATCCCTTTTTGTGCGGGTACAGGTTTACTTTGCACATTTTTTTTTCTACTCTTGACATTTTGGCACATATATGTACATCAGAACAAAAGGAACTCTCAGGTTTCTGGTGGCACTCTAGTATTCTATTCAATGGACATAACACAGATTACGTGAAGTCGCCTGCTTCTCTCTCTAGCAACAGCAAGGGGCCGTCGGATCACTTCATAGCTGTTTATGGGCTCTGCCCTACCACAAACCTCACCTCACCCCCAAGAGGTGGAGCCAGATTTTTATAGTTGTTCGTCAGCCTCTATCCCTTTCCAGATGAATAGCTTTCTCTGGCTTCTGTGTGAATTGAGAGAGTAAGATCCAAATTTTCATTTCCTGTCTGAGAATTCTCTTTCTACAAAAATGACTGAAAATGGCTTTGAAATCATTGCCAGAAACCAGAAAGAAGCTGTAAGGAAGCCATGCTCTGCGAAAGCCTTCAGTTTGCTGAGTTGAAGGAGACCTCAACAACTCAGTGAATTTCATAAATTTACATTTTCTTTACTTATTGTGTGTGGGGGGGAGGGTGTTGTGTAAACATGAGTGCAGAGCTCAGACCTGGTTCTCTTCTCCCACCAAGGAACCCCTGGGGACCAAATTCAGGTCCTCAGGGTTGGAGGCAGGTACTTTTTACTCACTGAGACATTTTTCCAGCCCCATCATGAATTTGACTTAAAGAAAGTATCTACCATGACTGCATTCAACAAGAGTGAAATGCACATTTCACTTAAGCCCATGTGGAATGTTTATTAAAGAAATAAAAAGTTGCTGCAAGGAAAATAAATTGATATCATGAAGAGCATATTTTATGATCCTATTTAATTTAATAAAGAGGGTCAGTTAGTCCTGGCGGTGCAGGCCTGTTATACCAGCAACTACAAAGGTGACAAAGTCTAAGACCAGTGTATTGAGGCTCTTTCTTAAAAATAAAAGTATGAAGAGGGATGGGGGTGTAGCTCAGTGGTAGAGCACCTACCTAGAATTCCCCAGTAAGGGGCCTGGGCATGACTCAATCATAGAATAACTATCTGGCATGTTCAAAGACTTACATTCAATCCTCAGTACTGAAAGACAGTGTGTGTGTTGGGGGGGGAGGGTATTAGAAAACATTGACATTTCTAATAAGTCAAAAATCATAATGGAAATTGGAAATGTTTCAATCAAATGATAATAACATAGTTCATAACACATCTGTGAAATGCAATTAGATCTATGCTTAAAGGGAAATGTATAACCCTAAATGCAAATAAAGACTGGCTGGAATTTAACAATGAGTCCATTTCAACAGAAACTAAACTGGAAGAAAATGAGCATCACTAGTCAATGAAGGGTCAGTGATATGGTTCCATGAATAAGAGAGACTGACCCACATGGTGGAAGGAAAAGCCAACTCTCTAAAGTTGTCCTCTGACTTCCACATGTATACTGTACACACACACACAAAAGAATAAATGTAATTTTAAAAATAAAAGAATTAGTCAATATGGCAGCCTCTAGAGAGGTTTGGTGTTCGGTTTTAACTCTGATACTCACACCAGGACAACAAGGAAGAATAAGAATAAAACAGATGCTATGGTCCCATACACAATGCCCTGGACCAGTCCTCTCAGGAACACACTGGAAATGGAACTTTTGTCTGAAATGAAAGGGAAAAGAACACGGTCGTCCTGAAGCTTTGAACTATGGTTCTCTTCCTTCTGCTCTGTGTTTGTGCTCATCCTGGCCCTCAAGTGCTGGACTTCCCACCCAGTTACACTAGAGCTCTGTACACTCACCTGGTATCAAGAAGATTCTGGAAGCATGGATTCCATGTTGGTTCTTCCCCTCACATCGAAGACTCTTAATGACTTCTGGTTCCCACACAAGATTAATGGTGCTGTTGGCCCAGGGTTCCAGTGTGGTGGTGGTCATGCGCAGGATGGTATCCACGCTATTCACACTCACCGGGGTCCCTCCCAACCACCACTGCACCAAAGGTGTGGGGGTCCCAAAGAAGGAACAGCTACACACCAGCGTCCTCGTCAGCACACAGGAATAGTTGAGCAGCCTGGCAGGTGCTGCGGAGAAGAAAGGGCAGAGGTCAGAGAGACACCCACACTTTCCCCCAAAGCCCAAATTCATTTATGATTATGTCCATATGTGTGTGTGTGTGCATGTGAGTGCGGTGCCCGCAGAGGCCAGAGTAGGACACTGGATCCCCTAGAACTTAAGTTACAGGTAATTTGGGGCTGACCAGCACGGATGCTAGGAGGAACTGAACTCAGTTCTTATGCAAGAGAAGTGTGGTGCTTATGTCCTCCTGATGCTCCTGTACTTCAACACTTGGCTCCCAGTTGGTGCTGCTATCTGAGGAGGTTTCAGAGGTATAGCTTTGCTGGAAGTGTGTCACCGGAAGTGGCCTTTGAGAGTTTAAAAAAACAAAACTTAGGTCATTTCCTGTTTGCCCTCTGCTTCCTGCTTATGGTAAAGGATGTGAGCTCTCAGCATCATGCTGCAGCTGCCAGGTCTGCCCTCTGTAAGTTTCCTTTATCATGGTGTTTCGTCACAGCAACAGAAAAGTAACAAATTACATGGAGTGAGCTCTCTCAGGTGTTTAAACCGTCTCTATAGCCCCCAAACTTCGTATCTGTTTCCCAAAGAGATTTGGAGGCTTTGAGACCCAGAGAGCTTCTCTTTCATCTTTTCTCATCATCTGCACCAGACTCCGACTTCATTCTTACCTGTGGTCTCTCAGCCCCAGGGGATCAAAATATGACAGTTTCCCTTTAGGGCCCAGATCTTTCTCTGGGACCCACCATTTCCCCCAGACTCTAGACCCTAACGGTGCCCACCAGCACTCACAGACCAGCTGTAGCTTGAGCACTTTACTGCTGAACAGGTTATCTAGGGGTAGGTTTAAGAGGCATCTGAGAGCGGTGCCCTGGTCCTCAGGCTGAGGGGCAATGGCCCCCTCTGAAGAAGAGTTGATGGAGATGATGGTGTTGGAAGATACAGTGGGGCCTTTCCAAGAGAGAAAGGGGGCTTTGGGCTCCCGGCAGGTGTCTTGGATGGCACAGGTCAAAGTCACAGGCCCTCCAGCCACACCGCTTTCTGGGTTGTGAAGCTCTGACTTTTGGGTCAGGTCTAGAGGAGAGAGAGGGAAGGAAAGTTTATGTTTAGATGTGTATTTAAGGGGCAGGCCGCTGCACAGTGTGTTTGTGTGTGTATGTATGTGTTTGTATGTGTGTATGTGTCTGTGTGTATGCATCTGTCTGTGTCTGTGTATGTATGTGTGTGCATGTGTGTGTGTGTATAACATGTAAGTTTTTATAAAGCCCAGTGGCTGAGGAAGTAACAGCTGGCTGATCACTAGCACTCCCTCTAGATTTCCTACTTTCTAAACCACTGTGTGAGCCTGAACATCACCTGACATGGAGAGTCCAGTGTCCTCCGTCAGGACAGTGTCTTTCTGCTCTCCTGGACCCACATAGAGTGAGTAGGCCATGTTTTCTCTTCTGAGCACGCTGTGGGTCAGCAGGATGCAGTATTCCACGTCCTCCATGGAGAGGTCACCCATGGGGGCCCTGGGCTGGCTGGTCCCTACGTGGAAGCTGATATTTTCATTAAGCCTATAGCTCACAGTCATGGGATTTCTGGAAGATGCCTTGAAAAATTCAATCACACAAGGGACTGTACTGCATAGAGCATCTTCCACTGCTGTCTTCTTGATATCAACCAAAACCGGAGAAAGGAACCCTGTAGGGAGATACATAAAATGGAATCTAGTCTCTCCTCAAGTTTTCAGAGTCCTGCCTGTCAGTTAAAGGTTCATGTCATTCAGGACAGGCTTGGCCTTTGCCCAGCTCTGGAAAGTCACCTCAGATGCCCAGAAAAGTCCTTCTTGTTAAGAGAGTCTTCATTAATCTGCAGCATTGGGTCACAGAAGGTAGCCTAAGAGTCATGTGATGGTGGAGTCCTTTGGATATGGAGTATTGTTAATTTATGGTCTCTCTAGCTGCCACACTCCCCCACATCAGGTCACATTTGGCTGACATTCCCTCTGGACAGACAGTTGATATATGTTACAGTTTTTGTTAACTCAACAAAAGCCTAGATATGTATGGGAAGAGAAAAACTCAGTTGAGGAATTGCCTCCACCAAACTGGCCTCTGTGTGTGTCTGTGTGGGGGAGTGTCTTTTCTTGATTTATGATTGACATGAAAGGGTCTAACACACTTTGGTGCCATCCCCAAGCAGGTGGGCACGGATTATATAAGAAACCAAGCCAGCCATGGAGAGCAGGCCAGTAAGCAGCACTCCTCCGTGACCTCTGCTTCAGCTCCTGCCTCCAGGTTTCTTCCTCAGCTTCCCCTGACAGTAGACCATAAACTGTAAACTTAAACAAATTATTTTCCCCCAAGTTGGTTTAGGTCAGTGTTTCCTCACAGCAACAGAAAGCAAAGTATATACAGCCGGCCGTGGCCTCACATTCTCCGGCCCTCTGCAGCTGGAAACGCAGCCCTCTCCGATACCCAGGCCAACTCCGAATTAAAATGTTACTTTGCCATTGCATTTGCTTATTCATTAGCCCACTTATGTGCATGCCTGCATGCGTCTTTGCTTGTGAAGGTCAGAGGACAACTAGCAGAAGTCAGTTCTCTCCTTCCACCATGTGGGTTCCAGATAGTGAACTCAGATCATGAATCTGACAGACACCTCAATTTGCTGAGCCTTCCCCCTGGTCTGAATTTAAATTCTACTTCTACCCACAGTTTGCCCTCCATGACTCTGGGCTTGTAGGATAGGTCATATCCTGTGGAACTAACCCTCTGCCCTAGCCTGTAAGAGCAGAGAAGTCCCTCAGTCTTATGGAATGTAAGGACATTTCCATGCAGGAGCCTTTGATGCTATCTGTGATGACGGTCGCTCTCCTGAGAAACTCTTCGTGTGGGGAGGGCAACCTCAGCTTTCTTGCTGCACAGCCTGTAGCATTATTATTACTTATAATAAGTATCAGCTGGAGCTCTGGAAATGTCGAATGCTAAGGTCTGTCACAACTGCATGACCAGACTCCCAATGAAAACCTTGTACTTAGTGGGCTCCCTGAGTAGGGAACCCGAACTTAAATTCTGTGTATCTCCAAGCACAGTTGAGAGAACTGTGATGTCTGGCCAGATTTCCTAGGACAAGCCAACTGGGTGCTTAGTCCTCTGGCAACGTCTCCCATCATCTCTTCCCTTTGCTGGCTTTCTTTTTCTTTCTTTCTTTTTCTTTTTTCTTTTTATTTTTTTAATCATTTATTATTTATACAGTATTATGCCTGCAGGCCAGAAGAGGGCACCAGATCTCATCATCTCAGATGATTGTAAGCCACCATATGGTTGCTGGGAATTGAACTTAGGACCTTTGGAAGAACAGCTAGTGCTCTTAACCTCTGAGCCATCTCTCCAGCCCTCCCTTTGTTGATCTTAATCTTTGTGACTTTGATATAATTGGTCATTACCATAATGATAATGGTTTCACTGAAGTCTCTCTTTGGGACAAAGTCTCTGGCCTAGACTGGCCTCAAACTGACGATACAACTGAGAATATTTGAACTTCTGATGTTCCTGCTCCCACTTCCCGGGTACTGAGACTATGGCGTGCACCACTGCACATAGACTTACACAATTCAGGGAACTGAATCTGGGGCATGCTGGCAAACACCTTACCAACTGAGCCACATCCTCAGGCCCAATTCCATTACATTCTTTTTTAATTCTATTTTTATTATGCTGTGAGTATTTCATTCATGTATACAATATAGCTTGATCATATCCACCCAAGCCCCAGCCCCCCAGCCCCTCCATGACATTCCCACCTTCGAGTCTACCTGTGTGTTTATTTTAAGCCACTGAGCCCAGTTCTTGCTGCCCATATGTGCACAGGATGGGGCCATCTGTTGCAACATGGGTAGCCTACCAGTAGCCCCCACCCAAAGAAAAGGGACCCCTCCCACAGCCATCAACTGTCAGTGGCTGTGCCATCTGTGTTGATGTGTCTAGCTTGATCCTGTGCAGGTGACTAGACCTGCTATGAGCCCGTGAAACGCAACAACCAAACGTATCTGGAAGACAGCAATTCACAGCTCTCTTCTCCAACCT
Source organism: Pachyuromys duprasi (assembly GCA_028658305.1). NCBI lineage: Eukaryota > Metazoa > Chordata > Mammalia > Rodentia > Muridae > Pachyuromys > Pachyuromys duprasi. Next base: position 5,330,959 of record CM053762.1, on the reverse strand, counting down.
CCGGCTCTTACATCCTTTCTGCCCCTCCTTCCACAATGTTCCCTGACCTGTGGGCCAGGAATGGAAGGTTGGTAAAGAAGTCCCATCTCCAGCAGAACACTTTGTCTCTCTCACTTATAATAAAAAGTTACTTTTTTTTCAAGATTTATCATTTTTAATTATGTGGGTGTATGTGTCTCTGTGTGGGCATATGCACAGGTGTTTGTGTGCCCACAGAGACCAGACATGTCCAGTGTCCCGGTGGTTGTGAGCTACTTGATGTGGGTTATGGGAAAATGCTCTTAACTGCTAAGCCATCTCTCCAGCTCCAGGCTCGTGGTCTCTTATTCTCAGCACTGGGACCAGCTGTGAGTCTCTGCGCTAACCTCTGCTCCCTGCGAGACAACTCTTTCAGGCAGTGCCACCCAATCCAGCTTCTGGTTTTGGCATGGTCCTTATTAGCATGGACTTCACCTCTCAGCATCATTCCTAAAAAAACACAACTTAGGTTCCACAGTACCAATGTTGCAGTGATGTGGGAATAAAACATAAAATAAAATAAACCCTATTTCCCTGTAGCTGCTTCCTCCAGATGACATTCCCTCCTGGAGGAAGGGGTGGGGCTCAGGAGGGTCATTACACTTTCCAGATTTATGAGACCCCTTTGTGAGCTTCTATAGTAGGGATTCATGGGTGAGAAGAGACCCTTCAGCAGAGCTGCCTACAAGTTGTGCAGAGAGTCCAGGAACGAAGCGTTTTGAGCAGCCACCCATGCTTGGAGGCGAGGACAGATGTGTTTTTTACTGATGCAGCTGCCTCCAAGTCACCTCCAAGCTGTAAGCAACTCCAATAAACCCATTGGGCCCCCACGCTGGGCTCTAAGGCATCTCCCATCGCGTGTTTGCCCTCTCTACTGGCAGTTGAGTAGAAACGGTCTCCTGGGGGAAGCTCCACAGCTACAGGGGCACGTGGTCTCCGGCAACAACCTCATGGGTTGTAACTTAGCTGTAGCTGATTGCAGCTCTCCCTTCCCCTTCCCCTCTCCCTTCCCTTTCCATTGTGATGGCCTCACAGTGTGCGTCACTTACCCAAATACAGCAGAGGTAGGACCTTGAGCCCCCGCAGCATCTCAGGGACAGGAGAAAACAACAATGGCTCCTGCTGTTGGCTGGCCTGGGACCAAATGTCCTACAAGGCATCATTTGGGATGGGTGAGAGCAAGGGAGACTGAGGAGGAAGGCAGGTGGGAGAAGAAATAACACTGATACCTTACATTGGTAATAACACTGATACCTTACATTGGTAATAACACTGGAGCTGTTTGTCTCTTTCATCACATTTAGGATCTCGTCATCTGGTGAACTGGGATCCTCCTGGCAAATGATGCAGGGAAGCCTCGAGAACAAGTATCTTCCCCGTGACTCCCTGTGAGCCCAACATATCTGCTTTCTTTTGTTTAATAATCTCTCCTGTCCTCTTCCTCCTCCACGATCTGGGGCATTGGATTCTCTCTAGTTCCCAAGGCAGTCTCAAAGCTCATGAAAAGGTTTAAGACTATTGGGGGACCAGATCTGGCTGTTATGAAAGTCGATTTGGGTCTACGCCCAAGATTGCTCTCTAACCTTCACATGTGTGTACACACAAGAGCACCCTCCACACACAAACCCACAATAAAAATAAAGAAAATGGGGTGAAAAAGTAAAATATTTCCTAATCCCTCTTGGGTTATAAGTTGAACGTGTGTGTGTGTGTGTTGTGTGTGTGTGTGTGTGTGTTTAGTTCTGAAGAGGGCATCAGATCCCTGGAGCTGTGGTTACAGGTGGTAGTGAGCCCTCTGACATGAATACTGAACATCCATTTCAGGTTTACTGTAAGAGTAGTACTTACTCATGACCACTGGGCCATAAGAGCCCTTATTTTTGACTCTTTAAGGTAGGGTCTCGGGTAGTACAGGTTACTCTCAAACTACCGTATTAACAGGGCCTGAATTTGAGCCTCTGGTCCTCCCGAGCCCTTTTCCCAATGCCGAGATTATGTGTTTGGCTTACAAGTTCAAATCAAAAGGCGGAAACTTTCTGTGTTGGTTCCAGCAACTCAGGGGTGAATGGCTTCAGGCCAGTCCTGCCTAGCTCTCCTTTTCCTTGCCTGTAGACTGGAAGCTGTTCCGGCAGCTCTCTTTTGTGTGGGAGGCTGACCTAGAATCCCTATCCCCTCCCCCGCCCCCCTGCAGTCCTGTCTGGCCTTGATCTTCTGATAGCCCTGTTCTTCTCTGGATGCCAGCGGAGACCGGAAGAGAGCATTGTACCCCCTGGAGCTGGATTTGTACGCAATTGGAAGCCACCTGACCTAGAAACGGAACTCCAGTCCTCAGAGAGGAGTGGCAAGCACTCATAACCGATGAGCCGTCTCTCCAGTCCCAACAGCAACTTCTTGTCCTTCCCTCTAAATTACCAATTTCTTTTCCAGTTCTCCTTCCTGGTCTTGGTTTCCCAGGGCTCTGTGCTCCTCAGCATTCATTCCTTCCCTTGTTATTCCAGGGCAGTTTCACAAGAAACATCCGGTAAGGGCTGACTTACAATTACAGACACTGACTGAAGAGGGGCAAACTGATTGCACTGATTTTAGGATACTATGCCCACCCTGATGAGCCCACAGGAGGAATGACGTTGCGCACACTGGGAGGGTCTAAGGTTGAGGAACTGTAACTGACCGGCTCAGAGACTCACCTCTTGAGAAGCCCCGCCCACACAGGGACCAACGAGCGGGCGCATGCCTGTTCAGAACAAATCAGAGTCTATGGAGGGTGGAGCCACCGAGAAGCAGCGGATTTGCCTTCTCAGAACTGGTCCCTTAGCAATCAGAGCTATGAAGCAGAGCCTCCACCAGCTTTGACAATTTTTTTTTTCTTGAGCAAGTTGTTCTAGACTCTGGACTAGCCATCTCTTAAAGGATATTCCTACGTCAATACCTCCGCACAAATAGGTGACAGGTGGATGGAAGGTATTGATCCCAGAACCAATGCCTGGCCAAGCTTGACTGCCACAGCCAATCAGAAAATATCGTGTGTTCTCCTTCATTTTTTTTCTACCTTGTAACCAAATCATCCATAACCAACCAAAAAAAAAAAAAAAAAGGCGTAGGAGAAAGCACAGACTCGCCCTCTTATGTCCAAGCCCTTTCTGGCCTATTTTCAGCCAGGCCCCATTACTTTCCCTTTGTTCCTTTTGTTTTGAGATAGGATTTTACTCAGCAGCCAAGGTTGACATACTCTTAGAACTCACTATGTAGCCCAAGATGGCCTTAACTTTGGGATTACAGGCATAAGCCATCACACGCGGCCATTCCGTCTCTTCTTTGGTCTTCTCCTCTCCTTTGCCAAACCTACCAACACTCGCCCACTCCCACCTCGTACCCTGGTCCCTCTCGGAGGGATTTGTGTCTTTGGAAGAAGCAAGACCATGCCATTGTAGAAGTTTCTATCTTCATGAGTGGTCATGTCGCTGCTTCCTCTGAGTTCAAATGGATACATTAACGCACAGGAAGTAAAACACAAGTCCAGGGAGCTCCTGAAACTTACAAGATTCACAAGGCCCTTCCTCACAGTGGCTGCTACAGAGGAGATTTCAGGACTGCCCCCAATTGCCTGCAAGCTGCACAGGGAACTCAGGGCTGCAATTGTCACGAGTCATTACTCATCCTGGAGTGGGCAGTGTGGTGATACCCTTGTGTCATCCACGTTCCTGTTGGTAACTCTTCACCCATACTCCTGCAACTCAAAAACCTCACTGATGCACCAAACTAGATCTGGGTGTTTCTTTGGTTTGCTGTTGGTGCTCAGGTGTCCTGGGGCAAAGTCACTCAACACGTCTACCCACAGATTCACACAGATGAAGCTACATTGGGACTGGAGAAATAGAGAAGCAGTTAAAGGCACTTGCTGTCAATCCTGATGACCTGAGCTTGATCCCCAGGGCCCACACGGTGGAAGAAGACCACTCTCACAGGTGACCACCACAGGTGCATACACAGACAAGATAAACAAGATGTAGTAAAAATAAAGCCACACTGATATATCCTCACTTTTCCAAATTACAAGGAACAGGAGGGAACAGCCCCCAAAGAGTTGAGATAAAAGCTAAGTGTGGGGCTTGGAGAGATGGCTCAGAGGTGGACAGCGCACACAGCTCTCACAGAGGACTCAGATTCAGTCCCAATCACCTGCACTGTGAGCACACCACTGCCTATAACTACAGTTCCAGTGAACCCAGTGCCCTCTTTTGGACTCTAAAGGCTCTCTGTCTTCTCCCTCCCTCCTACTCCCCCCCCACACACTGACAAACACACACACAAAAGGAAAAAAATTAAGTTCACCAGAGTACCACAAATTCTGGCTCCTCTGAAGTAAACTTACACCCTCTCACTTTGTACCTGCTCTGCACTCTTGAACTTATGGCGTCTCTCAGCTCTGAGCCCACAACCCTCTGCTCCCTCTGGATGACTCATATCTTAGGGCTCAGTAGCACTGCCCCTTTCTCTCAAGGTGCCATCTCTGATTCTGATTCAAACCCAGCTCTTCTCCTAGTCTGTTTCACAGCGTTCTGTCCACTTTCTTCCTACTGCTTACCCACACGTTACAAAGTCAGTGTGTCTATTTTATGGAGTGCATGGCGTCTGTGCACTAATTGATGCATGCCATGGGCACATGTCTGTTTGACATTGTGCTGTTGATACAGAAGGGACCAACCAACTGCGAGTGATGTTATGCCTGGGCAAAGAGATCCTGGAATGTATAAGAAAGCTAGCTAAGCATGAGCCGGTGACGAAGCCAGAAAGCAGCTCATAGTTTCCCTTTAAGTTCCTGCCCTGATTCAGTGACAGGCTGTCACTTGGGAGTGTGAGCCTAATAAATTCTTCCCCCTCCAAGGTGTCCTTAGTCTGAGTGTTCTGTCACAGCAGCAGACCTGACGACCTGAGTTTGACCCCCGGGGCAGTATAACTTCCCACAGTTCTGGTGCACTCAAGACATCATGTTCCTGTCAGCGACTCTAACAAATTCATTTATTTGGCTAGACATCACATCAGAATCCTTTCTTTGATCTTCTTTGAGACGAATACACTTTTTAAATTTTATTTTATTTTACAATATTTCCAGGAAAGTCACGAAACACCAAGAGACATTGCGGTATTCACCTAAGTAGGCTCACTGCCTCTGCCTTACCTCTGCCCCTTCCAAAGACACTACATACACCCTATCTCTCAGAGAACTTCTTCCTCTACAGATCTGCTCATTCGACTTCTTTGCTTCAAACCTTGCAACAGCCCATCATTCATTCATTCATTCATTCATTCATTCATTCATTCATTCATTCATTCATTCATGTGTTTCACAAACAGATCTGCATGCATCTGATATTTTAGGCACCATTCCTGGTAATGGTGATACAGGGAGGAAACAAGACAGGCGCTCGTTCCTGTTCCTGAGGTACTGAAGTTCTGAGGGTCGGGACGTGATCCCACGGCATAACCTTCCAGTTCCAATTCGTAAGGCGCACTTTCTCCACCTACGTCTCTGAGTACACTCTTCACAGCCTGGTCTCTACCCAAGTGTCCTTTCCGTGAGCCTCCAGACGTTTAAGGCAGAGAGGTAGCAGCGGGAGGTCTTGTCCAAAGGTTTCATCTGCTGATGTTGTAATTAGATTAAAAATATAAGGGCCTTGGTGTGTGTGCATGTATTCATGTGTCTGCCTGTGTGTGTGTCTGTGTGCCTGTCTGTCTGTGGAACTGGTCACAAAGAAAGTGACCAAACTACCTTTTTCACAGTGCTAAGTGCACTTTTCTCCCCTGACTCTGACACAGAATGAGACACGTGTCTTGTGGCTCACCCAAACACGTCATATAGATGACCTCCAAAAATCCTGAGAGCAGGTAAGAGTCTCCATCCCGGAGCGTATATGGGATGGGCAGAGGCTGAGAGGGCTTTGTTAGTTCAGATTCTCGGGACCTCAAGTTTATTATGGACTTGGGGCTTCTGAGGTCTCCATGGGTGTTTGTAATTCTGGAGATAAGGGTAACTTTGCATGTGATGCAGTTTCCAAGGACTTCTTTGGCTTCAGGTTCTCTTCCTTTTCCTGGAAGGGGAGAAAGGAGAGGGACAAAGAGAGAGGATGTAACAGATTTACAGATGAAGCGGCCATGCCTGAAAGGAGCTCTAAGTAAACATGGATCAAACATCGGCTTCCTCACAGTACCATGGTGGGAACCTGCAAACACTCTCTTTTCCCTCTGGCCCCTCCCTGGTGCAACTAGGGTCTCACCCAATATCCCTCAGAGTCCTGAGACACTGTATACAATTTCCACAGCAACCTTTCCCCCATGCTCTCGGTCACCCTAAACCCCTGGCTTCGTCCTCTTTCTGGGAAAGGGCACCTCACTCTACCAGCTTGGTTACTCTCTGAGGGCAGGGGCTGGGTCTGACCCAGTTCTGGGACTTCACACTGCCCAGCCTGCCAATTAGGGCATAGTGCAGGAAATGCTGGTGGAATTGAAGATGCATGGTGCATTAGTTCCTTATTTCAGGCCAAATAAATACCTGCAACACAGACAGGGAAGGTTTATTGTAGCTCACAGTTTAGGAAAACACAGCCCACCAAGGCAGGATGGTAATGGAGGAAGAGAGTGAGGCACCCAGTCACACTCCAGTCAGGAAGCAGAGAGCAGACAGAAATTGGGCCCAGGTTATAGAAATCACCACACATCCCCACTTCCCTCAGCCAAGCTCAACCTCCTAAAGGTTCCATAATCTTCCACAATGGCACCACAAGCTGAGAAACAAGTGTTCAAATTACAGGAGCCTATGGATATGTGTGTTTGGGGGGGAGATTCACATTCAAAGTACAACACATGGCTTATCCACAAAGGGACACTAGCTCTGTGCAGAGAGTGTTAGGAGGGAGTCGGTGAGAGGGTTTGGATGAGAAATGATCCTCCCCATGAGTTCCTGTATTTGATTACTCGGACCCCAGTCAGTGGCACTGTTCGGGGAGGTCACAGAGCTTTTGAGAGCGGGAGGGCTCCCTCCTGGGGGAAGTAGGTCGCTGGGGGTGGGCTTTGAGTGTTTGTGGTCCTGTCCCACTTCTGTCTGCACCAGGTGTCGATCATGTGGGCTGTCAGCTTCCCGCCACCACCCCAATGGACTCTTAACCTTCTGGACCCGTAAGCCCAAATAAAATCTTCCTTGGCCTTGGTGTTTTACCAAGGGAAAGTAAGGAATAACAGCAGGTTATTCCTGTGGTCCTGGAGACTCACAGATGGCAAATGAGAAGGAGGCTTGATAAGCTCCAGCACTGTTCCATCCAAGATGTGCTGGGGTTGTGGGGTTCAGGGTGAAGGCAGGAGCAGCCGGGCCCTGTGGTTTTAGATGTGGAATTAGACACAGGGTCTCCTGGGTTGGCCATTTGCTATCCAGCTGATGGTCCTGTTTTGGGACCTTTGGGGTTGGATGAATGGCTGTCACAGGTGGTTCAATGAGGATGAACCTTTGAGAGTCACAGCCTGGCCTTGCTTGCTTCCTGTCTATGCTCTCTGTTTCTTTTTGTTTGTTTCTTTTTGTTTGTTGTGTGTGTGTGTTATTTTTAAGATGTTTTTTCATGTATGTGTATCTGTGTGAGTATGTGAGCATGTGTGCTGATCCCCACAGGCCAGAAGAGGGCTTCCAGAGCTGGAGTTATAGTTAGTTACGAGCTGTCTGATATGGGTGCTAGGAACAGACCTCAGGTCTTCTGGAAAGAGCAAGAAGTAGTCTTAACTCCCAGGCTATCTTTCCAGCCAGAAAGAGTTTATTTTGGCTCATAGTTCAAGGTACAGTTCACCATGATGGGAAACAGGAGCTTGAAGCAGCTGATCACATCACAACCACAGTCAGAAAATACAGCAGTGAACTTCTGCATGCTGGCTGCTCTGTGTCTCCACTTTTGCAGTTCGTGCTCCCAGGCAGGGAATGGTGCCACCCACAGTGGGCAGGTCTTCCCACCTCAGTCAGTGCAATCAAAACGGGCTCCACAGGAATGCCCAGACGCCATCTCCTGGTTTATTCTATATTCCCAGTTGACAGCTAACACTGACCATCACAGACTGTATATCCCTTGAACCACGAGCCAAAACAAAACCTTTAAGTTGCTTCTGTCAGGTGTTTGGTCACAAAGCTGAGACTTTAGTATTACCTAGTCTACAAGCACTTGGCACTGACTTGGGCCTGAGGCTGTAGGTAGCTGCTGCCTGTTGCACACCAAAAGACAATCCTGAGGTTTCCACTCTGATTCTACTGCGAGGGGCATCAGTCCACTTCCCAGTGAGGATTCAGTTTGTGTGTGTGTGTGTTGATAGTTCTAATTATCATTTAAACTACATGTCTTAGTTTCTTCCAAGAGGCTTTTGGGGTCTCAGCTTCAGTACCTACAAAACAAGCTGCAGGTTCATTGTGCGCTATACAGGCTGCAGGCTGGGCAGCGTCTCTCCAACCCATCGCGCACGCGCTCTCCTGCTAACACTGCTCTGCCAGGCTGGCTTCCTTCCTGGTGCAAGGGGCACTCACCGAGACCTGCTTCCCAGAGGCTGGCTCAGTTTTGGATTTCCTAGGCTCCTTGGGCTTCACACTGGATTCCTGGTCTGCTCCAGCCATGGGGCCCTTCCGTGTTCTCATCTGTGCCCACTTCTTTGCCTGATTCTTCCTGAGAAATTTCACTCTAAGGAAATGTGTTTCTGGTCAGTTCCAACATCCCCATGTGGCTCCGGATTTGATTGGCATGCAAGTCTGGAGTCTCAACAGTACTGCAGGCTTCTGTGTTATCTAGGGAAAGCCACCAAAGTTTTCTGCAAGTTGGTTCTACACACCCAGGATTCCCTGCTTAACCGGTCATAGGGTTCAGATGGGTCAGCTGTGAAGGGTCCTTGCACCCTGTACCGAGAATTGCTATTTATTTAAGTTAATGTGTTGTGTAGGGGAGTTTTCAAAAGCTTGTTTATTTTCATTTCATGTGGATGGTGTTTTGCCTGCATGCATTTTTGTTCACACATCCGTGCCCTCAGAGGCCAGAAGAGGGTGGCAGATCCTCTGGAACTGGAGTTAGAGATGGTTGTGAGTCAGCACATGGGTGCCAGGAACTAAACCTAGGTCTTCTGCAAGAGCAGTCAGTGCTCCCAACTACTGAGCCAACTCTGCAATTTCTTGTTTGTTTGTTGAGACAGAGTGTCATGTAGCCTTGAACTCACCACACTGAGGATGACCTTGAACTTCTGATCTCCCTGTCTGCACTTCCTGAGTGCTGGGATTATGGGCATGCACCTCTTTTCCTCTCCCCCTGACAGCCAGCCACTCACTCCCAATGACTACCCTTCTTACTGCCAGATAGGATCAGAGGGGTCAGCAGGGTGAGGCCCTTATGGCAGCATTAGTGATTCTTGAGAAGAGGTGCTTGCTTTGGATCTCGCCGTGCGATATGGCAAGAAAGCCCTTGCTGGATCTAGATGCCCGCACCATGCTCTTCTTGCTCTTCCTCCGCCTCTAGAACCCTGAGATAAGCAAACCTTTGTGCTTCATAAATTAGCTCATCCCAGCTGCTCTGTTACAGTAGCATCAAATGAACTAAGGCATACTCACATGAAGGGGAGGAGACAGAGAAAAAGCAGTGCGGTCGCCATGGCTGCATAGAAAACACCCTGGAGCAGTGCTTTCAGGAAGATTTCGGGAGCCAAAGGGCCTTTTCCTGGAAGTAGAAGGCATTTCAGTAAGGCTTTCTTTTTATGAGTAAAACTTCTTTCTTTCTTTCTTTCTTTCTTGTTGTTTTGTTTTTGTATTTTTGAGACAGAGTTTCTCTGTGTAGCCCTGGCTGTCCTGGACTCACTTTTGTAGACCAGGCTAGACTCGCACTCACAGAGATATGTAAAATATATTTTTAATTTCAGTTGTTTATTATTTATTTATATGTGTTTGGGGGGGGTTGCATGAGCCACAGTGTGTGTGTGACAGTCAGAGGACAAGTTTTGGTGGTCTGCTTCCTCTACTCACCATACGGCAGCTGAGGGCTGAGCTCAGGGTGTCAGGCTTGGCAGCAAGCACCTTCCTCTGTTGAGCCATCTCGCACACCCTCAGAGAGCCTTTCTTGAGACCTCTGATGCCGATTCCAGGCTGTGCGCCCCCCCCCCCAGCCTCAGTGCCAGCCCCTCCCTGTTCACTGCCCTCCTCCAGCATCCACGCCCCCGCCCTCACTTGACATCAGTAGGATGCTCAAACCATGTGTTCCATGTTGGTTCTTTCCCTCACAGAGAAGAATTGTGCCCATTTCTGGGTTCTTGGAGAGGATGAGGGTGCTGTTGTCCCAGGAACCAAGTGTGGTAGAGGTCACCTGGAGGTGGCCATGCCCACTGTTCACATCCACAGGAACTCCATCCATCCACCACTGCACGGATGGTGTGGGGATGCCATGAAAGGAACAACTGCACTGCAAAGTCTTCTCCACAACACAGACGGAGCTGAGCAGCCTGGGGGGCTCTGGGGAGAGGGAGGGTCAGGTGTCAGAAAGATGACCTGACTTTCCCTTTCCCTCTTCCTTCGGGACCCAGCCCTCTTTTCTTTGTTTGCCGTACCGGGGGTGAAACTCAAGGCCCTCCCCAGGCTATATAATGCTTTACCACAGAGACACACCTCAAGCCCCTTAACTGGGGGGTCGTAGGTAGGTACTCTACCATTGAGCCATGCTGCCAGCCCCTTACTGGGGAATTCTAGGCACAGAGATGATGTCTAATCCACAATGATTATTTGTCCTTTGCAGCCTTCGTTCCTCTTTCTTCACAGTCCCACCTGCAGCTTCCTCAGACAGCCCTAGAAGGGCTTCTTGTCCCACTTACCCAGCTGTGTGTGTGGCAGGTCCATATTCACCAGCAAGAATTCCCAGGCACACAGTACTCTTCCCCACGGGGAATGAGGTAATGGCCACTAAAAGAAGAGGTGGAGCTAGGTGAGCAGAAATGTGTTCGCAAAACAGGTTCTTGAGACCCTGTGGTCATCCCAAACTCAGGATGACAGGAGATGCAAGAATGACATGAGACAAGAGCTCAGGGGTATCTAGAAATAGGGGCCATCCACTAAGATCCTCTGTGAAGTCCCAATGCTGGGACTCTTTAGGAAGAGGGGCTCAATGACCAGGTATTTTGAGTTCTCCAAAGCTAGTGAGGATGCATGGAAGGATGGTATGCCGAGGACGGATGGGATCAAGAGGTGTGTGTGTTTGGAATGCTTCCACTGGGGCCATTTGAGAAATCACCAGGTTGGGAATGCCTGCAGGCCAGGTGATAAGGGCAGAAGCTTCTCTTGCTATTGAGAAAGGATGCTATACTTGAATTGAAACACCAGGGATGGGGACAGAATTCAGAGGGGTGGGTCGAATTTAGACTTTTGGTGCTCCAGAAATGACTCTGAATAAATTCATCAGTAAATTTATGTCAGATGTAGTGGCTTACCCCTGTAATCCTATCACTTGGAAGGCAGAAACAGAAAGATTGCCGTAACTGGCTGTGTAGAGCAGGCTGATCTCGACTCCTGAGTACTGGGACTGTAGGAAAAACAACCGAAGGACGGCTGCTTCTGCTCCTCACACAAAAATGATGCTCCCCAGGCTTCTTACTGTCACACCAAGCTCAAGCCTCATTCTTGTCCTGTCAGTTCCTTCCTTCCTTCCTTCCTTCCTTTTTTTTTTTTTTTTTTTTTTGCCAACTTAAAACCTCACTCTGGATGTTGGAATGAGCACAGTTTATATCCTGGCCCAGGCTTTGCTAGTAAATCACCAAATAACTCTAGTCAAATATCATCCCTTCTCCAATTTTGTTTTCATATTTCTGCCACATGGGTGGGATTTATTGTTGGAGATGTGGTGGCCAGTCTAGCCCTATAATTCTGACTTTTCCTTGCTCTTCTCTGGCAGGCTTTGAGACATATAGGTGGGATGGCTACTCATGTTCCCCTTCTGGTTTTCCTTTGGTCATCACTTCTCTTCATTTTACTTCATGTCTGTTCTCAGGACTCCATGAAACTATTTTCCCTCAGCACACTCTCATCTGCCTGTCTCCTCATCTCCCTCTTGCTAGCCACGTTGCCGACAACTGTTAGATTTTGTTTTACACAGTCTTGTAGCCCAGGCTGGCCTTTCTGTGTGGCTGAGGATGACTCTGAAATCCTGATTGTCCTGGCTCCGCCTCCCAAGAGCTAGGATTGCAGGTGTGTAATTAGGATTAATTTACCAAGAGACTGGTGGCAGCCTAATTAATGGATTAGCCTGGCAGGTTATGATAGAGATGGATTAACAGATTTACAAGGGAGCTGGTGCCCGAATCACAGGGGCACTAAAGTGATCCTTAACTCTTGTTTGTTCAATTAGCAGAATGGTGATGCACCAGCTTCTTCTCAGGCTAATTTGGTGACACACTGAAGGTGACTGAGGACACACAGGACAAAAGCATGAGTGAGTTAGAGAGACAGGGCAAATAAATGACTGAGGGGTGACAGGTTGACCGGGGAGGGGGGGGCGGGGAGCTGGACGAACAGCTGACTGAGAGGTGAAACGCAGCGCAGGTACTGAGGAGTGACAGACTGACTAGCATAGAGACAGTGACCGGGAGAACTGACCGCTGTGCCGATCGCTCGGCTGATCCAGTATTATTAGCCTTGGACAAACCAAGGAGCTCGCGGCACCCCGGTGCTGAGGCTGCAGAGCGGACTAACCGCCCTGCAGCTGCCTCGCGAGAGGCTCAAGGATGCGCTGGCAGAGGGCTGCTTGACTAAGGTTGGAACTCCATGTCTCCGGAAGCCCATCGTGGACAAAGTAAACGCACAAGAATTCCATAGACCCTCCCGCATGCCTAAGCTGCCTGCCACCTTCTGTGCGCCAGGCTCTAGCCACAAGAGCGCTGCGTGACTGCAAGTGCCTGTAGCAGCCACAGGAGGGCGTCACACCTGCTGGTGCTGGAGTTGAACGGTATTTTTGGCCAATCGTGGGTGCTAGAAACCAACTTAGATCCTCAAATGGCTAAGCGATCTTAACCAGTGAGCCATGTGGGAAGTTAAGCAGACACTTCCTACATTTAAAATTTAATGTAAAAAAAAGCAAGTAAGTTTCAAATAATTATAGAATTAGGTACTATTAAGCAGCAGTAAGATGTAAGAAAAGAAGGTAAAATCCCAATTTAAAACCCTACTATTCTTTCTATTCTGCGTAAGCAGCATTCTGCAGTTTGAATTTTCTTTTTAAACCAAATTTAAGAGAAGCACGTATGGAGGGGCTGGAGAGACAGCTTAGTGGCTACGAGCATGGGCTGCTCCCCTAGAAGACCCAGGCTTGGTTCCCAGCACCCACGTGGCAGGTCACAACTGTCTGTCACTCCAGTCCCAGGGTATCTGACACTCTGTTCTGACCACTGTGGGCGCTGCATGCATGTGGGGCACAGACGAAGATGCAGGCACTCATACACATAAAAAATAAATAAATCTTTTGAAACACAAATGGATAATAAATGAATAGCAGCACAATGAAGAAAACCAGGCAGAGGAGCTGGACATGATGAATCAAACTTGTAACTGAGGCAGGAGGATTATCATGAGTTCCAGATTGGCCTGGGCTCCAGAGTGAGACTTTGTCTCAAAAAATAAGTAAGTAAGTAAATAAATAAATAAACAAATAACCTAAAACAAAGCACCCCCAAATGGTGAGGAAAACCATTTGTGTAGAAGTCAGGTCTTTGTTTAACATCCCACAGTACACAGGACGCACACATACATACACTCACATACGTACACACATACACGCATACATACACAGACACACACACATCACACACATTACACACACAAGCCTATGACAAGCACTGAGACTGATGAACCCTTCCCCAGTTGGCCTGTAGGATAGTACAGAAGCTGGACTGGACAGCTTGTCAGCGGAAGTGATACTTGACCCACTTAGAGTTGATCTTTGTGCCGCGTCGGAGTGAGAGGTCTAGTTTCATTCTCCTGCAGCTAGATGCACGTTTTGTTAAGGAGGCTTACTTTTCTCCAGTGTGTATTCTTTTACTTCCTTGTCAAAAACCGATGCCTGGTGGCCAGAGAGGCGGCCGAGCAGTTAAACGCACTAACTGTTCTTACAGAGGACCGCACAAGGGCAAGGACCGCACAAGGGCAATGTGAATTTTTGGATTAAAAAAAAAAAGTGTGTGTGTGTGTGTGTGTGAAAAATGGACTTTCCATTTTGATTGGGCTGCACTGAGTCTGCAGAGTGCCTTTGGTAGGATGTCCACGCTCACAAGACTAATTATTATGAAACAATGAACATGGAAGGTCTTTCTGTCTTCTGGTGTTTTCCCATATTTCTTTAGTGTTTTAAAATTTTTATATACACAGATTTTACCTCCTTAGTTAAGCTTATTCCAAGTACTTTTTAGGCTACTGTGAACGCCATTGCTTCCCTGATCTCTTTCAACGAACCTGTCAACTGAACTTTGACCTCTGGGTTTCCTACATGTACTCAAGGGCAAGAGCATTGGCACACACTTGTGTATATTTTCATCCATATGAGAAACATGGAGAGGAAGGAGAAAGAGAGTGAGGCAGGAGGGGGCTAGGATTGTCCTTGGAGAGCCATAGACAACACAGGTGCTTCATGTGAGAGCAAACTTCCTAATAGTTTCTTGGGGGGTTTGGCTCTCTGAGCACTCCTGAGGTCCCTGTTGTAAGTGAGGATTAACTTTACTATTGATATATCTTCTGGTATAGCTGCTGTTAATCCTAAACAGCTGTGTACCCGAATCACCACACAGAGACTATGATTTATTTTAATTAATTCATTTATTTAGAACACAATGCTGGGCAATTGTTACTCCATGCTAAACCTCCAAGCCCTCATAGTTTCCTCACATTTAGATTTCCCACATTTTACTTACTTTTAGTGATATATTTAGGTCCAGTCCATCTCTCCACTTCAGTCCGAGATCTCTCTCCTGCCTCTGTTCTCCCAGCTCTCTGCCGTCTTCCTCCCCCCTCTTTCCTGTCCTCTGGCTTCTCCCTTCTCCCACCTACTCCGTCCTCTCTATTGCTCAACATTGTGGCTGGTTGTTTTATTTTGTCATGTTTACACAAAGTTGAGACAGGTGATGCTTATCACAATGTAATGTCTGGATTGAAACCAGAGAGTGGGGGAGAAAAATCAGCATTTGACTGAACAAGGGCAAGGTGTACACATTTCAAAAAACATACCAACAGGTCCCATTCCCATGAAACCGGAGGGAATCATAATTCAGATACTGCTCTGCTGGGGTAGCCTACCCCCACACATACTGTATCAACTGCCTATGAATGTGTGCCCCTGTATTCTCAAGAATTAATTGTTGTGCCTGGGGCTGTCGGGGTATGTGGTATTGTCATTTCTAGGGCCCACAAGACCTCCTTTCTACATGAAAATGTTTGTTGCTTCCTCACCCACCCAAAAAGATGCAGAGAGATCAACAATGATTCTCTGAGATTATGTTTTAAAAAGCAAACTGCCAGGGGTTGGGAGTATGGAGAGGGGGGTGGGAGGTGAGCTGGCCAAAGGGCACCACTAAGAGATAGATGGGTGCAGTCCACTGATGATTGGCTCAGAGTGAGTAAGCTGTGAAAGCACGGCTACCATACAAATAAGCCCCTTTTTTAAGGGAAAGGAGAGGCTTCGAAGGAATGAAGGGGAGGGGCTGGTGCTGGAGAGAAGGAGGCAGAGCTAGGACCCAGACTGGAGCGAACCACGAGGTGGAGACACAGTGGCAGGGAAGTCAAGTCAAGCCTGGATGGCCAGCTGAGGGACCGCTCCCAACAAGAAGGATAACAGATTTACGCTACGCTGATGTCTCTGTGTCTTTATTACCGAACCCCAAAGGGACGCCCCAAAGCGCCAGCAATACTGCTCTGTTCCTAGGGCGAGTCCTATGAGTATCTTGGATTCTCTGGGTGGCTGTGCACCTTGGAGTCTTGCTGATGAACCTGTGTGAAGAAAGGAAAGGGTCAGGGCGAGGCACAGAGAGGAGACTCAGTGAGGCAGAGGTGTGTGTGGAGCATTTGTATAACGGGACGCTGTTCCCTCTCCTTCCACGGAGGGTTCTGAAGCCATCAGCCATTCGCTGGGAAGGCTGAGGTCCTTTTCAAGCTCACTCATCTAGCGCTGTCTGCTCCGTCCTAGATGTGCCTGAATAGTCATGTGCACTGAGCACCGGGCCCACAGGAGGGCAGCACGGGGGAGAGGAGCCCACTGGCTCAGATCCAGAAGAGACTAAAGAGCAGCAGTTTCCCCAGAGCCCACTTTCTTCTTGAGGGTTTCCAGTGGATACCCCATGGCAGTGCTGTCAGCACAAGGCATGAGGTGTCCGTCACAGACAGGTGCGTGAAACATCCCGGAGATCAGGTGCCGTTAGAGATGTGCAGTGATTATAAAATGCAATCATAGCCTGGCTCCAGCTTACTGCAACTCTTCTGATTCTGATGATGTGTACCAGGAGGGGAAAATAAAGCACACTTGGTGGGAAGCAAGAGGGGAAGAAGGAGGACCGGGGTCAGTGTGAAGAAGTGGGTAAAGGTGGGTTGAAGCATGGAAGACAGAGAGTAAGGAGTGGAAAGAGCGAAACAGACCCATACTCTGATGGGACCAACAGAAAGGTGAGCTCAGGGTGGGTATGGGTGGCTGAGCCAGGCCACACTACGGCTATCACATGGAGGACGCGAAGGAGACGTGGTATGCACAGACCCACGAGACTGACCTTGTTGGGATCTTCATAGTCCATGTCCATAGACAGCCTTGCTGTCTTCTTTTTAGAGACCATCACCCTAAGTGAGGAAACCAAGGCCTTCAAATATGGCCATTTGTACAACAACCCTTCTCCACTGTGCTCTGGCCAGAGACTGGGGAAAGACAGAGACACATGCCGCCACCACCTAGCTGTTGAAATGAGACAGCCAACACAGCCACCAGAGCTGAGCACAGACGTCTGCTCCCACACCCCTGCTTCACGGGCTTCATGCAGATCTCTTCCCATCCCCCATTCCTGTCCTCCCCAGGCCTCCTCTTTATCCCAAGGGTGGTACTCACCCGAGAAACGTGAGACACAGCCCAAGAAGCAGGATCTTGATGGCCACCCCCCCGACAGCCACCAGCAGCACGTCAGCCATCTGACCTGATTTCCCTGCAGAAACACATGCACCGGGCTGGGCTCACCTGGACACAGCTGCCTGAGTCCTTCCTCACCCGGTAGGGCTTGGATATTTGGTTTCTTGACTGACAGTATCGAGAGTCTGAAAACAAAATGCACTGAATAGGAAAACCTACTTGACATCGTAGCCGTGATGAGTTAAGTCCCCAGCAGACAGAATGATCTCTCCCAGGAAGAGATCACCTCACAAGGAACTCAGACAAATCAATTTATAAACAGCAACTTATCTTAAGATGTGCAAAAGAGCAACGGGTACACAAAAAAGCGCTCCTTCATTGTCACTTGAGTACGCATGAAAACTGCCCTGGGACATTTCTGCACACAGTGACTGGCTGTGTTCTCCTAAGAAGGGAAGCGAGCCCACTGGTGGGAGTGTGGGATGTGTGCAGCTCCTGTGTGCTACCAGAGGGGAAGGTGAGTGATTACTGTGGAAACCTTTGGACACTTAGAGTGAAAAGCAGAATAACCGTCTTCCTTCTGCTATGTGCCCAGGAGAGATGGTCATTGCTATGCTGTGCCCGAAATTCACCTGGCCTTCCCTTCCCTTAGGGACCTTTAGGGTCCTGACAACATTCTATGTCAGTACCCACATCCTATGACATCATCTGGACCAGGTACTTAGTGACTGGTCTGCCACTCCGTGTCTCTCTCTCACACACACTCTTGCTCTCCTGCTCCCTCTCTCTGTCGGGGTGCTCTCTCTCTCCCACCATCTCCATCTCTCTTTGTCTCTCTGTCTCTCTCTTTCTCTCTCTCTGCCCTCATGGTTCACTCAGGCCCTAACTCTCCTTTGCTTCCTTTCCTTTCATGTAATATCTGTTGTGTGCATTATTTTAAAAATAATAACAGACATACCCTCAGACAGGAACATGTGTTCCCCAAGCCTGGTTCCTAATAGGCCAGAGCAGAAATGACTCCAGAGTTCATCTCCCGACAGGCAGATGAGTAAGTGTGGTCTGTGCAACACTGGGGTGTGGTTTGGGTTATAGAGGAATGCATCTCTGTTTCATGCCGCAGAGATGAGGCCTGAACACGGGACACTGGTGAACAGCAGTCAGACCACAAAAGGCCACGTTTCCATGGCTTCCATTTCTGTGCAAAGTGCAGATGGGGCAAAGCAGAGAGACCACAGCAGGTCATGTTTGTTGAGGAGCACAGGACGTGACAGTACACGCAGAGTTTCTATCGAGGGTGAGGGGAGGGGGACACGGAAAGGTTCTGGAGCCTCATCGTGTTCCTTATATGGCAGCTGCTGGTGATGAGTTTAATACTGTATAGATTATATACTAATGAACTTAATAGTGGATGTATCTATATGAAGAAAAATTATTAATGTAAAAACAGCAAGGCGATTCCAACGTCCCCCTGAGGACAGAATTCCACAGCATTTCTCAGAGGCTAGAGTGTGCCTTCCTTAGAGCTTGTCCCGGGATCAGAGCAGCCTCAGTCTCTGGCAAAGGCTGGGAAGATGAGCGCCACTAGGTCTAAACCTCTATCCAAACTGCATCTGTCCAGGTTTTCTGGGAACTTCGCTCTCGAAGTTCCTCCTTCGCTACAGGACAGGTGCAGTGGATGAGCACATGTGGGTCTAGGTGGCACCTAGACCCCACCCACCTCCTGCTCATCCACACAGTGGTGGAAGTGGTGAGGGTGGCAGTGATGGAGCAGGCTGGTTCTTTTAAATTGTCTGCCGCTGCCACTTACAACACACGGCTGGTTGCCCGCCATCTTGACTTTGGGATGATGAGGTTGGAGCCATAGCTTCACCTACCCTTTGACTAAGAGCAGCCATCTTTGTTGTGGAAGAGTCTTGACTTCACCGCCATCTTAACAAAGAGTTACCAAATTTGTTTGGTACCTTGCTGACAACCAAATCTAACCTCTACCTTTTAAGCTTCAGATATTTGGATAAACTAAGCCATACAAAACATTATGATCAAATCTTTTAATGTGTTCAGAAATATATTTAAAGTCATGCTAAGTACTCCTGTTTTATGTTTACTGAAGGAACTGAGGACGGCAGGGGTGGCTCCATTTTTGTTTCTCAGACTCTATCTTAAGTTGACTGACCTTGGAGTGACTTGATCTCTGGGTTCCGAGAAGGGCCAATAGCCCTCCACCCTGCAGGTTGTCATGAATGCCACAGAATGTGTTAGTGGGTCCTCACTCTACCCAGCAGGCTATCGTACAGATATCTTAGATATCTGTCGGTTTGGCCAGGTGGCTTGGAAAAATTAGCCTAAAGGTCATCTCAATTGCTGAACCCCCCCACCCAAAACTTACCCTTCCTGTAACTGCAAGGCTTGGAATTCCCCCGCTTGCTGTTTTTCCCTTTAAAAACTCTGCCTCCCTGAGACTCAGGGCCTCACTTTCTAACCTGCTGCGTCAGGGAAGATTGGCAGCCCGAGCTTAAGCTTAAAAAAAGATCCTCGTGTTTTTTTTGCAATGGACTCAACTCCTAGTGGTGGTCTTTTGAGGTCTCTCGAATTGAGCACAACATTACAAGTTACAGTTTAGAGTAGATAACCAAAAGCAGACAAAGATTGTTTAACTCAGTTATGTTTGATGGGTGCTGGCCTTAAAACATATTCAGAGACCTGTTGAATATGGCATTTTAAAATACTTAAACTTACTATGACAGAGACTTCCAATTTCTAACAGTAACTTCCCAACATCTCCGAGAAGATATGGGCACAACGACAGGCCTTCACCTGGATTACAGTACAATAATCACTGGGAAGACTACCCCAATGCCTCATCCACTGCTAGGGCCCAGCCTGAACTGTGGACAAGGAGGACACCCAGGTGGAAGAATGCTTATCATCAAGTTGAGCTGAGGGTGAGATAAGACAGGATTCCCCATAACTAGCCAAGAGAGCACAGAGTTAGAAGACCGGGCCTGTATGTTTCCAGGACCCACGAATAGTGAGGCTACCAAGACAGCCACCATGGACTGCTTCCTGCCACATTCTGTGGCATTCAGCGCCTTGTTTGCTGATCCAATACTCACAGATAACATTGAGCTGGATGGTCTTTTCCACAGTGACACCTGCTCCAGAGAAGGTCACCAGACAGGTGAGGTTGGCCCCATGGTCCTGGGGCTGAGGTGTGAGGGTCAGCACTGGGGAATTTGTGGTTCTGGGACTCAAGGAGATAAGGGCAGCTGACATCCAGGAGAAGGTGGGGGGTGTTCCCTGCTCACAGGCCCAGGGCACAGAGCAAGTAAAGTTGCTAGGATGGCCAGCCTCCAGGGTCCCTTGGTTAAGGATGTCAGGAGTCTGTGTTAGAGCTGAGGGTGGGGGCGAAAGACAGAGAGAGACATAAGCCATGGTAGAGACACTCAGATACACCCCTGGACAGTAGACTCTGCCTCAGGACAGACATCTTCCCTCACCCAGCCCAGCATCTGTTTCGCGCGCGCACACACACACACACACACACACTGTGCCTTGTGGGCTCTTACGCCCCTCTCGGGTGACATCATTGCTTACGGATCACATGCAGTGACAGCTGGTTTCCTCTGTAAGTGTATCTCACAAAAGGGTCTCTAACCACTCTGAAGAAGTACACTCCTGTGTCATTTTTCTGTGCGTCTGTGATAAGCAGGGAGCAGTCATTTTTCTCTGGGTCCCCAAGGAGATGGAATCGGCCCCGTGTTGCCCTCTGCACTAGTTGTCTGGGGTCATTTGTGGCCACTGGAGAGTCTTCATGTAAACTGGCCCCTTCTTGGAACCAGAAGCCAAAGACACGTTGAAAATGGGGACTATAGGAGGGGTAGGAGACACTGCAGGGCACATGGGCACACAGGCCCTCCTCGACTGTCACTGACTTGGGCACTACCAGCTGGAATCTTGGCTCCTGAGCCACGGATCCTGCAAAGAAATGAGATGTATCTTGGTCCTGTCCCATCAGTCCCTGCCCCAGCCCCCACTCACCTGCACACAGCAGGGACAGCAGCAGTGGCCACAGCATAGCACAGTGAATGGTCCCGGGTTCCTACAAGTAAGAGGAGAAGGAGGGTTGAAGCTGCCTGTCATGAGGGAGCGCCTCAGGCTTTGGTGTCAGGACTGAGAAGAAACCCTGCTGGAAGTCCAGTAATGAAATCAGGCAGAGAGCAACTGACCACAGAGAAGGAACTTCCTGCCCATCTGTTAACACAGCCGTCTCATAACTTGAAGATAAAACACTTCCACTTTCCACATGGAGCACTGTGGGGCCACACTCATCGAGAAGGAGCCATCCTCTGCTGCCGTCTCCTCTCTGTGGCTTCCTCCCACAGATGCACAGAAGATTACCAACAATGTTCTGTTACTAACAGTGCTGTCTGACAGTCCACAGCTCCTGGGTCCTCTCTAAAGTCTTAGCAGAAGCAGGACTCAAGAGGTTGACAGAGGAATCTTGAGGAATAAGGACCGAGGAGGCACATCAGGGCAGGTGGATGCATAGGTCCTCCTCAGCTGTCAATGATTTAGTCGCCTCTAGCTGGAATCTTGGCTCCTGAGTCAGGGACCCTGCAAAGAAACGAGAGATGATGAGTGTTGCCTAGGGTGAAGTATGTGGCGATGGAATGACTAGATGAATGAGAGAGTAAATGGATGAATGAGTGTGTAGCAGAAGCACATCATGAGAAGCTCCTGTTTGCTGGAAAATTGAGAGGAAGGACTGAGACGTTCTATAAAGAATGAGGAGAGTGTTGTAGAAAAGGTTATTAATATTCACTATTAATACCATAAGTATTATTTTGGTTATTATTAAACCTGCTATTATATCAATAAAAGACACATACTCCTGTTAGATTTTTAATATACCTATACACTGAAAACTGGGCAGAAACTAACCCTGTAAGCCAACTTTTACCTTCCAGCCCCACATTCCATACCGCTTGCTTTAATTATTCCTATCTGGTCTGCTCCTCATCTATTATTCCCATAAATACATGCACATAATTTTCATCTAGGCTGCTTCTCCCCAACACCGCTCCTCAGAGCAAGCTTCTCCCAGCCACATGGTTCTTCGTTACTCTAATCCATGGTGTTCTCTGCTGCTTCCTCCTCTCCTCTACCTCTCTCCTGCCTCCTCTTCTCCCTCCTGTGATCCTGTCTTCTACACCTGTCCTTCTAGCTACACCTCACGTCTGCCCAACCCAGCTATGCAGGCGACTTTATTTAGCCAATCAGGGATAATTTGGGAGGCAAAGTTACATAGCATCACTTTGGTTACATGAGGGTTTGCTCATAGAACAGTAAGAATCTCATGGAGGCAAGCAACTAGCACCCGAGTACAAAGCACCAGACTGTAATAGGAGATGATTCAGATAACCCCCACTCAGGGAGGGGGTTGATGAAGGAGCTGGTTGGAACCCTGGCTATCCTGTGAAACTAGCAAGTGAGTTTTCAGGAATAAGCAGGTGGAATGGGAGGGAAAACTCCAATGGCTTCATAAAATGTGTCCCCCAGGCTGAACTTCCTAATGCACTTCCCTTCCCCAGGTATCCCTGGTGTGGACCACACAGAGTACGTTATGACAGACCGGCAAGTGGAACAACAGCCAGGAGACACGGGAGAGAATGTGGGGTTCAGAGAAATTATAATCTCTGATTTACCGTTTCTGTTTTTGTGATAAAATAGCGTACGTGTAGTTGTTTGAATAAGAATGCCCCCCAAAGCCTCATATAGTTGAATTCTTGCTGCCTGTGGATCTGGATGTAGAACTCTCAACTCCTCCAGTACCATGTCTACCTGCAAGCCACCATGCCCCCCACGGTGATAACAGTAGGCTAAATCTCTGAAACAGGAAGCAAGCTCCAACTAGATGCTTTCTTTTATAAGAGTTGCTGTGATCATGACATCTCTTGATAGCAATAGAACACTGACTAAGACAAAAGTTGGTACCAGGAGTCGGGTATTGGTGTGACAGGTCTGACCATGCTGCTTGTTGATGGAATGTGGATTTTGGGACTTTGGACTAGAAAAGTGGTTGAACACTTTGATTGGGGCTTAATGGGCCATCCTAGCAGGAGCAGAGCAGACAGCGGTGTAGAGAGCAACGTAGATTCTGATGGCCTAGCTCAAGAGGTCTCAGAACAGAATATTATTAACTGGCCTACAGATCAGTCCTGTGATATTTTAGAGAAGAATGTGGCTGAAGTTGTGAAGTTCTGCTGCTTGCTGGGGCTAGAACTTGGGCCTTTTGTTCAAATAAATTTCCACCAGATTTCTATTTTCAATAGTTTCCTTAACTGCCTAAGTTTGGCTGGCCTTGAACTCAGGGATCTGCTAGCTTCTGCATTCTGAGTGCTGGGATGTGCAACACCACACCCAGCCCTACACTTTTCTTTAATTCCTTTTCACTTTTTAAAGATTCCTCTTCACAAGTTAGAATCGTAGCTGGCCAGGGTTTTCTCTAAGGTCACCGCTCCCTGTATTCCATGGAGCATCTGGCTCTTCTTTAATCTGTTTATGCTTCCTGGTGCCCCTTTTGGCTTCAAGCTGTATATTTTTATTTTTCCTTGCTCAGCTTGCTTTTTTTTTTTAAATAGCTCTGCATAAGACTGGCCACTAAACCACAGGACACAGTTAACTCCAGGCTATTTGGAAATCTGTCTTGCCAATGCAATTAGCTCAAAACTATTTAATTTAGCATCAGGCAGACTTTCAGACAAGGACAAAAAACGAGCCACATTCTTTGCGAAAATATCATAAGAATGGCTTCTAGGACAGTTAATAATAATCTTCTCCTCTGAAACCTCTTTGAGCCTAACCCATGCAGTTCAAATCACCCTCAGTACCACTGTGTTCCATGTTCCTACTAGTATGGCCCATTATGCCCCCACATAAAGCATGTAACTGCCTTTCTAAAAAGTCTACGCTCCTCCAAACAAAAGCATGGTCAGTTCTGTCACAAGAATACCCCACTCCTGGTACCAACTTCTGTCTTAGTAGGGTTTTATTACTGTGAAAAGACACCATGACTAAGGCAACTATTATAAAGGAAAACATTTAATTGGGGCTGGCTTACAGCTTCAGATATTTAGGTCATTATTGCAAGCAAACATGGTACTGAAGAAGATGAGAGTTCTACATCTGGATCTGAAGGCAGCAAGCAGAGAACTCTCTTGATATTCTGAAACCTCAAAGCCCCTTTCCCACAGTGACACACACCTCTAATTAAGCCACACTTACTCTAACAAGGCCACACCTCCTATAGTGCCGCTCCAATAGATCAACTATTCTAATACGTGAGTTTCTGGGGGCCATTCCTAGTCAAACCATATTTTTTTTCCATCTGTGGCTACTCACCAACCCTATCAGACAAGTTCAGTTCCCTTCTCCCCTAACCTTTTTTTTCCCTTCCCACTTTCCCAAGGATACTAAACAGCCAGTCCCCTCCTCGGCCACTCTCCTCAGTACTGAGGTCTAGCATAGACTTTGCCCAGGAAACTCCATCCTCTAGGAGACATTTGGACTTGGAAGATCAGTGCAGGGATTTTACTGACCTTGGTGCTGAATGGGATCAGAATGGAGTTTCAGGGCCAATTCTGCAGAAGCATCTGACTCCTGACTCTTAGATGTGGGGCCAGTCTAAAAAGATGGGGTTGGCTGTGGTCAGGGATGGAATGGCTGTGGAGGAATGGGTGAGATGGGAGAAACTTCAATCTGTGCCTCTGCCTCTCACTGCCAGGAAGTGTCCCTCCTAAGGACAGTGTCTATCTGTCCCAACTAAGGAGCTACAAAAAACAAATAAACAAAAAACTGTGTTTGTCAAAGCCTCCAATTATGTATGAGTCTCTAACGCTCCTGTGAAGACGTTGCTTCACACAAGCCTCATACAGCTGGCAAAGAAAACAAAAATCTAAGTCACAAACTTCAGAGTGTGGCTGGGATACCCTCTTGGCAGGAAAGGAGTCTGACATATGTACGATGACAATATTTCATAGTCATTTATTCCTGCTGTAGTCAAAAGACTTAGACTCCTCTTCTACCTAGAGATTAGGCTAGGCATCATAAGGTTGCCCTTGCACCAGGGGTTATGGGTGGGTGTGTGGCTCCTTCCGGCAGTGTGTGGTGAAGGGGAAGGTGTGGGGGGGTGTTCTGCTTCTTAGTCTTCAATTTGGGTACTCCTACAACATTAATCATCTTGTCAACACTTTCTCAAGTTCTCCTTGGCTGTTTCCAGCACCATGTCAAGATTTAAAGTTATGTTACACTGAGAAGGAAGGAAAACGAAGCCAATGCCATCTACTTTGGACCAAAACTCTAAAGTCACCCATCAATGTTTTAAGTTGCAGGCATGTCCGTATTAAATATCCCATTACCTTAAACTGAAGCAGATTTCATTGTCCCTTCTGAGAAAAGGGATAAAGGCGTGAACAGCAGGTGTTTTTTTCCAGAAACTTCCATTTGGCTTCTTAGCAAGCACCATTAATGTTGGCATAGTGCTTTAATCCATAATTGATGGGGTTTTCAACTGTTTACACTATAAGTGGTTTTGTTTTGTTTCTTACTACTTACCTGGTTTTCAGGTGGAAAAATCATGACCTCCTTCTACGGTCTAGCATCTCTACACACATCTGCTTCTGAGCTCATTTCAAAGTGCATAAAGTCCCAACATCAGGGGGAAATGGCCATGGACACGCCCCAGAGTGGACATGAACAGAATGGTTCAGGCTTAAAGGCTTACAAGGACAGTCTAGAGCACAGCTTGATAACCCCGGAGCGCATTGGTGCCTGAACTGGACACAGCTGTGTGCGCTCACTAGCGTACGGTCTATGGCTGCTATTAGATTAAAACAGAAGAGTTGTCCATTTCCCACACCACCCATGTGGGTGCAGAGCATGAAATATTTCATCATTTGACCCTTTACAAAATAGACTTTTCACCTACAAAGCCATAGTGAAAGCATTTTCCATGAATCTGTGGTGTTGGGAAAGTGGGAAGTAACTTGACTGTCATCAAGTCTGAATTTTAGAATATTCTAGAAATGCTAATACATGGTTTTGAAAGTAGCAAAACATAACTGAGGGAGGAAATATGAATAGCACAAAAGTGGACTGCAAGAAGGGAAGATATAGAGGGAGAGGGAAGGACAGAGAAAGACAAAGAGACGAGAAGAAGGAATGAGAGAAAGAGGAAGAGAATAAACATGAGAGGGAGCCGTTGGAGAGGAGGATAAAAAAATTGAAATTTTGAAAATTGAAAAATAGGACATTGAGACACAGAGGAGACAGTATCTGGTGATGTCACAGTGTTAGGAAATGGAGGAGCACAGACTTGGCCCCAGGTCTGTCGCTGTAAAGTCAGATGATTCATCTAGTGGGAGACCCACACATAGCAGTGTATCCCTCTGCCTGTTGGGATGGGAAGACTCCGGGAATTGCCCTTGCAAATCCATAGAAGGCATCATCTTCCGGATTAGAGGGATACTGCTGAAGTCTCCTCAGCGAGTTGAGATTTCCGAGGATGGAGAAGAAGGATCCTCCTGAGGCCACACCCCGTAAAGTCTCAGGAAGGCAGTATAGGTCATGTTCTCTCCTCAGGGCAGGAGTCACAGCAGAGCACAGGAGGGGACTCAGTGAGGCAGAGAGGGTTTGAGGCGAGCACTCGTTACAATAAGGCACTGGCTCACTCATTCTTCCATGAGGCGTTTTGAAGGAATCACTTCATCGCTCACCTAGCGTTCATTTGCTGATTGTCAGATCTCCTGGACATACCCAAAACATACCAGGAAAATGCTATCATTTTACCCATTTTATGGACAAGAAAACAAAGTCTCAAGGAAAATTGATTCTTCACAAGGTTACTTGTCCACTGATCATCGACTCCACCTGACCAAGGTCTCCCTAAGAGACCTTGTGTGCTGGACACTTGTCTTTAGTGCCATTTGCGAAGAGGGAACCTCAACTGTGATCAAGCTTCCATCAGACTGGCCTGTAAGCAAGTCTGTGGAGGCATTTTCTTGATTGATGATTGATGTCTGGGGCCATCCGATTGTCAGCAGTGTCGCCCTGCTCAGGTGGTCCTGGGTTGTATGAAAATTCAGGCTGAGAAAGCCGCAGGAAACAAGCCAGTAAGCATTATTTTTCCATGGTCTCTGCTTCAATTCCTGTCTCTAGGTTCTTACCTGGAGTCTCTGCCCTAGATTCCCTCAATGATGGCTCCAACTGTTTCCCAAAATAAATCCTTTCCTCCTCAAGTTGATTTTGGTCATGGTGTTTATCACAGAACTAGAAAACAAGCCAAGGTAGCCCTTAATGTACAGAAAAGCAACAATGCGGACATGGGCCTCTTGGTTCAGGTGTGAGCATTATGAAGAGCGATTACTAACTCTCCACAGAACTGGCAACTCTGCCTTCAAGTATACTGAGGAGGCATGAGGTTTTTTTCAGATCCTAACCTCTCCTTATGGGTATCCATACAGCGGGGACACCATGGGAGAGGTGTTAGCACAGGTATGAGATGGTGGTCACGGACAGGACAGGTGCATGGGGCATCCTGGAGACACAGCATCGATGCTGCTGGGGATGGCCAGCGATAGCAGGCTCAACCATTTCCTGCTGCTGGGCAGCTTTTCAACTATGATTTACTGTTCCCAAACATACCCTTGGCTGCCTCATCTCCAACCTCCTTGCCTTCCCTTCTCTTCATCATTTTCACCAATCAGAAGAAATTTCCTCCTTTCAAGCTCCCAGACTTGCTAGTGTCAAGGCCAGCTTGATCCAGTTTTGTTCTTAGGGACAGTACCTCACTGTGCAGCTCAGGATTGCCTAGAACCCTCAATCCTCTTGCCTTGGCCTCATGATTATTGAAAGGACAAGCTATGCTCAGAGCAGCACAGATATTCCTTAGGGGTACGCTACAGAAGAAAAGGGGTGAAGGAGGAGTCCTGGCAGAACTGTGGGGAAGCATCCCATCAGGAAGATGGAGCCTCGGCAACAGAATGAGCCTGTTGGGTCATCAGTGTGTTAGCGGTGTGTACCACGCCTAGATTCAGACCAACAGAAAGATTCTATTGCCATGTCACATATGCTATTCTCCTTTTATGACAGGGCATGTCCAATCTGTGGACTTCGACCCTCTAACGTGTGTGCTGAGGTGTGACAGACTCTGTAATCCACACGAGGCCCAAGGTACAAGGAAACGGGATCACAGTTGGCCATAAACTAGCCTGTATGGTACTCAGATTGGGACTTGTTTGTTTTGTCACCCCTCAGTCAGCCGTTCATCCTGTCTTTTATCAGCCATCTGTTCCTGTCATCCCTCAGTACCTGTTCAGTCTCTTAGCCCTGCTCAGCCTGTCACCCTTCTGTCACTCGGTCAGCTACATCAGCAATAGCTATATCACAAACCATGAGGGTTTCCCAGCCTGACATATTCACCATCTGGACCTTGATGAAACAGATGAGCTTTTGATTCCTTACTTAGATGGCAAAGTTTAAAAGTTTTTCAATTACTGTTTTGGGGTGCAGGCTGGGAAGGTATTTTCACTATGGTCAGCTCTCAGGTGTACAAACTCCTCTAACTCCTAGTATCTCATTTCACCTGACGAAGGGCATAAAGCAATCAGGAAATGCTCATAGGGAAAAGGTGGGATTGTAAGCAGGAAGCAGGAAGAACCAGTATGCCCACCCTCTCCCCTCACCAGGATTCCTGCACTCTCTCAATGTGAGCCTTTATAGACTCTTATTGAAACACTGAGATGTAGGAATCTTGACACTTACTTTACAGGAGAGGAAGACAAGACATAGAGGGGACAATGTCTTTCCTGATGTCACATTGTCAGGAAAATGAAAGGGCACAGACTTGATCCTCAGTCTTTGAGTTCCGTGTTGAATAATTTCCACAGTGAGAAATGCACCAACAGCAGTCTGCACCCAGGGCCTATAGGATGTGCAGTCTCAGAGCTTGGGCATCCATAGGGAGCACAGGTGTTCTGGACGAAGGTGACGCTCCTGACAGCTCTTCAGTGGGTCTGGATCTCCGAGTACTAGGGTTGCTCTGCTCTGTCTCCGAAGCAGAGACCTCTCTGAAGGGCTTGGCGGCTCAGCAGAGCTGAGTAGCTCAGAATCCTGTTGTGGCCCTGAATGAAGAGGAAATCGGGGAGTCATAGTGGGACATGGGGAAGGGCATCCAGTGAAGGGAAACAGGGTCTGTGAAGTGAATTCACTTTCTACCTAGTTCTTGTGACTGTTTAGTGGATCTTTTAATAAGCATAGCAAGTAAATGCTATCCATACTGAATAATGGACCGAGTGATGTTTTGTTGGCTAGTTTTTTTATGTCAGCTTTATATGAACTGAAGTTAACAGAGAGGAGGAAACCTCAAATGAGGAAAAGTCTCCATGAAATGGGGCTGTAGGCAAGTCTGTAGAGCGTCACTAGCGTGCTACGCACAGGGAAACTGCCCCTCGGGGAGTGATAGGTCCTTTACAAGGCCATCCATCTGTTGCTCATGACCTCTAGCACATCTCTTTAAAAGACTATGTGTGTGGGGCACTGGATCGGCAGGTGGACAGCAATACAAACACGGACTCTGTACTTCAGATGCTGGAAGGAGGGAGACAGATTGCTAAATAAAGAGGAACATTCAAGCGAGCTGGTCACAGACAGAATGCCATTTTACCCTGCTCCTTCTCCATGTGAGTTTCCGTGTGGTGGGATGACGTGGTAGTGCCTTCAGCACAAGACATGGCAGTGCCATATTCTTTGGACATGAGGTACCCTTCACAGACAGGTGCACGGGGCATCCTGATGCTGCTGGTTGTAGCCAGTGATTACAGAATATGGCTACCTCCTGATTAAGTGGCCTATTTTCTAGCTCTGAATAACTGCAAGGTTTCCCCCAAAGTGTTCTTAGCACCTGCCATGCACACACACACATGCTCGCACGCACGCACACATACTCCCTTCAGCTTTCATCACTCACCAGGCATTTCTTCCCTCCAGGCTCCTAGACCCATTTGATCCACTCAGTTGGATCCCAGGGCCATTCTTATCCCTCCCTTGCTGAACCTGCCAGCATCTGAGCCAGACACCCAGCCCCTTCCTTGACCCCTCACACCTGTGACCACAGGACCCAGCTCTGCACCCTGCTCATAGGTGGCTCTGCTCAGTGACCTCTCCTTCCAGCGTTCTTGCTTCTGACACCTCATTCCAGGACTTTGAGTGATGAGGAGCCGAGGGTGTTGCCTGCGCACTTGTCTCTTCTTTTGTGATTTTTATCCACATCAGGTCTTAACGTCTATGATCCTCAAACTCTACTCCATTTGGGCTCTTCCCCCAACTCCAGATTGGAGCATTGAAGAATCTCAGAGGTTCTTCATTCTTGTAGGAACAGGAGTAATAATGGTGATCCTTCTGAAAGTGTACTTCACCTACAAGACTAGCCCTGCCGGTCCCTGAGAGTTCATTCAGTTCTTGAAGTTACCGGCTGCGGCTACTTACCTGTGAGCTCTTACCTCTATGGCCATCACTAGCATCTATAGATATCTCTGCAGCCATCTTTGGTACTAATGACAATGATCTAGAGAAAGCTACCTCTTAGATCACAAAACACAGGCAGTCACTTCCCTGTTGGCTTGTTTTTCAAGTTGCCTTATCTAGCCCCTTCCCCAGACCACGCGCAGTGTTGCCAAGTGGTAGAAAACTACTCTCCCTCCTCCCCCACTATGCAGCCCAGCTACAGTGATCTTTCACAAGAGGGCACAGCTGAACTCTACTCCATTGCAGCTGGTAGGTTCGCAGAACAGTCACTTTCAACAACATGAAATTAGGCAGGCAACATGTTGAGAAGAAGGAAGGAAGCGGGTGAGAAGCACTTGGAAAGCAGGCTGTGTGGGTCATAGAGGTGAACATCATGGGATAATATGATTACAGTATATTGCAAACGTGTAAGGGATTGTTAAAGAGGCTCAGCGGGCAGAGATGCTGCCCCTAAGCCTGACAATACAAGTTTGATCCCCAGATCGCACATGTTGGGAGGAGAGGACTGTCTCCTGCAAGTTGTTCTCTGACCTCCACAAACATATTTTATGTTAATGTCTTCTGTACCATTTCACAGATCAGAAGTGTTAGGGAATGTCACACAGTAATGAAACCCAGGAATCCAACAGACACAACCTCTAGGCACTTAACTTTTACATACTATCATTTGTAGTTGTTTCCTTGATATAGAATAGCTACTTTTAAAAAATAAAACTAGAATTCTGTCTGGCTGTCTGTACTGTTTAAGAATCATTCATAGACTTTGGCTACAGACACCTGTTCTTAAATACTTTCTCCTATGAGTCACTTTTCACCTTTTACAATCCCTTTCAGGACAACAGGCTACTGGTCCCAAGATGTATATCCCTTACGGGGAACCCACTAGTGTGTCAGAGAGGAAGAACAGATCAAAGATGGTGAAGGGTAACCAGTCTGGAGTATGCAAGAATGCCCCAGGAGCTGGTGGATACATGGATGTTCCTGGGGCAGGTGGATACAGGGATGGATACAGGACAACTCAGCAGGCTGCACAGAGCACAAGGGAAACCAAACCCCACTTCTTGGAACCTGGAAATGTTTACTTTTTTCCTTATTAAAAAAAAGTCTTAGATAAGCAGATGTGACTAAGAGAAGAACCTTGTGAGTAGGATGTCCTGCACTGTCTATCCGGTTGGTCTAATCACAGGTGTCCTTATAAGGAGAAGCAGCGGAGGATGGATGCATATTCAAGGTGAGGCTTCATGACCACAAAGGCAGAGATGGGAGTCATGGGACAGGCTAGGATGACAGAAGCCTCTACCAACTGGGAAAGAGAGAGGCCAGTCCATTTTATAGAGACAGCCAGATAAATACCCAGGGG
>CM053762.1:5177680-5298771 GCA_028658305.1 Pachyuromys duprasi | reverse complement strand
CAACGAGTCAGCCATCAAGTTCATGACTGAAACAGTCCCTGTTTCCCTCACTAGGGTCTTCAGTCCGACACCGAGCTATCATGGGCCCCATCTGAGCAGGGGTTCCAGGCCACATCCACACATGGTCCTTGATTGTAGAAACCGTCTCATACAAGACCCCTGTGCCCTGCTCAGTTTGGTCTTTGTGGAGCTCTTGTTCTCCCCAAGTCTCACCAACCTCCCCCAGATCTATCATTACTTCTCACCCTCTGCCAAAGTCTTGATCTCGAGTCTTAATATCTGCTCTGATACATCGCTATATTGACCCCCCCCCCCTCAGAGGTCCTCCTTGGCATGCTCCTGTTCTGTTGCTTTTGAAACTTCCTCTTTACAGTCTCCACTCCTTCTTCAGAAGAGCTCCTGTCAGTGACCCAGCACCAGTCTAAAGTGGCTAAAAGCTGGAAAACCTAAATGCAGGACCTGAAGTTGTAAAAAGTGCTGATGGACACAACACTGTCTTGAATGACACTGGTTTATGAAATAATACTTTGGGGGTATTATAAAAGAAAACACAGGAAACAAGAGATACATAGATAAACAGGATTGCATTTTAGAAACTAAATCTCTGTAGCCTTGGTGACAAAGGTTCTTACTCCCAACAACTTCACCAATTGGAGCAGGAGAATCACACATTCCAGGCTAGCCTGGGCTGTGAAGTAGTCAAACTGGGCAACTCAAAGAGACCATATTTCAAAATAAAAGTCACAGAGGCCCGGGGTGTCAAACGGTACTTACTGCACTTACCTAGAATGTTTGAAGTCCTACATTCACATCACATCCTGCGGGCTGGAGAGGTGGCTCAGTGGTTAAGAGCACTTGCTGCTCTTTCAAAACACCTGAGTTCAGTTCCCAGAGCCAACGTCAGACAGTTGACAACCACTTGTAAATCCAGTCTCAGGAAGCCAGAGGCCTTTTTTTGGCCTGTGAGCACCAGCACTCATGTAGCAAACACACACACACACACACACAAATAAAATCTTAAAAGAATCAAGTATCAATCCTGATAAATATATATATATATATATATATACATGCAATGCATAGACATTATATGAATTTACATGAACTTTTTTGCAATAAGAAAGGTGAACAACAGGTTACCAATAGAAAGGAAGCATACATTACGGAAGGAACATAAAAATGACCTAAGCTGAAAGTAAAGTGCACTGTAAAAGCCATCTAGGTCTGTGGTGCTTAGAAGTAGACATACACGGATACGGGTAGTAAAAAGAGCCAACTTTACTGTCTCTACTCAACACTACTGGGCCACAGCACCTACCCACCATTGTGACAGTTTTTATCTACAAGAAAAGATGAGCTGGAGAGACCGCTCACTGGTTAAGAATACTAACTGCTCTTCCAGAGGATGTGGGTTCGGTTTCCAGAAGCCAGATGGCAGCTCTCCACAGCTATTTCAATTTCAGTTCCAGGGGATCTGACACCTTCTTCTGACTTCCGTGAATACTGCCTGGACCTGGACAAAACATCCATACACATGAAATAAAAATAAACTAATTCTTGAAAAGGTGAGTGTTCCAAGAATGTGGGGCAAAGAAGATCTTTTCACAGTACTGTGGGGCCATAAAATAGTACAGCCAATTTTGCTGATCAGTGTGAAGAGAATGCAAAACAACTAAAAATAGTATGGCCTCAACGCAGACCTGTTCCTGGAAATGCTGACAGTTAAAGGAAATGGAGTCAATGCCTCAAGGAGACACCTGTACCTTTGTCCGTTGCAGCCACGAAAAGGAACTGAACTGAATGTCCATCCTTGGGGGATTGCAAAAGAAAGAGAGATGGAGAGAGTGGGAGGAAAAAGGTGTGGGAGGAGGGGAAGAGTAGGAAGAGAGGAAAAGAGAAGAAGAGGAGGAGAGAGAGGATTAATGATGATGATGATGATGATGAGAAGATGGGGGATGGGGAGGGAATGACAGGGGGGCCACAGCTGGGATACAAAATGAATAAATTGTAACTAATTAAAAATGTCAAAAAAACACTACAGAAAATTCTGCCGTTTGCAAACACATGAATTTGGAGGCTATTAACACAAGACAGGCATAGAGAGATGGTTGCCACACTGTGACAATTTATGTGCAATCAGAAAAGTCCCAGCTCACAGGAAGGATCGTAGACAGCACGTGGCGGCTGGCTCCGGAGGCTGAGGGCAGTTTGGTGAGACTGCAAGTTACCGTTTAGAGCAAGAATACGAGCTGGAAATCAGCCACACGGCACAGTGACCACATATTTCAGTGCTGCTCAGAATTAATTTCACATTTTCTGATAACACAGCAAAAAACAACAAACAGGATGAGGAACCAATCAGCCTCTACATGAGCGCACGAGTGTCTGTTACTAGTATCACGCTGTTTGTGAATGAGCGTGTGAGGTGACTCATGTTGCAAAGTCAGACTCAGCATGTCAGCGAGGATGTACTTCAGGGCTCATCTTGTTCACTATAAATAAACACAACTTCTCTTTGTCAATAACACAACTAGAATGAGGGTAAAGGGAAGAGGTAAATATCCATAAAAATTACATTCTACCCCAGGATACTAACTTTTAATTTTAAAATTTTGTTTACATATCAGTATATTTATGTTTCACCTGCCTATATGTCCATGCACCATGTGCATTCCTGGTGCATGAGGAGTTCAGAAAAGAGGTCCAGGAATTGTTCCACAAGGTTGTGTGGGTGCTGGGAACCAAACCCAGGTACTCTGCAAGAGCAGTAAGTGATTTTAAACTCTGAGCCATCTCTCTCTGATCTCTAATTTTTAGTTTTTACATTTACTCACCTTCACAGCCAATCCCACAGACTTCTGCTTGAATGAATGAGCAAACTCATTAAGCCCTTTAGTAGCGTAGCACACCTCATAGACAACACTTTCTAACTCCCCTCCAGGAGCCTGCTTTCCCTGAAGTGTGCTTATAGATCCATAGGCAACCCTTGGTGGACCCTGGGGGACAGCAGTATTGTCTTTCCTGGCCTTTCCTTCAGAGAAAGTCACTGCTGGTTTAGCAGACAACGAAGGTGAAGAAGGAGGAAGAGGCTGAGGGTAGGGAAGGGGTGTTGAGGGTGGGAGAGACAGCATCCTCAGGTGAGTTAGACCCTTGAGAATCTGAGGGTTCAAAGTTCTCATCTTCACTAGAGTCCTGTCATGCACTCCCATGCCAAGTTACACATTATTTGCCAGTTAATGTCCTTACTTATCTAACGACACCTTCTGAGGCTGGGACTTGAATTTTGCTATAATTCAGCTAACCTTATAACAAGGGCTTTAGTTTGATTTTTCTGAAACTGAAAATTTTGAGCTCCGTGGCTGCTGGAAAGAAGATCCTCTTCTCGGGCACATTTAGAAAACTTTAGATGGTTTATGTGTGTCTGAAGCTGGTCAGTTTTATCATTAAGTTCACCTTTTGTCTCTCAGATACTAAAACTTGGTTAATTTTATCATGGAGCCCATTCCTTTCCTTTGTCAATTTATCCAGAGATGCTAGGAGCAATTGACCAGCATGATCATTTTCCTCATTTTTCCAAAAAATGTCAAAAATTTTATATACAGATTCACCAAATCTGTTCCTACTCACAAGCAGTGAATCAGAATAATTAAGTGCATTTTTCTCCTTAAGTTGGTAAAATAGTTCACACCATGGGCTTTTAGTGCTCTCTAAGCTCCCAGGCATAAAAATGAAAGTATGGTTTTTCTGCTCTTGCTTTCACTCCCAAATAATGACACAGAGTCCTATTACATTTACTAATAAGCTTTGAGCACTGTATCTGGGCAGATACTTACCTATTCTAAGCTAGTTACGCTGGTCTGGACTATTTCTCAGACATGTGCCCCATTGCCTGCCACATAGCATCACCCTGGCTGCCCCTGATCATCTCCTCATGGCCAGCTCCTCACTGAGACCTTCTCCTCCACCCTCTTCATGGCCACCTTCTCATGGTGACCTTCTCCTCCTCTCTCCTCTCCTCTCTGGGACCTTCTCACTGAGATAGGAAGTCCTGTCTCAAATCTCCTGCCCAGCTATTGGCTGCTCAGCTCTTTATTAGCCAATCAGAGATAATGGAGGACAATTATACAACATTGATCAAGGAGATGATAATGCCCACATCCAGACTGCAACCTGACCTCTGGGCACAGAGATCAGCATCTGAATACACAGTGCACAAAAACCATCCTCCAACACCCAGGAGAGGCATAGTGACTAGAGAGACTTTCCATTTTGTTGTCAAGATGGAAAGCTTTTTCAGTTACATAACAACTCATCCTTAGAACCACTTCTGGTACCAAAATCTCTCTCTCTCCTTCATATATATGGGATCTTTCCCATTTTTCCTTTCCTTTCCTTTCTTTCTCTTTAAAAACTTTTCTCCTACAATACATCCCACCACAGTTTCCCCTCCCTGGGAGCCTATATAAGAACACGGAAGAAGGAAGCTTTTGCTCTGTGCATATTTGCTTTTGCCTTGCTAGCCTAGAGTAAAGGTTGGTTTTTCCCAGCTCAAAAAATGAAAGGTGTGTCTTCCTACCTGTAAGATCTAGATTAGAAATGGATCTTCCCACTTCAAAATAAGCAAAAATCTCTCACAGGTGTGTTTTAGTTACTGTTAGGATGACCTTCCCCCAACATTGTGTGAAGGTGTGTCCCTGTATTTTCAGTTGTTTGTGTGAGGGCAGAGCTAAGTACTGGCAGAATGTTTGGTATTGTCCTCTCAAGAGGCCATTACAACGTCCTATGGTTCGTTTGTTGGAGGCCCTGAAAGTCCAGCTGTACATGCAGTATGTTCCCGTGTAGACACTCTATGGACAGGGAGACATACTGTGTGTGTGGAGGGCCT
Organism: Pachyuromys duprasi; assembly: GCA_028658305.1. Lineage (NCBI taxonomy): Eukaryota > Metazoa > Chordata > Mammalia > Rodentia > Muridae > Pachyuromys > Pachyuromys duprasi. The sequence continues at coordinate 5,293,886 of CM053762.1, read as the reverse complement.
CGTACTTATGCCCATGGTTTCTGAGCAGACAAGGGATTGGTGCACTGAATTTAAGGGAAGGAAACAGGATGTTGGTGTGCCTTAGTTAGGATTTCTATTCCTGTGGAGAGACACCATGTCCTGTGACCACAGCAGCACTTTTTTGAGATAGGGTTTCTCTGTGTAGACCTGGATGTCCTGGAACTCGCTCTGTAGACCAGGCTGTCCTCAAACCCACAGAGACCCGCCTGCTTCTGCCTCCTGAGTGCCGGGATTAAAGGTATGTGCCACCACTGCCCTGCCTGACCACAGCAACTCTTATAAAAGAAAACCTTTCTTTAGAACTGGCTTGCAGTTCAGAGGTTTAGTCCATTATTGCAGGAATGGCGGCAAGCAGGAAGACCCGGTGCTGGAGAGGTAGCTGAGAGTTCTACATCTGGATCCATAGGCATAAGGAAGAGAGAGTGAGCCTTTTAGGCCTGGCTTGAGCGACTGAAACATCAAAGCCCACCTCCCCAGTGACCTACTTCCTCCAACAAGGCCACACCTACTCCAACAAGGCCACACCTCCTAGTAGTACCACTCCCTGTGAGCCTACGTGGAGCTGGGCAGTGGTGGCTTACACCTTTAATCCCAGCACTTGGGAGGCAGAGGGAGGAGGATCTCTGTGAGTTCATGACCTTTGAGGATGTGACTGTGGGCCTCAGCCAGGAGGAGTGGCATCATCTGGACCCTGGGTCCTCTTCTGGGGTGTCATACTACAGCTACCGCTTTTCAGTGAGTGAGCCCCTCTGGCCTGCGGAGCTAGACGGGCTTCAGTGAAGATTTCCTTCCTTCTTTTTGCAGACCATGATGGGATAGCAATAGTGTGTCATGGGGGCGAGAGCAGACAAAAGCACTTGACCCCAAACCCGATGAACTTGGTTCAGTTCTTGGAACCTACATTGTGGAAGGAGAGAACTGACTTCACAAAGTTTTTCCTCTGTCCTACATACGAACTCTGAGGCGTATAGATACACAGCATATGTATATGTGTATTTATACGTGTCTTTAAATGTGTGTGCATGCATAAATGTGCATAAGTGTGCCATCTTTTTAAACCTTAGTTTGTCCTGATGATTCCTTTCTTTTTGGAACTCTAAGTTAATTATGTGCTCTGTACAGAATGTTGTTTTTTTTTCCCCAGTGAGTCAATGCAAAGCTCATTGGGTGGCTTAAAGGCCAGAAGCTGCACACCGATCCAGTATTATTCCCGTTTACAGGATTCCCCATGTCCAGCCCCAGGGCTAGCTTCAGGATGAAGACAAGATGGAACGCTCAGATCAGAGAGTCTAAGTGTCCACATCAGCAGTATTAGTGTCCAGATATGTGAGTATGATCCCGGTGGAGATGACGTCAGAGGGCTGTTATCAGTTATCCTCGTCTGCATATCAATCTGGTGGTGGGCATCAAGCTTGCCTCCTACTCTACAACTGATGCTGCAATACATTGTAAATATGGGCTCAGGGCTAAGACAGGACTCAAAGGTCAGTAATGGAGGGGACAGAGAAATGGCTCAGTTGTTAAGAGAAGTAGCTGTTCTTCCAGAAGACTTAGTTTTGATTCCCAGGACCCACCACACGGCAGCTCACAACCATTTGTAATTCTAGTGTCAGGGGATCTGATGCTCTCTTCTGACCAAAGGTCAAAGCTTCTTTTTTTAAAATAATGTTTTAATTTATTCTTTGTGAAATTAATGCACATATACAATGTATTTTGGTCATGCCTGTTCTCACTCTGTAATTACTCTGTAGCTCCCAAAGATGCCTCCCTCCCAACGTCATGGCCTTTTCTTTTTCGTTTTTCTTCTTCTTTTTATTGTTTTACGTGTATAGGTGTTTTGACCACCTGTGTGCCTGGTCCCCGTGTCTGTGGGCACAGACACACAGATGGAACACAGACATATATGTATAACACCTATATATATATATATATATATATGTATACATATATTAAAGTCACTGTTTTTAATTATTTTAAAAAGATGGCTAATGAGTAGTTAGCTGCCTCATTACCGAGGTAGCTGTACCCAAGTTGACTGACTCAACAGTATTCTCCTGCACACAGATTGGCATGTGTACATCTGGTTAATAACACATGATATGTAGAAGGACCATTTCTTTGTTGTAATTTAATTTTCTTAATCAGAGAATCTCATCATATCTCTTATCAGAGTGGGTTTTCCATGTGTTTGTTGCTTTTTGTATTACTTTACCATTTTGTGTTCACAAATTCCTGCTTTTCTTTCTGTTTATGTGTCCTTGAATTCACTGACTTACTTTTCTGTTTCTTTTGCTTCTACTTGTAAACGGCACCCAAGGCTCCATGCTCTGTCTGTTCCTTTGCTGAAGTTTCTGTGTAGACAGTTCGTTAAAGGGCCCATTCTTTCTGCTCAGTCCTCATAGTGCTCTTGTGGGACCCTGGTAAGGTTTCCTCTGGTGTCTGGGCTTACACTGTACCTTCTATCTTATGTAGCTACTGAACAACACTTCCAATGAGATAACTTCACCCGCATCCAGGTCAAAGCGTCTTTTTTGAAATAACGTTTTAATTTATTCTTTGTGAAATTAATGCATGTACACAATGTATTCTGGTCATGTCTGTTCTCACTCTGGAGTTACTCTGCAGCTCCCCCTCCCAACGTCATGTCCTCTTTTTTGTTTTACTTCTTCTTTTGTTGTTGTTTTTATGTGTATAGGTGTTTTGCCTGCTCCATTTGTGTGCCTGACTCCTGTAAAGATCAGAGTAGGCACTGGATTTGAAGTTGCAGGTTGCTGGGAGCTGCCATATGGGTTCCGGGAATTGAGACATTTCTCCAGCCCCTTCTTTGGGGAAAAAAGAAATAAATAGCTCTTTGAGTCCAGTTCATGCCTGTGTTCTCTTAAGTGTAGCTTAGCTACTGCAGCGCAGTCAATATGTCAGTGACCACACTTTAAAAAAATTCTTCTTCCCGCAGCAGTCAACTGGCAGTAACTCCTCAGGTGTGAGTGTGATCTCATGAGTCACTTCCAATCCACACTGGAATTTTGACTGGCTTGATCTTAGGCAGATCTTGTACCAGGTAGCCATAGCTGCTGCTATGAGTTCAAGGTCAAAGTAACAGCCACGTCATGTACAGAAGATGACATTTCACAGAATTCCTTCTCATCCTCCAGCTCTTAACATTCTTTATGCTTCCTCTTCCTTGTTCCCTGAGTGTGAGGGAATGGACATTGATGTGGATGTCCTATTTCGGGCTGAACACTCACAGTCATTTATTCTCAGCGCTTTGACCAATCATGAGTCTTTGAATTGACCACTGCCCAAATGCAAAAAGAAGCATCTCTGACCAAGGTTGAGAATAGCACTAATCCATAAGCATAACATAAATACTTAGAAGGCAATGTGACAATTACCTGTTTTTTTTATTTTGTTTTGATTTTGAGACAGGGCCTTGCTTTCTTGCTCAGGCTGGCTGTGAACTCACTATACAGCCTAGCCTGGTCTCAAATTTAGCAGTAATCTTACTTCAGTCTACCAAGTACTGGGATTACAGGTATGCACCACCACACACAGTGTGAGAGGAGGAGCTGAAAGTTCTAGCTCTGGATTGGCAGGCAGCAGCAAGAGAGAGACACTGGGCCTGGCTTGAGCATCTGAAACCTCCAATCCCACCCCCAGTGACACGCTTTCTCCAAAAAGGTCATTTTTATTCCAACCACCACAATCCAGTCCCTGGATCCGTAAGCATATAGGCATGCTTTGATACAAAGTGTGTTTAGTCCATGTTATGATACAAAGTGCCCATAGTTTATCACAGTATCAACACTGTTTAAAGGCCCAAAGTCTCTTTGAGAAATTTCTTAACTACAATCCCCCTATAAAATCAACGTACTTCCAGCATATGCTGGCAAAGAATATACACCACCATTCCAAAACGTAGGAATGGGAGCATAATGAGAAAATACTGGACTGAAGCAAGACCAGGTGGGCAAAATCTGCATCTCCATGTCTGATGTCAAAACTCTTGAGATCTCTAACTCCTTTCAGCTTTGTTGACTGCAACACACTTCTCTCCCTTGGGCTGGTTCTACTCTGTTAGCAGTTTTCCTTAGCAGGTATCCCATGACTCTGGCATCTCCAACATCTTGAGGTCCCTCGTGAAATCTAGGCCTCACCTCCACCTTCATGCAAAGGCTTCTGTGGACTTCCATTCAGAGACAAACCTGACATACATGTGTCCTCAACAGCTTTCCTTAGCCTAGGTGCAAATTTCCACAACCCTTTTCTTCTGGCCTTGACTCTAAAGCCAGAAGCACATGGCCAAAGCTGCCAAGTTCTGCTGCTTAGTGGGGCTGGAGCACCATTCCCCTTTTCTTTTCGATGTGTGTGAGGTTTTTGTTTTGTTTTGTTTTGTTTCTTTTTTTGATACCTAAGCTTGGCTCTCTTGAAACTCAGAACTTGGAGTTCAGGCTGACCTTGAACTTCGAGATCTGCCCGTCTCTGCTTCCCAGGTGCTGGGAGGTGCCAGGTGTATTGCCATGTTTAGCCATAAGCTGTTCTTTAATTCCCTTCCATGTTGGCAGCTTAGCCGGGTAGGATCTTGCCCTGAGGCCAGAACTCCCTTTATTCCACTTAGCATTTTGTCCTTAAACACCAGACTTCGCTCCACTGTAGTTCCTGGTGCTCCTTTTCTCCTCAAACTGTACATTTTATTTTTTTTTCTCGGCTTGCTCCTTTTCATTATAGATCTACATAAGCATGACCACTAATGACCAAGCAACACAGTTAATACAAGGCTATTTGAAATCTCCTCTGCTAACACTATTAATCCAAACCCCTTCCATTTAGCCTCAGGCAGATTTTGGACAGGATCAAAAAGCAGCCACATTTTCCACCAAATATTACAAGAATGATCTCTAGGCCTCATACAAGCATCCTTCTGTTGAGCTGGGACCCTACAAATCACCCTCAGCACTGTCTTCTATGCCTCTACTAGTGTGGCCCGTTAAGCCCAATTTATGGTGTTCTGCTGTTTTCCTAATCCAAAGTCCACCTTCCACCAACAAGAAATGCAATTAGGCCTATCACAGCAATACCCAGGCACTGGTACCAATGTCTGTCTTAGTTCGTGTTCTATTGCTGTGAAAATACATCATGACCACAGAAACTTTTATAAGGGAAAGCATTTAATTGGGCTGGCTTATGTTTCTTAGGTTTGGTCCATGATGAGCATGGCAGCATGCAGGCAGACATGCTGGGGAGCTGAGAGTTCTACATCTGCATCCACAGGCAACAGGAAGAGACAGAGGGTTACTAGGCCTGGCTTGAGCTTCTGAGACCTCAGAACCCACCCCCAGGGACACACTTCCTCCAACAAGGCCACACCTCCTAATCCCTGTCATGCATCACCACTCCCTAACGACCAAGTGTGCAAATATATGAGACTACAAGGGGCAGGGCATCACAGTTACCAATGCAGAAAGACTGGGAAATCATCTAGTAATGCACCCCAACTAAAAAAATGTATCATTGATTTCATCCCGGGGAGGGACATTATGTGAGGTGGGAGGAGCTTCAGCGACAGGCCATTGCAGTGCACACTAAGCCCCACGTATCAGACACAGTTTTGGCAGGCTTTACCCGGAATTCAGTTCAGTCCATAAGCTTATTTCTAACTGAATCCCAGACTTACTTGAAGAACATGTGAGGAACAGAACTGGCAGAATACGCCTTATTAAAACTGGATATATTAAAGTGGGTTTTTATGCAGTGGCCTGGCTAGCCCAGCCATAGCTACTTACCGGCGGAAAGGCCAAGAATCTAGCAGTTGTTCAGCCTACATGACTAGATGTGTTAGCTAGTCATTGGTCTATGTTGGACTCCCGAAGCAATAGATTTTAATGACAGCAAAGGAATAGCTCAGCAGCACAGTAGATGACCTTGTCATCAAGAGTAATGCCTAGCAGGTACAATAGCAAAGGATTTCTTCTTCCATGTCTTTCTGTGTGAGCTGCTACCAGAAGGTAGAGCCCAGACTTTAGTGTGGGTCTTTCCACCTCAAATGATGAGATCAAGAAAAATTTATTGCAGGTATGCCCAGCTGCTTTTGGGTTTAGTTAATTCCAGATAGAGCCAAATTGACAATCAACATTAGCCGTTACAAATCCATCTCTTGTCAACTTGATACACAATCACATCTCCTTATTCCATGCTTAATTTCCATGTTAAAACGATGACCTGCCATAATTACACCTAATGCGATATACCTGTCTGACATACAACTGCAAACACATACATATTTCAGAATAGGTGGCACTTTTCCTTGAGGAACATCCTTCAGGTTTCATCCTTAGTGTCTCATAACATAAATATGAGAGCCACTGATGTCTCAATTGATGTTACATTATATGATAAGAAATTTGAGAAAGAAAACCCACAGGTATTTGCTATATTTATATTTATATTTAAGAAAACATGACAGAAACACTCGTGTCTATTATAATCCTCATTTCAGCAACTGGTCATGTAGCCTTAGCTGGTGTTTATGGCTACTTTCCTCCTCTACCCATTCTGTATTTCCTCCACCCCAGCAAGCACCTCAACGGGTCTTTACTGTTTTATTGCTGTGATGAGACACCATAATCAAGCCAACTTACACGGGGAAAAAAGAGAGTTTATTTGGGGTTTACAGGTTTAGAGGGTGAGTCCATGAGCAGCATGGCAGGAAGGCAGGCATGGTGCTAGAGCAGCAGCTGAGCGCTCAACTCACCCACGGGCACAAAGCAGAAGCTGGCTGGCAGTGGTGTGGCCTCTGAGACCTCAGAGCCCGTTCCCAGTGACACGCCTTCAACCAGGCCACACCTCCTAAGACAGCCTCAAATGTCCACCACCTGGGGATCAAGTTGTTGCAGGATATTTGATCCCATTGCGAACCCTGGCTGCAATACATGAGTGTAGCTAACAACAACATGCTGAGATGTACCAGACAAATCAGCAGAAATTGATACGTGCGTGATATTAATTTTATGTAGTTTATTATAACTTTGACATGCGGCGATGGGTGGCTGGGCTAACTCTCTGGGATCCCCACAGCTGTATCTTTGGACATGAAACTCTGCTCACAAGAGTACCATGCCTGTAGTTCATTCTCAAGATGCTCAAGATCATCTGTGAAGTTGGGCCCGACGGCATATCCCCTACCCCCCCAGCCCTTGGGAGGCAGAGGCAGGAGAATCACAAGTTCAAGGCTAGCCTGGTCTACACAGAGGTAGAGAATGTTAACCTGAGATACTGCTCACAGTCTTTCATGGTATTCAAATATTCTGCGTTAGCCTATTGATTTATTCACTCGACTGTACTGGCTGCTTTCACTGTCAACTGGCCAATCCCCATTCAGCACTATTTCCTTCTCCACCTTGCTCTATGCTTTTTATATATGCAAAACACAATAAATAATAGTAAACAATAAAAAGCACTCATAAATGACAACAGATTCCCCCCACCTCTATTTCAGACCCTCAGCTTTAAAAGATTGTCTATAGCTTCGATTCCCACTCCCCAGCAAACCTGCCTAGTTTTCTTTTTCTTTTTTTTTCTTTTTCTTTTTTGTTTAGAGAATAAAGAAATCTTTTAAGTTCCTGGAAAAATACAGGTAAATGGTATTTTTAGTAATATGCAGTATCACAGTCTTAGAAATCGATGACATACACATACAGGTGGGAAATAAATCCCCTGAGAATGTGAGCCAATCTCAGACTTCCACTGTATCACGTTCCACAAGCCTTGCCTGGCTGTGTGGAACTAACGTACTGTGATGGTAGTCTCTGTATCACTGCATCGTGCGAGTGGCCATGACGGCTCCTAAAAGAACAGAACCTGCAAGACAATCCAAGGTGAGTATTGGCAACTTGTAACTTCACAAGGGGTAGCGCGCATGCGCTTTGCCATCCTCCAGAGGGGGGAAAAAAGCTAAAACCCTTGATTCACAGTAAACGGAAGTGATCCGGAGCGGTCATTTCCGCTGAAGTCTCCGCTCAGATCTGTTCTGTTATTGTTGTCGGGACAGCACCGAGTTTGGGTTCTGACTCTGAGCGCCCTCGGGCGGAAGTCGCAGGCCCCCCGGCGTGCGGTGTGCGGAGCTCTCTGCGGTAGGGCGTGAGGCCCGCGGCGGCGACGCGGGGAGCGTGCTGTGCTGTGGAGCGCTGGTTTGTGCTGCGTGATAGCTCAAGTCTGCAGGGAGATGCCCTGGTTGAGCTGGGGTGGGAGTCGAGAGAGCGTGGTTGCTGAGGGAGGCGAAAAGCCTGGGTCTCCCTGCAGTGGCCTACTAGGAGAGAAAAGGTAGATATATATGGAAAATGAGATTATTCGTGGCTTGGACTCAACTTGGGAAGACCAGCCATCCTCAGCCAGCCTGTCGCTTCTTCCAGCAGGGCTGGAAGAAAAGCCAGGGGAAACGCATGTGTACACTTAGCAGTGGGCACAGTCACGGAAGCTGAGAGCTGAGCCTTTGTACAGGCAGCAAGGCTTGTAGGACAGGAGCACCTCATCGCCAGCAGGCAGTCTCCTGTAGGGAACTGGAGATGCAGAAACAAACGTCTAAAAGGCAAATCCTAATCCCTGGGTCCACTTAAATGATGGCTGAGTTCCTTTGCAGATGAGGTGGGTCAGTGCTGCCTCTGCTGAGGATCACATGGTCACAGAAAGGGTCAGTGACTGGCTTCTGAGCAGAATGATGCTGTGTCCTTACTGGGGACTGTTCTTTGGGCCTCACTGTTGAATTTATTTTACAGGTTTCCTCTGGAAACCCGTAAAGTGCCATCTCTTGTGAACATGGCTGACAACGCAATAATGTTCTCTGAAACTGGGTATGCCCGTGTTTAACCCTGTGGTTAAAGTAATCCTGTGGTCTCCTCTTTGGAGGTTACTGAAAGTCCAGGATGTCAGGGAGCACATCCTATTTACCATGAATAGGTAGATATTGTGGACAGGAGAGAAATCCTTTGTGTGTTGGAGGGCCTGGTGTTTATGTGCAGGGTTTCCAAGTCAGGGAAGGGACTGGACCACTGACTTTAAAGAAAACAGGATGTCAGAGTGTGAATAGATGAATATGAAAATGTCTAAAAATGAAGGGGGGGGGGCTGTCACCATACCGTACTGTACCACATCTCTGCTCTCAGAAGGCAGGAAGAACCAGAAAGTTCTTCTGGGTGCCGAGCACACAGAGAAACACACGAGGTAATGGGGACGTGTGTGGTTTATTGATGACCCCTGTTCCTCCTCGTGGGGTACATTCTGGAACCGCACATAACCATATGTGTCATGTCCGAAAAAGAAATGGCTATACCAATTCTTACGACTTGGTTAAAAGAATTCTGTATGCCATGGTGAAAAGAGAGCTGGGCATGGTGGCCCCCACCTTTTAGTCCCAGCACCCCTGGGACAAAGCAGAGGCAGGAGGAACTCTGAGTTTGAGGCCAGCCTGGTCTACCTGGAAAGCCCCGGGGCAAGGTAGAGCAGCATAGAGAGACCACGTCTCAAACAGTTGGGGGTTGGTATAGCTTGTATGTGAATGGTTTTAAAAAGCTCAGAAAAAGGAGCAGCCTGGGAAAGCTTGCTCGTTCGTCTGTGTGTTTATATGCAGGCCCTGAGGGCGTGCAGAGCTTCGCGTCACCTCAGAATCTCAATGCCCGTGGTCCACACCTGCACTGTCACCTGAAAACAGCTAGGTTAACACCTCCTCTTCCCGCAGTTAAGAAGTTCAGGAGCTGCAGCGACTCCTTCCTTAAACGTAGTCCTAACCCTGGAGTTGTTTGCCTTTGGGAATGGGTGCTGTACGTAGTGTATGCCTGTGGGTGTGGCTGTAGGTGCAGGTGTCTGTAAATGCGCATGCTCTGAGGCCAGAGTTAGCTGTTGGGTGTCCTGCTCCATCATTCCCAGCCTTGCCCTCTTGAGGTTGGGTCTCTCACTGACCCTGGAGCTAGGCTGATAGCCTAGGAGCCCAGAGCTCCTCCTCTCTGTCCCACACAGTGCTGGAGTCACAAGCACTTGTAGCCAAGCCTGCGTTTTTCAGGTTACCGGGGATTTGAACTCAGGTCCTCATGCTGGTGCAGCAAGCCCTCTTACTCACTGCACGATCTTTCCAGAGCCCTGACTATGGTGTTTTGTTTTGTTTTTAATTTCTTTTTCATCACTCTGGCCAATTCTAGAGCTGGGCTTTCCTGAACCTTGTCTGTTCTATCATGTCTATACTGTGACTGTCTTGGACCCTCAGGAACTCATGGGCAAATGTTGGCTGGGAACACGAGGTCGTTCCCTATCTGGGGTTTTCTGCTGTCGCTTCAGGCCTAAGTCAGGCCATATCATCCAGGCTGTGGGATTTTCTCTCTCACTACAGATGGCCTCTCTGCTCAGCTGCTCTCCTGGGAACGTCTAGACAGTCAGCCAGCTTCCAGTGCCTGAGAAAACTGGCCAAGAGAGGAAACATACCTGCTGACATGAGTTTGTCCCAGAAGCCCCAGAGACTGAACCCACAGGAGCAAGATGGGTCATGTGAGGTAGGCAGCAGCTGCCTCGTGTCCAGGCCTCTAAAACTGGAGGCTAGACATAGGGAGGAGCAGAACCTGGGCTCCGCAATCCAGAGGCAGACCTCCTGCCCCCAAGGGCAGACCGCAGGGGCCTCTGTACCTCCATGTCACTCATTGTCCTGCCTGATGCTTAGGTTTAGATGGAGCCCTCAAGCCTGTGTCCCAGCCCCAGAGTCCTCAATCCTGTACCTTCATGTCCCATTTCATAGCCACTGTCACTGTGAGTATCTTGAAGGAGTTCATTTGATGTGGATGTATGGCAGGTAGGTCTTAGAGACCGTGGGTGTCTGATGATGCCTTGCCAAAAATGAAAATATATGCTGTTTGCTGCTCTAGAGGCGGTAGGACCGGGGAGAGGGGAACCAATCAGCGAGGCCGACTGAAGTCTCGTGCAGTAACCAGCTTTATTCCGAGCGTCAGACCATTTATACTCTGAGGATTGAGAGGGGTCACATGAGTAGTCTCCAATCAAAGGCAAGCTTCCTACGGCAAACAGCACACAGCAAAAACATGTTTTATTTTAACGGAGATATATAAACAATTAACAACACCCAGTTAGTGAATCATCCGAAGTAAACTCACTCCCATCCACTGCACTTGGGGGGAGCATGAAAGCACATTCTAAGAATAATTCTACCTTAGAAACTTGGGTCACAAGATCTTATCTTTTTTTTTCTCACAAGCGCTCAGAATTCTCCTCACACATTTTCATTATTGGACCCCGTTCTGACAATATATTTCGTTACTTCTATGTGAAACTACTTGTCAGAGTACTCGCTTTAGAGAAGCCTTGGAAATATTTCTTTAGCAACACTTGTCTTTGACCAGATTTCCTTTACAGGTTGGAGATCACTTTCTTCTCTTCTGTACATCGCACACATCAGAAGCTTATTTTCTCTTTGCTCGCTCCCCTTTGAAAATCCTGTCTTTTGAATTTGATTCTCCACTGTAGTTTAAAAAAAATTTTTTTTTTAGATTTTGTTTTTGTTTATTGGGGGCAGGGGTGTTATACGTACCCAGGCATTGTGCGGAAGTCAGGGGACAACTTGTGGAGTTTCTTTCTCCCTTCACCATAAGGCATTTCTACCTGCCGAGCCATCTCCTCCACCCTGATTATCTATTTTAAAGTTTTTGGTTTGTTTTCTGGCAGACCATCTCGGTTTTACTTTCTAACCTGTCTAGTGATTGTTATTGTTCTGTTTGCTTGCTTGTTTGCTTGAGGCAGGTTCTCATTATGTAGCCTTCTCTGGCTGGAACATACTATATAGACCAGACTAGCCTCAAACTTGTAGACATCCTCCTGCTTCTGTCTTCAGAGTACTGGGATTAAAGGCATATACCACACCTAACCGATACTGCAGTTTTAAAAAGGAATTTCAAGCTTTTAAAAATATATATAATATGCCTTTCAGTGAGTATCATCTGGTTTATGAATGGACCTTTTATGTCCAGGGATACTGGAGATCTCTTGACATATGATTTCCCAAATTAATAAAAATGAAAAATAATTCCCCAAGCTAAACTGAAACAGCACGGTTGATTTTGTACAAAGTCTCAGTCTCCTCCTTCATCTGGTTCTCAGCCTGTCATGATAATTCACCACTCCACTGAAGCTTAGAAGAATGTTGTCTCCAACCTCCAGGAAGCTGATTCCTTTTTGAAGTATTAGTGACAATCCAGGTCTGGCTGCGTTGGGGGAAGGAAAATATGACTGTACAAGAGATGGAAGGATACTTTTTAGGAACTTTCTTAACTTCTGAAATATTTATACAGTACATACTTACTTGACATATTGTTCATATAATATGAAGTAGAAATGTTCTGGAAAGGCTGATGATAAGTCGGTAAAGAATCACATTGCTGTGTCATGTCCTCTTCAGTGGGGAGTAACTGAGCATGGGCTGTACTTTCTGTGTTAAGAGTGAGACAGTGTTATGCTTTGTGTTGCAGAGACTGGTGACCTTTGAGGACGTGACCGTGGACTTCAGCCAGGAGGAGTGGCGGTACCTGGACCCTGCCCAGAGACGCCTGTACCAGGACGTAATGCTGGAGATCTACAGCCACCTCTTGTCAGTGGGTGAGCACAGCCGGCCCGGGGAGCCAGGATGGGCCTCATTGAAAAGATTTCCTCTTTCTCGGTAGAACATAACGTGATGGGATATCAAAAGTGTGTAATGTTTTTTTCCCCGTGGTCTGTCCTGATAATTCATTACTTTTGACATTCCAGGTTAATTACTCTGTGCCCAGTATAAAATGTTGATTTTTGCCATCAGCCAGTGCAAAATCATTGGATGATCTCACTGAGCAAACATTTTTCCAATTTTCAGGGTATCCTATTCCCAGCCCTGGCGCCGTCTTTAGGATAAAGAAAAGAAAGTCACAGATAGGAGCAGCTAAGTCCCCCCATCAGCCCTGTTGTCAAGGTGAGCGACTGTGACCCAGATGGAGGTTTATGTCACTAGAGGGCCATTACAGTCATCCTTATTCATCCATCCCCTGGGGTGGGCATCGAGCTTGCCTCCTTAGCCACGCTCTACAGCTAATGCTAGAGTGCAGTGTGAATACGGACCAAGGTGGTGGCTACTAGCTTGCCTCCAGCCCCCACTCACTACAGCTGTTGCTACAGTGCTCTGTAACTATGGACTAGGAGTGTGAATAAGTGACTAGCAGGTAGTGGGCAGTCTCATCATGGAGCTAACAATGCCTAAGTTGGCTAAATAACCGTATTTTCCTGAAGGTCTACATATAGATTGTATTCGCACACCCTGTTTGTCTGCGCTGGCTAGGCATTACCAAACTGGCAACAAAAAGGAAGCAGGTAAAGGAGACTTAGTGGTGGTTGAGGATGTGGAAAAATGTGTTGTTAGGGAGGAAGTTGGTTTTGTTGTTGTCTTCATGCTAGCCATGGTTAGGGCTGGGGATGTGTATCTCAGTAATAGATTGGCAGCCTGGTGTGCACAGCTCCTTGAGTTGGGTCCCCAGTGTGTTGGAAATATAGACAGACAGATGTGCCAGCACTGATGAGATACGTTAGTGAGCTACAAAATTTGTAGCATAGTTGGTGATCGTTTAATTGGGCATTTTTTTATAGTTAATTTTATTGTCATTTTCTTGTAATAGCTGTCATGCTGTTTTCTCTCCTGGTCCTTTCGCCAGTGACCTCCTCCAGCCTCCTCTTGCTGGTCCGTTTCCTCGCCACCAGTTGTCTCCCTTCTGCCTGCATGTCCTATATGTTCCACTGCTCTTTCTTCCTCCTCCTCTTCCTCCCTTAAGAGCCCTTCCCCTTTCACGATCCTTTTTCTACTCTTACTATTTACACACAACATATGCCCTCCTACGCACACGTGTATATGTGTGTATGTATATGTACATGCACATACAGAAGTTAAAATCTGGAGTTCACATTTAAGAAGGAAATGTGCTAATGTGTCTTTGGGCCTCAATTCACCTAACATAATGATCTCAACTTCCATCCACTTTGCTGTGGTTGTCATGATTTTATTTTTCTTTATGGCTAATTAAAATCCCATTTAGTTATATGTTCTATATTTTCTTAATGCAGTCATCTGTTGAGAGACATCTGGTTCCATTTCATAGTGCAGCAGTAAATATGGCTGTTCGAGTATGTCTGCTTATGTCATATCGTTTTTCAGGCATATAGGCAAGGTTAGTCTGGCTGGGTCATATGGTAGTTCTATTTTTAGTTCTTTGAGGGCCTTCTACCCTATCTACACCAGTTTACATGCTCTGTAGCGGTGGACAGAGGTGCACCTTTTCTTGTCAGCATTTGTTGTTTCTTTTCTTAATAGCCAATTCTGACTAGGGTAAGTTAGAATATGAAAGAAGTTTTAAAGTTTATTTTCCTGATGATTAAAACTGTTGAACACTTTTTCAAATACTTAATGGCCATTTGCATCCATTTTGAGAAGTATCCATTAAATATATTAGCTATTTCTTGATTGGAGAATTTGGTCTTTGATTCTTCTGTAGTTCTACATATAGCCTATAAATTAATCTATAGTTAGAACTATTTTTTCTGTCTCTCAACAGATGAATTCATTAAGGAAATGTGGACCATACACCTAATGGGATTTTAGTTAGCCATGGAGAAAAACCATGTGGATCTAATTTCATTTTTTATGGGTTGTCCCTGCACAATTTGTTAAAGATACTTCTTAATATGTTCTTGAATATGTCTTGAAATTTTTTTTCTTAAGACATTTTGTGTCCATTTTCATCAAGGGAATTACTGTGTAGTTTCCTTTGTTGTTACTTGGTTGTGTCCTTATCCAGTTTTGCTATTAGATACTAATACTGGCCTCACACAGTGTCTTTTATGTTTCTTCCTTTCCTGTCCTAAGGAAGAGTTTAAGGAGTATTGATGTTACCTGTCCTTTAAAGATCTGGGAAGTTTCCCCAATGAATATGGTCTTAGGGTTTTCTTTATATGGAGATGCTGTTACTGCTTCTTATGACTCTACTTTGTTTTTATTGTCTTGATTTAATTTCCTTGGGTTTTGGGGTTTTTTTGTTTGTTTTGTTGTTTTTCAAGAAATGATCTCACTATTTATCTCTGTCCTGGAACTCACTCTGTAGACAAGGCTGGCCTTGAACTAAGAGATCCACCTGTCTCTGCCTCCTCAATGCTGGGATTAAAGGCGTGCACCGCTATGCCTAGCATGATTTTAATTTTCATAAGGCTAAATTTTAACCACTTATTCTAAAATTTCCCATTTCTTTTCAAGTAAGATGTCCAAGTATTCACTCCCCAGTAAACTGTTGGGTTGCATTGGAATCAGTTGTAATAGCCTCTTGTTTGTTTTTAATTTTAGTAATTTTAGTCTTCTCTGTCAGTTTGGCTGGGATTTTTTCAATCTCTCTCTCTCTCTTTAATGTGTATGGTTATTTTTCCTGCATATATGTATATGCACCATGTTTGTGCAGAGCCCACAGAAGTCAGAAGAGGGCATCTGATCCCCTAGTACTAGTGTTAGAAAGGCTTGTGGACTGCCATGTAGGTGCTGGGAACTGAATTTAGGAAGAGCAGTCAGTGTTCTTAACGGCTAAGACATGTCCTGAGTCCCAATCTCATCTATCAGTTTGCTTCCTTCTCTGTATTATTTTGTTAGTTCTCATTTCATTAATTAGCGATTTGATTTTTTTTTTTCTGTCTACTGCTTTGGGTTTTGCCCTTTTCTTCATTTTCTGAGACCATTAGTTGCATCATTAGGTTGAACTCTCTGATTTCTTCAATATAAGTATCTAAGATATCAGTTTTCTTGTAGAACTGTGTTAGCTGTATCCAAAAATCAAAGTGAGTTAGCATTCATCCTCACTTCATCCAGAACTGTTTTAATTTCCTCCCTTATCTTTCTGTGACTCACTGTCCATGAATTTGTATAGTTTCTGTGGCTTTTCCTCTTGTTGGGTTTTAGTTTTATTCTGTTATGGTCTTTTAAGATACAGAGAATTGTTTCACCTTTTTTGTATTGTTCAGATTTGCTTTGTAATCTAGCATAGGGTCTGGTTTTTTTTAGAAACTTTCATGGGCTGCTGAGAAGTACTTTATTCCATTTCTGTTGGAGGGAATATTCTGAAGATATCCCTTTGATGTATTTGATCAGTGTTGTAGATTTTTCTTACTTAGATTTATCTTTGCGTGCATGTGTTGTATCTGTGTAAATACATGCCACGTGGGGTTGGGGGTAGTGTTCCACAGAGGCCGGAAGAGGATGTTGGATCCTCTGGAGCGGGAGTTAACAGGCCTGATGTGGGTGCTGGTAACTAAACTCCAGTCCTCTACAAAAGCATCACGTGCTTCTAACCACTCAGAAAACTAAGGAACTGCAGCGGAAGCTGATGTCAGAAAGAAAGAAAGAAAGAAAGAAAGAAAGAAAGAAAGAAAGAAAGAAAGAAAGAAAGAAAGAAAGAAAGAAAGAAAGAAAGGAAGAAAGAAAGAAAGAAAGTTAGTTTTGCTGGTCCCAAGGATAGAGTGCTTTACTAGACTGAGTAAATTTTCATCTCCATACCATATATTAATAGAATTACACAAGTATATGAATACTTAACTAGATGAAAAATAGGCAAAAGGCATAGGTATGTTTTTCTCTGAAATTAATGAAGTCCTCTGCTACAGTGTTCTCTTTTCTCTTTCAGCACTTGGCTGTCCACTGAGGCTGCCTGTTAACAGCCTTATCAGTGTCTTTTCCTACCTATTACCCATAAACCATATGTCTTCTACATAAATATTGCTTTGTCCAAAAAGCTTTCCCCACAGATTATTGAAGCCATCGTTACCACTGACCTAAGTATTCATATTAGTATTTCTTCATCTGTAAAACAGGGAGAGTAGTCACAAATGTTTTATGAGGTGGATTGGGGGATAAAAAGAATTAGTTTTCATCATAAAGAAAGTTGCCTGGCAGTGAGTGTTCAATAGTTGATGTTTGGCCTATCATAAGGGATGTGGGAATGTTTTACTCATTGTAATATGTAATTATAGATTTTTTTGTGCTCACTGTTTATTAACTCTTACTTCTTCTTCACCCACCATTTATATTCTTCCATTTCTTTTCTTCTAGAAGTAGAATCAGAATTTTATACCCGTCAACAGAAAGTTGCTGAGAATGCAGCATTTCAAACTAGTAAGGCAAGTGCAATCACAAGACATGGTTTGTGGTGTGCTATTTTAAAGGAATTGTGGCAAGTTCCTGACCTTACAAAAAGAGACCAGATCCCACCTTGGAGTCCTGGTGCTTTCCTCAACAAGAAAACACAGAGCACAGACAGAGACTGTGAATGTAAAGAGCCTGGGAAAAACACTCCTTTGGTGTCCAACCTTACTTCTACACAAAAGGGAGTTCCAAAGTTACTTGCAAAATGCTTCAAGCATAACCAGGAAGCAAGTGGTGATGATCAAAGCAATGTCACAAAACAGCTTAATGGTGTTACAATTGGTCAGCTCTTCACCCAAGACTCTGCTGATGCCAGCTATATAACTCCTCATGAAGGACAGAATTTGTGTAAAGGTAACCAGAGCAGAAAAGTTCCCATCCATAAACAACCACTTACACAGCAAGAAGTTCATTCTCAAGAGAAACCAGATGAATGCACTGAATGTGGAAAGGTCTGCTGTGACATGTCTGCTTTGTGTGGACATCAGGCAGCTTACTCTGGAGGAAGCCCTTTCATCTGTCATAAGTGTGGGAAAGCCTTCCCCCAGAAGTCAGAGCTGACCTCCCATCAAGAAACTCACATGGAGAAAGCTTATGAGTGTCCAGACTGTGGGAAATGGTTCAGTCGTACATCCAACCTACAGGTCCATCATCGAATCCACACAGGAGAGAAGCCTTATGAGTGTCGTGAGTGTGGGAAGGCCTTCAATAATACCTCCCAGCTGAAGGTGCATTCTCGAATACATACGGGGGAGAGACCTTACGTGTGCCCTGTGTGTGGGAAAGCCTTCAAGCAGAAGTCAATCCTCAGCACACACGAGACGATTCACACGGGGGAGAAGCCTTACAAGTGCACCGTTTGTGGGAAGTTATTCAGCTGCACGTCCCGACTGAAAGTCCATTACCAGATTCATGTGAAGGAGAAACCTTATGAATGCGGTGACTGTGGGAAAGCCTTCAAGCGGAAGTCAAGCCTCACCGTTCACCAGAAAATCCATATTAGACAAATGCATCATGTGTGCAGCGAGTGTGGGAAAGAGTTCAACCAGAAGTCAGAGCTCAGCACACACCAGAGACTTCACCTGGCGAAGAATCCGCACAAGTGTGGCGACTGTGGGAGGTCATTCACGTATGCCTCCCAGCTGAAGATGCACCATCGAGTCCACACGGGGGAGAAACCGTACAAGTGCCGGGAGTGTGGGAAATCATTTACTTACTCATTCACACTGAACGTGCACCGTCGGGTTCACAAAGTGGAGAAGCCTCACAAGTGCAGTGTCTGTGGGAAGGCCTTGGCTTCTAAGTACCAACTCGAAGAGCACGAGCGAATTCACACGGGAGAGAAACCTTACGTGTGCACTGAATGCGGGAAAGCTTTTCATGGTCGGTCAGGTTTCCTGAGACACCAGATAACTCATACTAGGGATAAACCTTTTGTCTGTCACAAATGTGGCAAGGCCTTCTTTCAGCGGTCACAGCTGACATCTCATCAGCAAACTCACACGGGGGAGAAGCCTTATAAATGTCGGTACTGTGGGAAATCATTCAGTCACACATCCCAGCTGACAGTCCACCATCGGATTCACACGGGGGAGAGACCGTACAAATGCAACCACTGTGGGAAGTCCTTTAGCAACTCCTCCCAACTGAAAGAGCACCTCCGAATTCACACTGGGGAGACACCTTACGCGTGTTCTGAATGTGGGAAGGCCTTCAGTCGAAGATCATCCCTCAATCTACACACAAAAATCCATACTGGGGAAAAACACCATATATGTGGTGAGTGTGGGAAAGCCTTCAGTCAGAAGTCAGTACTTCGAACACACCAGAGAATTCACACTGGGGAAAAGCCTTACAAATGCAGTGAGTGTGGGAAGGCCTTGGCGTCAAAGGGCCAGCTCCGAGATCATCAGCGAATTCACACAGGCGAGAAACCCTATGTGTGCACTGAGTGTGGGAAGGGTTTCTTCGGCAGGTCATCTTTGCATAGACATCAGATAACTCACACCGAGGAGAGACCTTTTGTCTGTCAAAAATGTGGGAAAACCTTCATCCAGAAGTCAGCACTGACATCTCATCAGCAAATTCATACAGGCAAGAAACCCTATGTGTGCCCTGAATGTGGGAAGGGCTTCTATAATAAGTCGTCTTTGCCTAGACATCAGATGACTCACAGTAGGGGGAGATCTTTCGTCTGCCAAAAGTGTGGGAAGGCGTTCCTTCAGAAGTCTGTGTTGAAATGCCATCAGCGGACTCACACTTGCAAGAAGCCGTAGGAATGCCACAGGAAATTGTTCCATAATACATCCCACCAATTAAGGTCCGTCATCATTCTCACATAGAAGTGCAGAGAAGACTGGAAGTCACCGGCAGTGTGTCCCAGCTAGATGTGCAGCCCTGCATTCTTACTGGGGAAAGATCCTCCTGTGTTCTGAATGTCCAAAGGCCTGCAACAGAGCGATTAGAATAAATGCCAAGCAATTTATGCCAGAGACAGTTCCTTTAAGTTCAGTTTTTGTATGAAACTCATTCCAAGAAATGAGTTCATAGTCAGCAAACATATTCCTAGCTGAAGTTTAATCCTTAAATTACTTGAAGAGAACTTATTGTATATTATAGCTTCTGTACTTTAGAGATCTAGATGTACGCTGCTTGTTTATGAACACATTATTTGTAGGAGACATTTGTAGTATGATTATGGATTTTATCCTAGGAGGAAACCCTAAAGCAATGGGCTGAGAAAAGTTACTCTATAGAAAATGACAAAAGACACATTGTTACGAGACTATAGAAAGGTTTTTGGAATTTTGTATCAACAGTATTACTATTTATTATGGGATAATATTTCTATAATACAAAAAAAAGGAAATGATAAAGACAGTGATCTCTGTCAAAAGTGTGTTTAATGTGTACGCATGGTTTCACATTTGTTTGTTTATAAGCTATCAGTGCTTACATATGTGTTGCCTCAGACTAGTGGAGTTCAACAGGGAATTCATTGCCTAACAGGAGTTTCTTTTTTTAGAACTCTAATGTGTGTTGACGGTCTATCCCCTATCACACCATCTTGAGGCTGTAGTATTAATAATCCTTAATCTTTTCACCATGTAAAAGTAAGTTTTGAGATAAATCCATAAGTGAAATTCTATAGCATTCACTGCTCTTTGAATGGTAACCTTTCTCTTTCATGATTAGTACATCTTACCTTTACTCCATGTGTCCCATCTGTGGTTAAACTACATAGACAGAGACAGCCATTCATTATAGAATATTGGAGACTTTTTCATAGTTTTATACAAGCTTCTAATGCACATAAGATGACAGTAAAAAGTGTAGTGGTGTGCGTGTGTGTGTATCTGTCTGTGGGTACATGCATGTATGCCATGATACATGTGTGAACATCAGAGAACAATCTGTGGGAGTTGATTCTTCGTTAACATGTGGGTCGAAGGAATGGAACTCAGGTAAGCATGACAATGTGTCATTAACCACGGGGGATAAGGAAGTGAGCAAGACAGACAGTCTAAATCTTTTAAAGTGTGTAACATCTAGTCAGAATGGCTATCAAGGGAGCCAGCTCATGTCCACTTAGGGATGTTTTTGTTTTTGAGACAGGGTCTTATTATGTAGCTTTGGCTAGCTTGGAGCTTACCAGGCTGGTCTTGAACTCAGGGACCGATCTGCCAAATGTCTCCCAAATGCTGGGACTAAAGGCATACACTATCATACTTGCTTGGATTTTTAAAATAAAGTTTTATGCAGCATGGCTATGTTCATTTGTATATATTCTAGGGATGCTTCATTGCTCCCTAGCACAATGAGTAGTTGTGGGAGAAACCATGTAGTTTCCAGGCTACAAATATTTACTATCTCCTTCTAAGGAGAATATATTTGCCCAGATGTGAGATGTACATTACTGTTCTCATAGTAATGTCCTTGTATAGTATTTCTTTTCTTTGTTTTATAAAAACCAAATCACATCTGTGTGTATTGTTTTTCTACTCTAACTACATACTTTTATTGGCAGCATGGTATTCCATGAGGCTGAAATACCATTATCCAGAGCCAGGTATAGTGGCACAAGTCTTTAATCCCAGCACTTGGGAGGCAGAGGCAGACAGAACTCAAGGCCAGCCTGGTCTACATAATGAGTTTCAGGACAACCAGAAGGGTAACTGGGTTCAACTGACCAGCAGCCTATTACACCCAAAGAAATACACTTTGTGAGAACTAACGGAAAAGAGCCCAAGCTGCTGTGGTCCATTTCCTATGAATCACGGGTTAATGTTTAAAAAGACCTAGACTGTAAAAATGTAAACAAGAAAACATTCCAATAAAGACGTGGGATAAGGAAGTGAGCAAGACATACGGTCAAATCCTTTTAAAGTTTAACATCTTAGCTAACACCTTATCCTGGTTGGAATGATTATCATCCACGGACAACAAATATGCTGGGATTGTGAAGAAGAGGGAGCCTTTATTGACTGTTCGAGGGAATGTAGGTTATCGCAACTCGAGTGAAATCAGTCTGGGCTTTTGTTGTTGTGTTTGTTTTGTTTTGTTTTGTTTTTGAGACTGGTTCTCACTATGCAGCCTTAGTGGTGGTTTCTAAAATTACTAAAACAAGAACTACCTCATGACCCAGCTAACCAGGTCTGGATATACACCTGGGAATCTATATCACACCACAGAGACACTGACACATCCGTGTTTAACGCTACTCTTCACAATAGCAGGAAAATGGAATCAGCCTAGATGTCCACCAATACAGATGGATGTATAATGAAACTTTATCATAAATACAATGGAATTTATGGGTCATAAAAATCAAATGTACAGGGAAATGGATTAAACTGGAAAATATGAGGTAACTAAGGAAGATAGTGACAGTGTGTTCTCTCTCATATACAGAAAGTAACTTCTGATTTTATGTATGTGACTTCTGACTCTTAGTGGCTTACCTCCATGAGGCAAGTGTTCCATATTCTTGTTACTGTGGTTCAGGCTGCAAGATAGATTGTTGGTATAATGTTCTTTTGAAATATATACACCTCCCCACACCCTACTCTCTAGTTTCAATCCTGATATTGTATTGTGATACTTACTCTGAGCATCCTGTCTCTGAGCACTGCATTAAACAGGCCAAAATAAAGCAACCAGACAAAATGTTAAGCAGTGGGAGGAGCCAGAAGGCAGGAAATGAGCAGCAGGAGAAAGGGCAAGGAGAGCTAGGAGAAGGCAGAGCTGAAGGAGAGATCATGGAACAGCATGGAGAGAATGAACCAGACCTAAGACTTCACAAAAAGTATAATGGGTAGAATGTAAATGTTAGGAACCTATGAGGGCTTGGAGGTTTAGGAGGGAGTAACTATTGCCCAGCATTGGCTTCTAGGTTAACTAAATAAACCCAGTCTCTGTGTGGTCATTTGGTTATACAGCTGTTCAGGACTAACAGCAGCTGTACCAGAAGATCTCTCAGTAGTAAATATTAATAACATTTACAACAATAGATGGGCATTGTTAATTGACTAAGAGAATAAAATGAAGGAATTTGTGGAAGAACAAGATTGTACCTGAGATACAGTATATGGGTATAGTTAACAATAGGAATATGCTTAGAAGTAGCAGATAAATGAAGAGCAGAGATTGCTGGTATTTGCATAATACTAACTTTCATGTAGTTTGTTATAAATTTTGCCCTGTGATGATGGATGGTTGACCTTACTCTTCTGGGACTCCTGGAACTATCTTTGATGATGAAACTGTGTTCCCTAAATCATCACTCCTGTAGTCTGCTCTCAAAGGGAAGATCTGGATCATCTGAGAACCAGGCATGATGGCACATTGCTGAAATCCTAGTACTTGAATGGCATAGACAAGATCAGAGTAAGTTCAAGGCCAGCCTGGTCTACATAGTTCTAGACCAGTGTTTCCCAACCTTCCTAGTGCTATGACCCTTTAATACAGTTCCTCATGTTGTGGTGACCCCCAACCATAAGATTATTTTCATTACTACTTTATAACTAATTTTGCTAGTTATGAATCATAATGTAAATGTTTTTGGAGATAAAGGTTTGTCAAAGGGGTCACAACTCACACATTGAGAACCACTCTTCTAGATGATCCAGGGCTAGAGATAACTCACACAGAGTTTGACTTTATTCTCATACTCTACATGAGGGCTACTAATTTTTTCACTACAGTGCTAGGCGCTTTCACCGTTTGACTGGTCTCACCATTCACCATCATTTCCATTGTTCACACGTAGTTCTACATTGTTTCTATTATGCAACTTAGAAAAACAATTTACTTGTAGGTAAGAACAGGTTTCTAACTCTGGGAACCGTGAGATGCCCTGGATATGAAGTACACGATGGATGGGTCATCTCAGATTCTCACCGTTAATGCTCCATACAGCTTTGCTTCCTGTTTCCTAATAACCCCACATAGTTTTCAGTCTGAAAAATCAGAAAAGGCCAGTGTGGTGGTACACACCTTTATTCCTAGTACTCAGGAGACAGAGGCCGTGGGTTATCTGAGAGTCCAGGGCCAGACTGATCTCCATGACCAGTTCCAAGCTAGTCAGGCCAACATTGTGAGACCATCTCAAAAACAAGAACCCTCTTAAGTTCTGGTGAACATAAAAGGAGAGACAGGTTAAGAGCACTAGGTGCTCTTGCAGAGGTCCTGGGTGCTGTCCACGCAATGTACAGGCGAGAATACACAAAAATAAATCTAATAAATACAGAGAAAAGGTACTTTTAGGAAGATGAAATGTCACAGTCTCTTAGAAAATACACATACAAATAGTAAATAAATCTGACAATGTATTGGCTTAGACTTTCATTGGGTCACGTTCCGCAGGCTTTCCCTGGATGTATGGAACTGATGCACTCTGATGGTGGCCTTTGGGTCTTTGGA
Source organism: Pachyuromys duprasi (assembly GCA_028658305.1). NCBI lineage: Eukaryota > Metazoa > Chordata > Mammalia > Rodentia > Muridae > Pachyuromys > Pachyuromys duprasi. Next base: position 5,269,708 of record CM053762.1, on the reverse strand, counting down.
GTGTGAGTGCAGCCGTGGCACTTTATGAAAAAACAGAAACCACCAGATGAGCCATAATAAGTATTGGCAATTTTACCTCCGCCAGTGGGTGGTGCGCATGCGCGTCATACACGAAGTGGGGGAGTGGGGGATATGCTAATTAGGCCGAGGCAACCTTTATTCAAATCGGAAGTGACCTAGAGTGGTCACATCCGCTCCGATCTTCAGGTAGTTCGCCTCGGCTAATGTTGCCAGGACATCGTGGGTGTTTGGAATGCGAACCCTTGGAATTGTGGGTGTCTGTGGGCGGAAGTCGCGGGGCCCTGGCGTGCGGAGTGCAGAGCTTCTGCGGTGCACCGTGAGGTGAGTGCGTGCGGAGCGGGGAAGACCGGACGCGGTGCTGCTGGGCGCTGGTGTCTGCCGAGGGTGAGGCGGCTGCAGGGGGGATGCCGTGAATAAAGTGGGGGCCGATCGGTCGGCTCGTTTTCATTCCGCTCTTGCGGGTTCTGCGCGTCGGTGTTTTGTCACTTCCCAGTGTGCTGTCCGGTGTGATTCACGCCGGCGTCCGTAAAAATTGTCGTGTGAGCACGTTGGGGTCAGGACTCTTGAGTGTGCGCCGCAGGGTCCCGGAGCATCAGGCCGAGGACCTGGAGGAGGCTTGTGACCCGCTCAGGCATTGATTGGCTTAGCAGTCAGGCGAGCAGTGCTGCTCGGACAGCGATGGGGCCTGGGGCGGGTGTCGGGTGCCTGAAAAGGCGACCGTGCTGCCTTCTGGCCCCGTAGGGTTTGAGTAACTGTTAGCTGGAGCCCTGGCCCCGGCTCAGACACTGGCCTGCCGGAGGAGGAACACTCCAAAGAGTGAGAGAAAGCGGGAAATGAATGTATGTTTTGGCCCAAACTGGGGATGAAAGACCAAAAAAATTAAAAATTAGGGTTTTTTTTTTTTTTTTTTGGTTAATGAGTTAAAGTTTTAAAGTACAAGCCCGAACGAAGGCCAGCCAGGTAAAGACATGTCCAGGCACCTGCAGGGGAAGAACCAGCCTTACTGCATTCTTTTCCTGCCCACTAGAGATACAGTTGCTAGGAAACCAGCCCAGATGGCCTGGCCAGAACCACTTAAAGAGATACCATCTCCTGGCAACCCACCGAGATGGCCAGGCCAGAACCGGTAATGGACTTGGCACCTAAAGTAAACCAATCATTTCAAATCATTTCCCTTAACCAATCGTGTAACACCAAGGCTCACCCCCCTTTTCTCACCTTCCCTGCCCCTTGCAGTTTTGCCCTTTAAAAACCTTTTTCCCCTAGACCTCCCCGCCGCATTTCTCTCCTGCTTGCCACCCGTGCTCAAGCTTGTATTAAACAAAGCCTTCATGTGTTTTGCCGGGGACTTGACTTCTGGTGGTCTTTTGGGGTCTTATGATCTAGGCACAACAGGGACAGTGCCCTCCATCAATGTCGGCCTAAGCCGTATTAGCAATCACAGAAAGAAAGACTAAGAAAAACCTGCATGAAAGCCAGGAGATATATTTAGGTATATAGAATGTGGTACACTCAGTCACCTGAGCTGAGACATAAGCCTTGGTGCTGACCCCAGAGACCCGGTGCTCTGGGCATTTACGTTCCCTGGATTACATTTCCTGTGTGGAGCTGGAGCTCAAAACAGAAAAAGGATTCAAAACAAGACAAAAAAACCAAACAAACTAATCCTAATTCAATTACAGTTGCAGGTGTGAGGCCTACCAGAGGTTTGCCTAGTGGATATGGTGAGGATCGGTAGTTGACAGGTAAGCAGAATGGTGCTATAAAGAGGTTTGAGGCAGAAGCAAGGTTTCTGCATCCAAACAGGCAAGGGCCAGCCTCATCCAGTATGCCTCTTGAAAAGACCAGCGAGGATGGAAAGCAGAGAGGGGGCCAACAGTGTTGCATCCCCAGCACCCACATTCATGGTGGCCTGGAACCGTTCCAGGGGATCCATTGCCCCCTCCTGGGCCCACAGTCACTGCAGGCCCGTGGTGTGCAGACACACACACAGGCAAAACACCCATTCACATACAATTTAAATTTTTTTTAATAGTAAGAGTGAATCTTTGAAATTTTTTTTTCTCTAACTGCCAATGAGCTACTTTCTCCAACTGATCCACACCTTAAAAAAAAAAAAAATTACAGAAAGAAAGAAAAGCAGGGGACGAGACTCCAGACATTGGTTACCTTAAGCCGAGGAGTTAAAGTGCCCTCATGGCCTTATGTCAGTCTCTGGTGTACAGACTTGAGGTTTAGGTTTAGAAATCAAGACTTACGTGTTAAAGTAGTCCTGCAGGTAGTGGTGGTGGTACATGCCTGCCCTGTGATCTTAGCACTCTAGAGGCCGAGGCTGGAGGATGACTGCAGATTGAAGGCTAGGCTGAGGATGAAATAGGTTACAAATCGGAGCCTTGTAGAAGTCGGAGCCAGAGTGGAGGAAACATGCATAATGCATTTGAGTAAAAGCAACTTTGTGCGTGTGTTTCAGTTTTTAAGATTTATTAGTTCGTGTTTACGAGGGTTGGGCTGCTTGTATGTAGGTATACCAGATGTATGCCTGGTGCCCAGAGAGGCCAAAAGAGAACATCTGATCCTCTGGAGTGAGGAGGTTGTGAGCCATATATGGGGTTGAACCTGAGGCATCTGCAAGAACAGCAATTACTCTCAACCACTGAAGCATCGCTCCAGCCTCTTATTCCTTCCCCCTTTCTTTCCTTTTGACAGGGTATTCCTGTGTACCCCTGGCTGGCCTACACTCAGTATGTAGGCCAGTCTGACCTCAGATGTGGCTGCAACCCATCTGTATTTCCCCTCAATAGCCCAGTAGTTTCCAACAGCTGAAAGGCTAAGAATGTCATTGGCGAGCATGTGAGGCCTGTAATAGAGATTTCCCCGCTTGTTGTAACCTGCCTACCTACCACCAGTGTTTTGCTGTTGTTACTGGTTTGGTGTCTATGTCATGTACAGGTTTATTTGGCAATGGATACACACATGTATACAGATGAGCATAGAAGCCAAAGGGCAATGTCCAGTTTTCCTCAAGCCCTCGCTATCTTCCTTTTTGACTCAGGGTCTCTCTCTCTCTCTGTGTGTGTGTGTGTGTGTGTGTGTGTATGTTTTGTGTAGGCACATTGTGGGACCATGTGCCTTCAACCATGTGTGTCCCAAGTATCATACTCACGTTGTCAGGCTTGTTGGCAAGCACCTTTACGCTCCGAGGCAGTGGCTCTCAGCCTCCCTAAAGCTGTGACACTTTAATGCAGTTTCTCATGTTGTGGTGACCCCCAACCATAAAATTATTTTGTTGCTACGTCATAACTGTAATGTTGCTACTTTTATGGATGGTAGTATAAATATCTGGTAGTCAGGATATCTGAACACCCGAAGGTACCTCTGTTCTAAGGTATCTTTTGGTTCTCACCAATGCACTTTAGAAACACTTTGATGTGTGGCTTTATTTTGTCCTCTTACTACAAAAATTTCATCAAGGTGATACTGCATGGGAATGTGGTAGTTGGATAACCTGTATCTCTGCTCCCAGGCCATAGTAAGACTTACTTGGCTCGAGAATAAACTGTTCCTGTCCTCCTTTGCAGTGAGAGCTGTGTTTCTGTGTAGCCAGCCACCAGGAATGAATGACATAAGTAGCTTCTAAAAGCTTGTTTTAATTCTGCTTCCAAGCTAGGCTTGGTGGAGCACACATGTATTCCCCGCACTGCGGGATGGGGCAGGACTATCAGGATAGCAAAGACAATCTGTGTTGTATAATGAGTTCAAGGCCAGCTGGGCCTACATGAAACCCTACCTCAAAAAAAGAAAGCAGCATCAATGCAGGTTCCATGTTGGGGTCTTTTATATGGACCTTTGTGTTGGGAGTTATTTGGGGTTATGTGGAAACCAATAAAATAACACTCTAGGAAAAAATTTATTGGCTATCAAGGCAGTCATAATTTCAGGGTCCTGGTACATATCAGTGAATGGGAGGCAGTTTGTAACCTGGCATTCCTGTGTCCAGTCTCTCTTTCTTTGTTTGTTTTTCGAGACAGAGTTCCTCTGTGTAGCCTTGGCTGCCCTAGACTTGCTTTGTAGACCAGGATGGCCTCCAGCTCACAAAGGTCTTCCTGCCTCTGCTTCCCCAAGTTGCCGGGATTCATGTGTGCGCCACCATACCCTGCCTGTGTCCTATCTTTAGAGATCACTGATTTGATAGAGGTCATTGGTTTGAGTAATTGCATCCAGTGCAACTCTGTGAATCATTCTAGACAGAGAAGACACACATAGTCAGCCAGAGGACTACCAGAGGATGTTCATGCCTGTAATCCCTACAGTTAATAACCTGGAGTATGTATTGAGTTCTCTGTCAGCCTGTGCTACATAGTAACAAAATAAAAAGGAGGAAAGGGTAGGCTTACAGAACAGAAGTCCGGGTCCTTGTGCATTCCTGAATACTTTTTTGATCAAAGAGGGAATTGTGGTGGTGAACTACAGGGATGTGTCAGAACAATGTCTAGAAACATGAAAAGCTTCAACTGGGGCAATGTGTCATTTTGTGTAAATCAAATATATACTGATACCCTTCCCTTCCATTTGGTGACCTTAGGTCACTGGGGAACATCACAGAGCCTCATTTGCCTCCCCTTAAAACACCAGGTATAGTCACACCTCTGGCATACAGCTGAATAGATTGGTTGGAAAATAAGCTCAGAGATAGCTGATTTTTTAAGTCATATTTATGATCTGCCAGGCAGGTGCTGAGGGCTTGGCGAGCCTCATCCTGCATCAAATTCCCAACACCTGTATCCCTGCTTTATGTCACCTTACTTAATACCTTCCTGTTGTCACAGTTAAGAGGTGAGAGGAAGAGTTGGATATTCCTGGGCTTTGTCTGTTCTGCAGTGTCTACATGATGACCTTCAGGTAGAACCTTCACCTCTTTGTTGGGTGAGTGATGCTCTGGTCATTGACTTTCCAGGGCTCTCTGATGTCTTTGCAGACCTCTGGGTGATGCTCAATCGTTCACACTGCCAATTTTCTCAATATAACCAAGCTGGCTTCTGCCCTGCAACTCTCCTTGGATCCTCCACATGCTCATGCGTCTTCAGAATCCTGAGAAAGTCAGAGACAGACCAAGAGCAGAAGCCACAGAGGACATGCCTACTGACATGAATTTCTGCCAGAAGCCCCGGAGACTGGCGACAGGGGAGCAGGACGGGTCGTGTGAGGTGAGGAGAGATGGCCCAGGTGGGACTTTCCATAGCTAGACAGTAGACACTGGAAGCAGAAGAGTGGCTTCCTTTCCTAACAGCCTCGACTCTCCAGCCAAGAATGAACCGCACTAGGCTGAAACCCCAGCGTTCCGCGCTCCTCATCTTCTCACTGACGTGTTCATTGCGCTGCTTCTTAGGTTTAGGTTATCTGCCCATCTGTGACTTCCTGGGGAGTCCTGTTTCTATTCAGCCTAAAGGACTGGCAGGACAAAGAAGTAGGTGCACTCACGGCTAGCTTGGTGAACCGGAAGTTTGTGTGTGTGTTAGCTATGGTGGCATTTGTGGAGTGCAGCCTTGGGGGCCTGGGGACCTCCAGCAGCTGCCTCACCAGCACCTGTTCCGTCCTTCCCTCCGCTGTGTATCCAGCTTATGCGTTTATGTAGCATGAAGGCGTGGCCTCTTGAACCCCTCCCTTTCTCCAGGAAGGAATGTTACAATGCCAAGGTAACAGTTTGGCACTGCACACGTGCACCGCTCCCTGAGCCTTTTGACTTTCCCTCCCAGTTTATAGCTACACATTGACTCCTCAAAAGTTGAGGATTTTAATGTTCTTTTTTTTTTATAGTGGGGAAAATAGCTTGGATGAAAATTGTCCATTAAGATTTAGCAGTATAACAAAACAGAAATGTTTGTTCTGTACATCCCTGATCCCAGGCAGAAACATGAGTGACTTCTAAAATTATATGGATTCCTTAACTGTAGCTGTACTTTGGGGCTATTGAGTTGTCGGAAACCTTGGGATACTTTGGCAGTAAACTCCATTGGACTGTATATATCTCCATTGCTTGTTCATATAGATGTCCTAAGGTGACACTACAGGACCCATGATTTCTCAGAGTGATGATGTCACTGCTGCTGACATCACTGTATGTGTTGTAGTCATCAATAATTGAAGGGATGCTAAATTTCCCTTAGAAAGTGGTTCTTATAAAAACCTACATGTAATTTTTAAAAATACTTGGTTAGATTTTGGAGATTCTCTGGCCCCACATTTCAGAATGTACTATTAGATGTTCTACCAAAGATTCTGCTGCTGAGTTTTATGCTTTGAAGAGATATGCTATTGAATTTTCAATATTATTCAGTGAGAGGATTTAGGCAACACATCAGTTTGTAGGCAAATGGATAGAACTAGAAAAAGTCATTCTGAGTGAGGTAACCCAGACCCAGAAAGACACATAGTATGTACTCACTTATAAGTGGATATTTGTCATAAAGTACAGGATAACCATGCTGCAGTCCACAGAACCAGAGAAGCCAAGAAGGGCCTAAGGGAGAATGCTTGAATCTCACTCAGAAGAGGAAATAAAATAGACATATCTTCATACGGGTGGAGGGAGGAAACTGGGAGGGGGAGAGAGTAACAGGAGTGGGGATTGTGTGGGGGGAGGGGCTACGGAGGAGGACAGGGAGAGAACAGAAATTGGTGGTGGGGTCACCTCTGGGACAGGGGAGGCTCCTGGGAGTCCATGGGAGTGACCCTACCTAACTCCTTGCAGCAGGGGACATGAAGCCTGAAGTGGCCACCTCCTGTAACTACGTAGGACTTCTAGTAGAGGGAGGGGACACCAACCCACCCATAAAACCTTTGACCCAAAATTTATCTCATCTACAAGAAGTGCAGGGATAAAGGTGGAGCAGTGCCGGAGCCCACGGCAGAGTCGGACAACCTGAGTGGGGAGTGAGGATTTAAAACAATTTAAACAGATCACGCCACACGGGAGGGCTTGAGAGAGCTGTCAGTAAGACTGAAGCAGAGTGGGTTTATTCCAGGGTTCATTTTTTTATAGGTAAAGCAAAGACAAGTCACATCAATTCAAAAAGAAAAGATTCGTGGAAATGCCCAACTTCCATTTCAAAAACTATCTCCGCGTAGCAGCTGATAAAATCCTATTGTAAAACTAATTCCCAGAGCAGTTATGTTCCAAAGTCACACAGAAAAGCTTTTAAGGAATTTGGAACAAGCCTTTTAAGGAATTTGGCGAAACTTCCTCTTTTCTTTGTCAAGGTAAAAGGCCAAGGTGAAAACATAACCATGCTCTCCACAGAGCAGAGATTGAGGGAATGGTCAACCATTGACTGCCCGGACTGAAACCCTCCCCATGGGAGAGAGTCAACCCCTAACACTGTAATGATACTCTGCTATGCTTGCAGACAGGAGCCTAGCATAACTGTCTTCTGAGGGGCTTCATCCAGCAGCTGATGGAAACAGATGCAGAGACCCACAGCCAAACAATAGGCCGAGCACAAAATAGGGAGTTTTGTGGAAGAGTAGGAGGAAGGATAGAAGGAGCCAGAGGGGTCAAGGACACCACAAGAAGACCTACAGAGTAAACTGACCTGGGCCCATGGGGACTCACAGAGACTGAACCACCAACTAAAGGGCATGCATGGCCGGACCTAGGCCCCTACACATACACAGCAGATGTGCTGCAGGTTCCCTAACAATGGGGGTAGAGGCCGTCTCTGACTGTTACCTGACTTGGGTCCCTTTCCCCTAGCTGGGCTGCCTTGGCATGCCTTGATGGGAGAGGATATACTTAGTCTTGCTGCAACTTGAGGTATCAGGGTGGGTTCATTCCCCTTGGGGGACTCACTTTCTCTGAGAAGAACTAGAGGGAAATGGGGAGAGAGGACCGAGAGGGTGGGACTGGGAGGGGAGCTGGAATAAGATTATAAACTGATTAAATAAAGGAAAAAAGACATTCAAATGTAGGTCCTCATTTTAGGAACGGGGAGAGTATTTTAATTTAAAAATATATATTGAGTGTATGGATGTACCATGTACATGCAGTACTCACCGAAGCCAGCAGGGGGCCTCAAATTCCCCCAGAACTGGAGTTAACAGCCAGTCAAGCCAGAGCTCTTACCTGAGCCTTCTCTTTAGCCTGAAGCTGAGTGTCTTAAGGTAATAGTTTGGATATGCTGGTCTAAATTAAGTTTACCGTTAAGATGATTTCATCTGTAGGACTTTGTGGTTTCTGTTGTATTTGCATTGGCGATCTCTGCTCTGGAGAGTGATAACACTCCGCTGTAACTTTATTTTTGCAAGAACACTTGATAGTGGTGACACGCCTGCACTGCTGCACCCTGCCGGGGCCCCATCGTGCTGGTCATCTCTGTCTTGTGATGTTAGAGCCATCACTGTGTCCAGGCGCCATCGTCCCCAGAGCCTACTTCATACAGTAGGCAGCGCTGCTCTCGCGTGCGGTAGCAGTCGCTGCCGATGAGGACGGCGCTGCAGTCGTCACCCGTGCTGCTGAAGGCACGGCACGCCCTTCCACCCCCACATCTTAGAGGGACTCAGGTTGGATGCAGGAAGCCCAGCCTTAAGGTCTTCATTTCCCTGCGGTGACAATCGGTGACTCAAAACCGAAAAGTGCATAAGCTTTTCACCCACCCCAGGCTTGCCCCAGACTTCCTCCTTGTGACTTGGATGACAGCCAGTTTCCAGGCTTTGTGGGTGTTGCTGTCTCCCCTACACAGAGCTCTGCAGCTCTTGAAGCCATGGCTTTCCCTCCCCTCCCCTCTGCCTTCATTCTAGTTCTCTCCTAGAGTACGGCGTTCTCCACGGTCCAGCCGAAACTTTTCGTTTCCAGTTTACGTTGCTTTACTCAGATTGGCGTGACATCCCTTCCCAGGAAGACGCCTAACTCACTCTGCCCTTGCTTTGTATATATTTCTAAAAATGTTCCTTTTTAGCCCCATATGTGGGCTTATATTTGGTATTTTGCAAGTTTGAGTTTCTTTGAGAGTACAAACTTATAGTATTGAATCCCAGGAACCCAACACAGATATAGACAGATACAATGTGGCTTAATAACTGTCATGCTGTTTAATCGTTCACAGAGAATGAATAAAAATCCGTCTCTGGCCTCCTTTGAGGGGATGCCAGTATTTAATAGGTGGCCAGTTATTTTTATATATATGTGTGTATGTACATGTATATATTTATGTCCCCAAATACAATGGGAAATAGGCATTTTATGGAAAGTGCAAAGCTTAGTCTGTGGGGTGGGCATCATTGAAACACATGTCCTATTTATCCATGTTAATTCACAGTGAGCATGTTGTTGCAGAGATTGGTGACCTTTGAGGACGTGACCGTGGACTTCAGCCAGGAGGAGTGGCGGTACCTGGACCCTGCCCAGAGACGCCTGTACCAGGACGTGATGCTGGAGATCTACAGCCACCTCTTGTCAGTGGGTGAGCACAGCCGGCCCGGGGAGCCAGGAGGGGCCTCCTTTCCTTATTCTTCTTTTCCACACATGGTGGACGATCAAGTCTTTGTTTGAATTTTTTTTCCTTCTTTTGTCTTGATGCTTTATCCCTTTTTCCATATTTCCGTGTGTTGCTTTGTACTGCCAATGGTGAGTTTGACTCATGGAGCCTACATGATAAGACGCTGACTCCCCCAGGGTTGCTCTTTGGCTTTCACATACATGGAGTGGCATGTGCCACACATGCAGTGATTCACATATACATCTGCACATAGTAAATGTGGTGTGCATGTGGTTTATTTTTATTTTATGTGTAGGGTGGTTTGCCTTCCTCTGTCCATGCAGCATGTGTTACAATTTAGATGCCATGTGGGTGCTGAGAACCAAACTTGTTGTGCAAGAGCAACAAGTGTTTTGTTTGTTTTAATTTATTCTTCTCTCACATTTTACACGCCCCCACAATTTGCCCTCCCTTCTCGTCTCCCAATCCTTTCCCCCAAGTCCACTCTCCTCCAGATTCACTCCTCCATTTCCCTTCGGAGAAGAGCAGGCTTCCCAGGGACACCAACCAAACATGGCATAAGAAGTTATAATAAGACTAGACACATACCCTCATATCAGGGCTTTGCAAGGAGGAAAAGGGTCCCAAAAGCAGTCAAAAGAGTGAGACCCATGCAGGCTCTCTGACTGTCGGTTCAGGCTCCGTGAGCCTAGTTAGTTGATTCTGTAGGCCATGTTCTTGTAGTGTCCTTCACCCCTTTGGCTTTTACAATCCGTCCTTCCCTTCTGCAGGATTCCCTGAGCTCTGCCTAATGTTTGGCTGTGGGTCTCTTTATCTGTTCATATCAGCCGCTGGATGAAGGCTCTCTGATGACAGTTATGCCGGGCTCCAGTCTACTAGTATAGCAGAATATCGTTGGGAATTATTTTAATGACTTTTTTTTTTTGCCAGTTGTGTTTGGTTCCATCCTGGGTCTTTGGGCTGTCCGGCCTCTGGTCCCTGGCCCTCCAGGCAGTGGCAGGAGTGGGCTCCCTTTTGTGGCATGATAATGGTACAAGGTGGAGCAGTCATTGGCTGGCCACTCCCACAAGTTCTGCACCACACTCACCCCAGCACATCTTACAGGCAGGACAAATTGTAGATGGAAGGTTTTGTAGCTGTGTTGGTGAAAGTCTCCACTGAAAGCCTTGTTTGGTTACAAAAGAAGATAGCTGGTTTAGGTTCCATATCCTCCATTACTAGGAGTCTTTCCTAGTCACCCTCATAAATTCCAGGGAGTTTCCATTGCACTAGGTTTGCAACCAGTGTTCTTAACCACTGAACCACCTCCTCGGGGCACACGTGGGGTGGGGTGGTCTAAAATAAAGAATAACGATTTGAGAGTAGTTTCTCTCTCAGGGTAGAATACGTGCTTAACAAGGGGAGACTGCTTTGATCCTCACTACCACAGTAAAGAAAAAGAATTGTGAACAAAGGCAGATGAGGAAAATGGCAAAGGACGTGAATATGCATTTCTCCAGAGCTTATGACGCCTTCTTGGCAGTCTCCAGCTCTGAGCTGCTCACCAGCAATGCCGGATCACAGCCTTAGCAGAGCCCAGCCTGTACACTTCCTCTGTATGGCTAGGTTTCTTATTTGCCGAGCTGCTTGCCTTTGCCCAAACCAAATCATCGCCACAAATGAGCTAAGTGATTTTGGCTTCTACCTATAGCTCCAGTTTCTCACATATAAAACAAGGAAAGCAGATGTGGCAATTTTATTGAGTTCATGTGTCCAGTGCCAAGTACACAGGGGTGCTGTATAGATGAAGTTTGGTGTGTAATAAGGGCTATATAGACTTCTTGTTGTTTTTGGAGATGGGGGTTTTCTGTGTAGCTCTGACTGTCCTGGACTAACTTTGAAGACCAGGCTAGCCTCGAACTCACGGAGATCCACCTGCCTCTGCCTCCCGAGTGCTGGGATTAAAGGTGTGTGCCTCCAGCTGACCACATAGGACTTCTTACCGTTATCCTCACACGATGAGCATAACTGCCACCTGACACAGATCTCTCAGTGTTCAGCTCTGTGAGTCCTCCCCCATCCTGTTCACTGAGCCTGCTCCTTCCTCTTCTCTACAGGTGAACTGCAGCTTGACACACCACAGCAACACACTTGTGTGAAAGCTTCGTTTCTAAATGAAGCAGCCAGTGAAATCGCGAGACATGGTTCATATTGTTTCATTTTGGAGAAACTGTGGCAGGACAGTGACCCTACTACAAAGACAGATCCACAAAGCCAGATACTACCTGTGAGTCCTGGTGCTTTCCGAAACCGGAAAACCGTGGCTGTAGACAGTGGTTGTGACTATGAGGAAACCAGAGAACCGATTCTTTGGGGGCCCCACCTCATTTCTTCGCAATACGTACCTCCAAAATGTTCCTCATTTGCGAAAAGTTCGAAGCCTAACCTCGAAGCAGATAGTGACAGTCTAAGCAGTGCCGCAAGGCAGCTTGGTGATGTTCTTGGATCTCATCAGTTTTTTACACAAGGCTCTTTTCATGGTGTGTGCGCAGTTCCTCACCAAAGTGAGGAATCCTACAATGCGAGTCAGTTTGGAAACCTCCTTTCTCCTCACCCACCACTCATGGAGCATGAAATGAATTTTCAAGACAGACCAGTCGAATATGCTGGATGTGGGAAGGTCCTTACTGGTGAGTCAGCTTTCTGTCAACAGCAAATAACTAACAACGTGGAACCATCTTTTATCTGTCACACATGCGGGAAAACCTTTCTCCACAAGTCTAAATTGACCTCCCATTCAGAATCTCACAGTGTAGAGACTCCTTATCAATGTCCTGACTGTGCAAAATCACTCATGGGTACGGCCAGCCTGCAAGTGCACCATGGAATCCACATATTAGAGAAACCTTACGAATGCCATGTGTGTGGAAAGTCATTCAGTTATACATACCACCTAAAGGTGCACCTTCGAACACACACTGGGGAGAAACCTTATGCCTGTTCTGACTGTGGGAAGGCCTTCAGCCAAAAGTCAGTTCTCACCATACATCAGAGAATTCACACTGGGGAGAAGCCTTACACATGCAATGACTGCGGGAAAATGTTCGTTTGTGCATCAGATCTGACAAAGCACCGTCGATTTCACACAGGAGAAAAGCCTTATGAATGCCCTGACTGTGGAAAATCGTTCAGTATTAAATCTAACCTGCTTGCACACCACCGAATTCACACCAGTGAAGGAGCTTACAAATGCTTTGACTGTGGGGAATCGTTCAGGAAAATATCCCAGTTGAAGGTACATCATGAAATTCACACCGATGGTAGATCCTTTGTGTGTTCTGACTGTGGAATGGCCTTCAGCCAAAAGTCAGTCCTCACCACACATCAGAGAATTCACAGTGGGGAGAAGTGTTACCCGTGCAGCGACTGTGGAAAGCTGTTTCTCTATGCTTCGGACCTGAAGAAGCACTGTCGCTTTCACACCGGGGAGAAGCCCTACAGATGCCATGAGTGCGGGAAATCGTACAGGGTCAAGTCGCACCTGCATGTGCACCAGCGCATTCACACCGGGGAGAGGCCTTTCAAGTGTGACGACTGCGGAAAGTCGTTCAGGAGAAACTGCCACCTGCAGATGCACCAGAAGACCCACACTGGTGAGAAGCCTTACAAGTGCTCGGACTGTGGGAAGTCCTTCCGGCGGGCGTCCCACCTGAAAGTGCACCATCGAATTCACACTGGGGAGAAACCCTACGTGTGCTCCGAGTGTGGGAAGTCTTTCAATGATAGGTCAGTTCTCAGCACCCATCAGAGAACTCACACGGGAGAGAAGCCTTACATATGCAGCGAGTGTGGCAAAGCCATGGCTTCTAAAGCCAATCTCAAAGAGCATCAACGAATTCACACAGGCGAGAAACCGTACATGTGCGCTGAGTGTGGGAAGGCCTTTAGTGATAAGTCTTCTTTCTACAGACATTGTAAAATTCACAATAGGGAGAAAGCTTTTGTCCGTAACAAAGGTGAGAAGGACTTCCTGCAGAGTTCACAAGTGACAGCCTGTGAGCAAACTCACAGTGCAAAAAGCCTCTAGTGATAGTCTGTGTATGGGAAATCTGTCTGTCCTTGCTATGTGTAGCTGAAGGTGTGTAGTCAAGGTCACACATACTAACATTACTGTTCAGGAACTCTGGGTGCACCATCCTGGGAAAAGACGTGTGTTGTGAATGCAGAAAGTCCTTCAGAATCGTCATGTTTTAGTAGACTCGAGTGCTCTTCCTGGGCACTCATCTGATCCTATAAAAGAATTTACTGTGGAGGCAGGTCCTCATCCATAAGCACCATCAAAATGTTCTCCTTGATTTTCATGAAAAATATTTTATTACAGACCTAAGTAGGACTGGGGATATCATACTCCGTTGGTAAATTCTTTGTCTTCTGGATGCCACAGGTATCTGCCCACAATACATACACAGACCTAACCACACAAGCCATGGTTCATAGTTAAAAACTATGCACTGCTTGTTTAAACATACACATAATTATGGGAGAGAAGTATTAATGAACTTGTAGGAAGAAGCACAAATACCTGTACTGTAGTAGACATTTTATGGACTGTCAGTTTCCTTGCATGTTGAAGAAATGTTGACTAATGATTTAAGGTAATCCTTCTGTAGTTAATGGTCCAAGGTTTCTCTAGTATTTATAGAAAAGTTTCTTGGAAATTACATCAGTGGTTTCTCTGTTTATTGTGGGATGCTGTTTTTTGTTTTGTTTTTTAATATGAGACAGGGTCTCACTGTGTAGCTCAGGCTGTCCTGGACCTCACTGTATAGACCAGTCTGGCCTCAAACCTGTAGAGATTCTCCTGACTTTGCCTTCCAAGTACTGGGATTAAAGGCATGCATCACTGCATCCGGCTGGATACGAATATTTTTAAATGTCAAAATACTTTCCTTGATTCTGTCTTGGAAGGGATGTAGTTGCTGGCCTTATCCGTACCATGGTGGCCAGCAGACAGCATAGCTAGGCCTTTCATTGTATTCTCCACCACCATGTCCAGTTTCAGGTTCCTGGAGATCATCACCTTCAGGATGCCATTTGAGAGAGATACAGAAACCCAGAATGTTCACAAATGCCTGCCAGTGTCTCCACAGCTCATTTGTGCTGGTATGAGTAATGCTTCTCCAGAAGCATTTATGTCCTTCCAGAACCTCAAAGTGGCCTTGTGGAAATGGCTTTATTGCAGAAATGACTTAGTATGCAGACATTCTTAGGATAAAGCCAAAAATTTTGAAAGACAGGACCTAGGGGCAGCAAGGTCAGTGACATAGCTCCAACCCGTAGACTGTTGATGACTGTCGGCAACAGAAGCTAGAAAAGGTGACAAGATGCTTTCTTGCTTGGGAGTTTCCAAAATGAGCCATCTCTCAGCCAGTACCTTGATTTCCACGCTCTGTTCTCAAACATAGTGAGAAAATAAGTTTCTGTTGTTTTGCCACCTATTCTGAAGCAATCTAGGAAAACCAGTAGCAGGCTCTGGGGTGCCCAGGTATCCTGCCTACCTCCGTGCTTCTCCTGTTACATCTCACTACCTTTTCTGTCATTCTTTTCTCATCCACTATGCCTGAACCTTCTGTGCACCCTTGTCCTCACTCTGGTTCCCATACTCTTTCACTAAACTTACCCCATGTTGCTATTCTTCCCATGAAACAATGACCTCGCCTACCAGATGTCTGCTCCTTGTGGTTCTCAAACCTGTATCCGTCATTTTTCTCTCATTGAGGCCTTCTAGACATGACTATTACTTCTTGGATCAGACGATGTATTTCTTGTGTGTTTATTTCAGTTTTGTTTGTTGCTTCCTTTGAAACTGAGTCTCATGTCATTCAGGCTACATTAGATTCTAATTTGCTAGATAGCAGAGGATGGGCACTAAATTTTGAATCTTCTGCTTCACCTCCCAAGTGCTGGGATTACAGGGGTCTGCCACTACCTTGACCAGATGGTATCTTTACAAAAGACTCATAATAATGTCTCCCATCCAACATGTACATAAAATGTAAATCTGACTACCCTGTTGAAAGAGGAGGCTGTGTCCCTACAATCTCCAAGCTCAATGGGATTTTATCCTGTTTCAGTGGGTGCAGTATAATGGGAGTAACGCTGTTTGAAGCCACACTGAAAGCAGAGCATCTGCATTGTTTCTCCAAACGCTTGTTCTTGGAGCTGTCCCCTGCCATTTAGAAAGTCAAGTCATGTTGAGGCCAGTATACTATAAGAAAACCCAATTGAGCCAACATGGAGAGGCCCAGAGAGGGACGTGAAGGACATGAAGATTGATCCAGGATGTTGTTCCTATGGCTGGGACTCCAGTTACTCCTCATCAGCTGTAAGGAAAACCCCAACTTAATGTCAACCCTGAAAGGTTACAGTAACTCTAGAACAGTAAGATCTACCTTCATTTGTTGTTGCAGCAACAAGCAGCCAGAATATTTCTCCCTTGTCTGCACCAGCCATGGCCTACACCTCTGTGCTTGCAGGATCTGCTGTATTACTCGTGGGCTTTGCCAAATCCCTCAGTTGTACAGGTGGTTAGAGGTGGAAGAGACCCATCTGCAAGCTTAGTATTTAGAGTGAGATGATGGGGCAGTTGGGAAGACCCTTCTCACTGATGTCCACAGGTTAGGCCTACCTCAGGTTGGATTAGGCATTGCAGTGCCTAGCAAGGGCAGTTCTCTCATCTTTAGCCTGCCTTTTGTTAGGAGGTAAGTGTCATCGATGACCCTTTGGTTAGAAGGATACACCTACAAGTACCATTTGCACCCAGAAATGACACCGGGATATGTGTGCTGCTACATCCTGGAAAATGACACAGACGTTCATTCTTCCTGTTGCATGCAACTCAGTGTTGACCATCGCCCTGTGAGACCTGTAGCCAGCCTTGTCTTACTGGCCTTGAAGACATCGCAGGGCTGAGGCCAGAGTGAAAGTCAGCCCAGGGTACCTGGTGCGATGGTGGGAAACTGGCGGTTGCTTCAGTGTGTGCCCAGCGTGTTTTACCCTTTCCTAGTGAGCAACATGAACTGGGATGTGGAAAGCGGGAAGTGACTGTCAGCCATGCTGGGTTGTGGTACTGGGGCATCCATCATGCACAGGCCATGCTGTGACACCAGTTCAGGATTATTTTCTTCTACTCTGACCCATCATGGATGTGTCTGTCTATAACCTCCCTATCAGAAGAGCAACTTGCTGAAGGCAGGGCTGAGAACTCGCTTGTACCTGGGGTCCCCTCAGACCCAGGCCCCAGCGTTGCCTTCTCCAAAACATCTTAGAGCAGCATTAAATGTGGAAGGTGAGGCAGAGCTCAAGAAGCAGATCTTTATGGCCACAATTTCATCTGCTCGGGGTCTAGTTTCCCTGTAGAAATGGATGAGGCTGAAGTCAGCTGCTAACTGTAACCTGGGCCCTTCCTCTTAATGTCAGGATTTGGATTTATGTATAACATCAGCCCAGATGTCGCCCAGTCTCAGCTGCAGAAATAGGAATGTCTCTCTTTTCATACTTAACATTTGTGTCTCATAATTCATCACCAGAACAAAACCAAAGTGTTTTGTCCTGCATTCAGTAGGTAGAAACGTAACCTCTTTGATATCCATCAAGAGTTGTCTACCCATCATGAAGGACATGACCATGATTCTCAGGATTAGAATGACACATGATCCAGCTGCATTTTGCATTTAGGAATTGGTCTAAAAGATATACACACATAATACAAATACAAGATTTCTGTAGCAGAAAGGAATCAGTTGTGGCTACCCATCAATACAAGATTTCCACAGAATTGGTGCCATCTGTGCTTCTGACATCCAGCTAACCCTTGACACTCCAGCAAACAAACCCAGGATTAAGGTATGCTCTATGGAGATGGGTCACTTCTGGGAGAGAACTAAGCAAAGTACTCTGAGATCAATACTGTGTCTTCTGAATATTGGCTGTTCCATTTCCAGGGAACAGTCACTTAAACTTGAGCAAATAAAGATCTGAGACTGGGGACTGACTCAGATGGATCAGAGGAGCCTGAAACAACAGTTTTTATATATGAAATTTGCTCTGTGCCTCAGGTGGTAGTCATCCAGGGGAGTGACAGATGGAGAGCAGTGACCTGGCAGCTCGTGTCTGCAGATGGTTTATAGTGTCTCCAAGGTTTATGGAGTGTGAGGAGGCCCTGCTCCCTCAGCCTGAGGAGAGAGAATTCCCAGCTTTAGGAAAAAAAGTAAGGGGGGTTGCACTGCTTACCTCTCAGTACACAAATGCAGAGAGATAGGACATGGACTCCCTTCGGTTCCCAGCACTGGTTCCCCTTTCTCCCACAACTTTGGGCACTCAGTGTCATGGCTCCACACTCACAGGAGTCTCTGACCTCAGCAATCTGTGGGTACACTGGTTCCAGGAGAGGTCACTAGGCACATAATTTGGGTATCAAGAGTTCTACGATATGGTGAGCATCAGCACTGAAGGGTGTGGGCAGTTTTTATGGACCCAGAAAGATAAGGTAGCTGCCATCCAGGAGGTTAGGTAGTTTCTGGCTCTCAGATATGGCACCGAGGTCAGGATGCTGGCATGGCTGGCTCTTAGCTTCTCCAGGGTGTGGCTGTCAGGGCCATGTGTCCCAGTGAGGAGGAGAGACAAAGGTGAAGAAGCCCTTATTAGATGTAACAGTTGTGCCTTAAAATTCAGTTTGTGCTTCAAGGCAACTGTCTACTGCCAGCCAGGCTAGTTTCCTGTCTCCACAATGCCCTCTAGCTGTGCCCTGGCAAGCCTCAGGGCTCTCACAGCTGTCATGTAAGGGCCTTTCTCCTATGTACATTTTCCATGCTTTGATGAGCAGAGGCTAGTTTTTGTTCTCCTCCCTGAAGAGGTAGAGTTGGCCTTCCACTGCTGATCTTTGTCGGTTGTAACCCCCAGAGTGCTGTGCTCTGTCCCTGTCCTGTTTCCCTTAGCCACTGATGAAGCCTTGAAGGAGTGAAGGGTAGGACAGAGGAAACTGCATGGCATGAAGAGTCACAGACCCTTTTGAATAGTTACTGAGGTCGGCACTACCAGCTGCAGCCTTGAAGGCTGACCCAGGAGCTCTCTGGGCAGCTCCCCTGCTCTCCCTCAGGCCTTGTCCCTTGTCCGCTCACCTGCCCTGAGCAGAAGCAGCATCATAGGAGTGAAGGGTTCCTGAGTTCGAGGCTCTTTTTTCACTGGACTCATCCTGGAAGCCGGAAATGACATCAGAAGAGTCCAGTTACACAGAGAAAGTATTACTCACCCTTACCCTGTCAGGAACTGTCAAGGCCCTTGAAGAGCAAACACTACCACTTTCCAAAAAGGATTACGTTGAGGCACACTCAGCTACTGTCTTTTAGGACTCAGCATGGTCTTTTAGGACAAGGAAGAGAGTAAAACTTCTAGAAGAGCACACACAGTAGTGACAGGCTCGCAGCCTGGTGAAAGGCTAAGCCAGGGTAAAGCGGAGCTGTGGGTACCCTGCAGGCATGAGGATAGGCCTTTGGAAAGGAGAGGTGAGCTGAGAGGGGAGGATATGCCAAGCCTCCACGCTGGGCCAGGATCAGAGAGAGGAAAGGAAAACAAACAATAGTCTCTCCACACTATATACTTGTAGGACAGCCAAACAGTAAGATAGATAGATAGATAGATTAAGGTGTACTGAGCAAAGGGTCAGAAGGTGTGGAAGTGATTTATCAAGAACAGTGAACAGTTTTGCAAGATGGAATGTGAGTCCATGCATGTGGTCAACACAGACCACTAGGAAATGAAATTTAATCCAGATTTCTATGGCAGCTTCTGCAGCTCTTTTTTTTACCTTGGTTCCACTGGGAACAAAGGGGAGGAGACATGCAGTTTTACCTTCTGGTTGTGGTTCATCAACTCAGGGAGCCAAGTGTTCTATCCTACTTTTCTTTAATGTCAACTTCACAATCTAGAATCACCTGAGAAGGGAGTCTCAATTGAAGGATTGCCCAGGTCAGATTGGCTGGGGGAGGGGCCGTCCTTTGGTTACTGATGTAGAGGGCCCAGCTCACTGTGGGTAACACAATTCCCCTAGGCATGTGAACTTGAGTAGCTGAGTATTGAGTTCCTGCCCTGACTTCACTCAGTGATGAACTGTATAGCCTGTAATCTGAATTAAACCCATTCATTCTCCAAGTTGATTTCGACCATGCTATTTATCATCACCACAGAAAAGAAACTAGACCATGCAGTTGTCTTGATGGACTGTGTGGCTCAGTAGCCAGCTGCAGGACTAGAAAGGTAAAAATACGGAAAGTGCTTGACTGGAAAACCAAGGTGTTGACTGTATGCTGAGGATATGCAGACAAGTGAACAGAAATTAATTTTGCATTAAATTAACTTTTATATAGTTTCGTTATAATTTTGACATGTAGAGACGAATGTCTGAGCCTGAATTCTGAAGCTGTGTCTTTGACACTAAAATTTCACAAGAGCAGCATTCCTTAAGTCTTCTTTCAGTGGGACTATCAAAACCCCCTGTGAGGCAGAGCATGAGGAGACATGCTTGTGACTCCAGCACTTACTTAGGTGGTAGAGGCACAGAAAGCTCTAGACCAGCCTGCAGAGTGTTCGCCCAATCCTTCGCTTTATTTATTCTCATGTTCTGTTAGGTCTGTTGAGATACTCTGCAGTGCTGGATTTTTTTTTTTTTTTTGTCTTTGACAAATCTACACACACACACACACACACGCCTTGTGGCTCTACAGTTT
Source organism: Pachyuromys duprasi (assembly GCA_028658305.1). NCBI lineage: Eukaryota > Metazoa > Chordata > Mammalia > Rodentia > Muridae > Pachyuromys > Pachyuromys duprasi. The sequence continues at coordinate 5,249,433 of CM053762.1, read as the reverse complement.
CTGTATACTGAACATTCTTTTAGAAAATCCTGACATCCTGCTCTCATGAGACCACGAAGTGCTTTCAGTAAGTATCACATACAAGAAGGTTCATTTGAGACCCTCACTTCAATGATTCTTAGGTCTTCACTTTTCCCAGTAACCCTGTCTAGTTTTCAATTAAAAAAAAAAAAGCAACTAAGAAACCTTTGAAGTCTATGGAAAATACCAAGAGAATGAAATTTTCATAGTATACAGTGTCAGCACCTCTTTTACACACAGTAGAAAGCAATTCCCCTGCCAATGTAAGACTTTTACAGTATGAAGCCTTCCTGACTGACAGTAGTGAAGGACTTTGATGGTGGCTTCAGTATCCTTATGGTATGGGTGCAGTCCTGGCTGTTTCTAAAGGAACACAATTAATGAAGGCTCAGAACTTCATTGGTTACTGAACGTGTACCTTACTGACCTTCTGAAGAAAGCTAGAGGGAAATTGTAGCCAGTGTGCCGGAGCCCGCAGGGAGAGTTGAACAGTTCCTGGGTGGGGAGTGAGGATTGTAATATTCAAAGCAAGTCACGCTACACACAGGATCGGCTCAAGAGGGCGGTCAGTAAGACTGCAACATGAGTTTATTCCACAATTCCTTTTTTATAGGCAAAAGAAAAACAAGTCACATCAATACAAGAAAAAGGTTTGTGGAACTGCCAAACTTGTTTTCTAAAACTTCTTCCCTATAGCAGATATGGTCCAAGGTCACACAAACAAGTTTTAAGGAACTTGGAACCTTTTGTAAGATTTATTTATTTACTATGTATACAGATCTCATTCTAGATGGTTGTGAGCCACCATGTGAATGTGGTTGCTGGGAATTGAACTCATGACCTCTGGAAGAGCAGCCGGTGCTCTTAACCTCTGAGCCATCTCTCCAGCCCTTTTTTTTTAATATCTTTTTTTTAAATTTATTTAATTTCATGTGCATTAGTATGAAGAATTGGTGGTACAGACAGTTGTGAGCTGCCATGTGGCTGCTGGGAATTGAACCTGGGTCTTTTGGAAGAGCAGACAGTGCTCTTAACCACTGAGCCATCTCTCCAGCCCCTTGGAACAAGTTTTAATGAACTTGGTGAAACTTCCTCTTATCTCTGACTCAAGGTGAAGGCCAGAGTGAAAACATGTTTTTCAATAAATAGCAAAGCAGCTTGACAAACAAGCAGCTCTGCACACTGGTGTCCTGAGTACCATTTATCTTTTATTTAGTTGCAGAAGTGAGAATGTCATTCCTTAATCTCTACAAAAGGCTAGAGTGTTAGGTCAAAAGGAAACTCCCTGGCATTCCTTTTTAAGATTTATTATGTATACAGTGTTCTGCCTGCATGTATGTTTGCACACCAGAAGAGGACACCAGATCTCATATGAGCCACCATGTGGTTACTGGGAATTGAACTCAAAACCAGCAGTTGGTGCTCTTATCCTCTGAGCCATCTCTTCAGCCCAGAAGTTGGAACATTCTTACAGAGATGGGTATCATTTAATCCTGTAACTATGGGCTTCAGCCAGGAGGAGTGGCGGTACCTGGACCCTGCCCAGAGACGCCTGTACCAGGACGTGATGCTGGAGATCTACAGCCACCTCTTGTCAGTGGGTGAGCACAGCCGGCCCGGGGAGCCAGGATGGGCCTTTTTCCTATTGTGGGATATCAGAAGTACAGCATGATTTTTTAACATTTGTTTTATTATGAGGGCCCTTTCCTTTTGGGCACTTCCAATTGCTACTTTGTGTCCAGTACAAAATGTGGACTTTTGCAGTCGTTCAATTCAAAGTTTATTGGATACCCTGTACAACTGAGAAGATGCATACAAGTCTGTCCTTTCAATTCACAGGGTATTCCAACCCCAGCCAAGAATTCAGCTTCAGCTGGGCGGTGGAGGCTCAAGCTCTTAATCCTAGCACTTGGGAAGCAGAGGCAGACAGGTCTCTGTGAGTTGGAGGCTGGCCTGGACTACAGAGCAAGTAGGGCTACACAGAAACCCTTTCTCCAAAAACAAAACAAAACAAAAAAAGAAAGAAAGAAAAGAAAAAAAATAGCTTCAGGGTACGAGAAGAAAAGGAGGCACAGTTTAGGGAGGCCAGCCCTCATCGGAGGTGACAGTATCAAGGTGAGTGACTGTTACCCTGTGGAGGTGGATAACTGAGAGGCATCAGTAGCGTGCCTCATGTACCCATCCCTCAAGAGTGGGCACCCACAGGGTTTCCTGCTTTCAGTTTTCACAGTGAGTCCTGCACTGCATTACGCATGCATTGGGAGACAGGGTAAGCCTCCCATCAGGTGGATACTAGGTCACAGCAACCCCATGATGCTGGTAAATATACCTAAGTTGACTAACTCAGCCCTGTCCTTCTGCTGGCCCCTACAAATGCTCATCATCTCATTCACAATTGCACACAGACTTCTGTTAATAGCATCTTTGTCAACACTAGACATGAATCAGGTTGGTTAATAGTTGCTGGTATAATATGTGAAAGAGATATTTCTTTGTCCTGATACATAGTTTTAGCTAGAGCATCTCCTAAATCTCTTAATCTGACTGAGTTTTTCCTTGGACATTCCTTTTTGTAGTTTGATCATTTTGTGTCCCTGTAGTACTCTACTTTTATCCCAGATACATTACCCCTGAATTTGGTAATGCTCTTTGGTGTGCATGCGTGTGTGTGTGTGTGTGTGTGTGTGTATACCCAAGCATGTGTTGTGTGTGTGTTGGATCTTGCTTTGTTTCCCCTTAAATGTGGGCCTGCACTATTATTGTTTTCTATGTTCTTTTATGAATAAATAAGTTAATTATTTTTCTCTCATATATTACATCCAGACTGCAGTTTCCCCTCCCTCTCTCCTCTCCTTCCAGTCCCTCCTCCCACCTCTCCTCTGTACCCATCCACTCCTCCTCCATTTCTCTTCAGAAAAGGGCAGGCCTCCCATGGATATTAACCAAACATGGCATATCAAGCTGCAGTAAGATTAAACATCTCCCCTTATATTAAGGCTGGGTGAGGCAACCCAATAGGAGGAAAAGGGCTCCAAAAGTAGGCCAAAGAGTCAGAGACAGGCCCTGATTCCACTGTTAGGAGTCACAAGATCTGTATCTGTAACATAGATACAGATGGGCTAGGTCAGTCCCATGTAGGCTCCCTGGTCGAAAGTTCAGTCTCTGTGAGCCCCTATGAGCCGAGGTTAGTTGATTCTGTGCGTTTTTTGGTGGTGCCCTTGACCCCTCTGCCTCCTACAGTCCTTCCTCTCCCTCTTCTGCAGGAATCCACCTAATATTTGTTTGTGGGTCTCTGTAGGCTTTGATTTTTTTTAAACCTACTTTGTTTGGGGTTCATAAATGCCTCTACCTCCCTTCAAACCTCTGACCCTAGATAGGAGACAGAAAATGTAGACCTTTTTAGATTTAGTCCCTTGGGGCAAGTCCATTCTTTATTGTCAGGATTCCAACAGTCTAGCAAAACAGCAAACAGCAGCAGCACAGATCAGCAGCAGCCTCCTTGAAGTGTTCTCTCTAGGAGTGAAGCGGTCTCTCTCTCTCTCTCTCTCTCTCTCTCTCTCTCTCTCTCTCTCTCTGTGTGTGTGTGTGTGTGTGTGTGTGTGTGTGTGTGTGCTCCTATTTATCTCTTCTCAGTGTCTGCACCAGGATATTTTTCAGTTGGCAAAAACCTCTCCTCCCTGCCCTGTGAAGCAGTCTCCAGAAGGCAAAGGTCACATGCCCTCTCGGGAGGCTGCTCTTCACTGGAAAAGATCACGCTTCTCTCATGAGGCTGTTATCAGCTGTGGACAAACTCAAAGCATTCCCGAATCCCGCACTTGGAATTACAACAAAAACATGTTTGTATAGCATAACCCAAACCTCCACGGCAGGTCTCTATCTGTTTCCAGCAGTTGCTGGGTGAAGCCTCTCTGATGACATCTGGGCCAGGCACTGATCTACTTGTCTTTCTAGGTCTGGACTGCTTCACTCAGGATGATTTTTTAAAAATCTATCTCTATCCATTTGCCTGCACACTCATAGATGGAGTAGATGTTGTGGTGGGCCAACTCAAAGCCCTGGATCTGGATCTGGATCTGGATCTGGATCTGGATCTGGATCTGGATCTGGATCTGGATCTGGATCTGGGAGGTAGCTGCACTGGTCATTCCGGACCTCCACCAGGTCCCTGGAACTACCACTGTATGGCAGCAGCCCAGCAGAGGCCTGCTTTCTATATTTTAAAAAATATATTTATATGTATTCAGTGTTCAGCCTGCATTTGTGCCTGTACACCAGAAGAGGGCACCAGATCTCATTATACATGGTTGTGAGCCATTATAGAAGGTTGTGGGGAATTGAACTCAGAACCTTCAGAAGAGGCCCCAGTGCTCTTAACCTCTGAGCATCTCTCCAACCTTGCCTTCTATATTATTATGGTCATACTTTCATACAGAAGTTACATTAATAGGCTCATTGGCTGTGAACACATGGTGCTCACATATATTTGAATAATTTCTGAATCCAAATATATTGTTACCATCATTACTACATTTCTTGGTTTCTTTTTCTTTTGTTGTGATAAATATACGTTTACCAAAAGCAACTTGAGAGAGAAAGGTCTTATTTTATTTCATAGTTGGGCTCACAGTCCCTCATGACGGGAAAGTCACAATGATATGAGCCACCTGGTTGTATCGCTTCCGAAGTCAAAGGAAGAGAACAGTGAATGCATGCATTCCTGCTGCATTCAGACCCAAAACCAGCCCCCAAACGGTGCGACTCACACTTACAGTGGCTCTTTCCACCTCAGTTAGGACAAGTTTAAAAATCCCTTACAGGCCCACTTAATGTAGATAGTTCTTCATTGACACCCCTTTCCCAGCTGCTTCCAATCCTGCCAGGTTCACGATTGAAGTACCATCACACAGTCTAAGACTTCTCTGTGTTCAGCCTAACCTCTATGCAATTCCTCCTCCATCCTGTTCTTTGGGTCTGCTCTTTCATGTCTTTTTTCCTCTCAACAAGGAATTGGAGATTGACACACCATATTAACACATTTCTGTGAAAGCTTCATTTCCAAATGATGTGAAGAGTGAAGTCACGAGATATGATTTGTGATGTTTCATCTTAGAGGGCTGTGGAGGGATAATGGCACTGCTAGGAGAGACCAGCAAACCACGACCCCCCCGAGTCCTGACAGACCAGCAAACCACGACCCCCCCGAGTCCTGACAGACCAGCAAACCACGCCCACCCCCGAGTCCTGAAAGACCAGCAAACCATGCCCACCCCCGAGTCCTGAAAGACCAGCAAACCATGCCCACTCTGAGTCCTGACAGACCAGCAAAACCATGCCCCGCCCCCCGAGTCCTGACAGACCAGCAAACCATGCCCACCCCTGAGTCCTGACTTTCCCTTATCAGAAAACACCGAGCACAGTGGCTGTAAATGTGAAGAGCCTGAAGAATCTCTTCCTCTCGGACTTCACCTCATTTCTACCCAAAAGGGACCACCAATATGCTTTTTGTTTGTTTGTAAAATGTTAGAATTCTGACCTTGAAGCATTACTGTCAATCAGAGTGATGCCACAACCAGATTATTGGTGTTCTTGGAGCTCATCAGTTCACATGTAGGTAGATGGGTTCAGTTCCTAACAGAGAAGAGAACTCATACAATGATACTCACTTTGACGAATTTCTCGGCCCTAAGCAGCCGTTTATGCAGCATAAAATTTGCTCTCATCACAAGCCAGTTGAATATACCAAGTACAGGAAGGTCTCCACTGGTGTGTCACCTTTACCACAACATCAGGTAACTAACACTTGGGAGGCCCCTTTCTTCCTGAAATGCACATAGGAAAGCCTTCTTCATGCACTCAGAGTTGCCGGACTCTTCGGTAACTCACATAGGAGAGGAGCTTTGTAAGTGTCCTAAATGTCAGCTGTTTAGTTGTACATTCAGCACACAGGTTACCTACACAAAAGAGAACCCTTACAAAAGCCCAGGCTGTGGGAAGTCATGCAGTTATGCAACCATGTGCAACAGACCTTATGTCTTCCAATTGTGGGAAAGACTTCATTCATAAGTCAGGCTTCACTGTACATTGGAGATTTCACACTTTAGGGAAAAGCCTAAATGTCAAAGACTGTGAAAAATCACTTATTTGCACATCAGATCTGAACACGGACAACCCATTTCACACAGGGGAGAGCCTAACAAAAGCCCTTTCTGTGAGAAATTGTTTAGTGTTAAGTCCCACCTGACTGTGCATCATTGAATTCATACCAGTGAGAAACCTAACATGCCATGACTGTGGGAAGTCATTTGGTATTAAATCTGCACCCTGGCTGGTTCTGTGTCAACGTGACACAAGCTAGAGTCATCAGAGGGGGAGGAGCACCAGTTGAGGAAATGCCTCCAGGAGATCCAGCTGTAAGGCAGTTTCTCAGTTAGTGACCAGTGGGGGAGGGCCCAGACCATGGTGGGTGGGGCCATCTCTGGGCTGGTGATCCTGGGATCTATAAGAAAGCAGTTGAGCAAGCCAGGGAAACAAGGTATTAAGCAACACTCCTTCATGGCGTCTGCATCAGTCTTGCTCCCAGTTTCCGTCCTGACTTCCTTTGGTGATGAACAGCAATGTGGGAGTGTAAGCTAAAGAAACCTTTCCTCCTCAACTTGCTTTTGTGTCATGGTGTTTTGTCACAACAATGGACACTCCCTGTGTGTAGCATCAAATTCACACTGGTGAGAGACCCTACAAATGCGGTGAGTGTTCAGCATCATTCAGGAGAACACGCCCCCTGAAGGTGCATCATCAAATACACACCGGTGGGAAACCTTCAGTGTGTTCTGAGTGTGGAAAGGCCTTCAGTTTTCAGCACACATCAGAGAATTCACAGTGGGGAGAAAACTTACATGTGCAGCAGTTATGGAAAAAGTCTGTCTTCTACAGCTCATCTCGAAGAGCATGAATGAATTCATGCAAATGAGAAGTCACATTCCTGCACTGAGTGTGGGAAAGCTTTCAGTGGCGGGTCTTCTTTACATGACATCATAGAAGCCACACTAGGAAAGACTCGTTTGTCTGCCACAAATGTGAGAAAGCATTCCTGAAGAAGTCACAGTTCACATCTCACCAGAAATCATAGTGTGTTGCAGAGAAGTTACAGTAATGTTGTGTCTAGGAAGTAATTAGGTAATACATGTCAATGGAGGGTACATCGTAAATTGCACATGGAGAAATATAACTATTACTGTGACCGTGGGAAACCGTTAAGCTACTGGAGTGCCTTGGAATTGTGCTGTGAAGAGACCTTATGTATGTGAACGCAGGCAGCCACTCAAAATCAGATCAAATGAGGAGCTGGAGCGATGGCAGTCACAAGTACTTGCTCTTCTTGTGGGAGACCAGGGTCCAGTTCCCAGCACCTATTTACATCGTGACTAACAACTGCCTGCAACTCCAGTTTCAGGGGACACAGTGCCCTCTACTGGTCTCCCTAAGCACCAGGAACTCATATACCGCACATACATACCTGCACTGTACATGTAAACATAAGTAAATCATGTCAAATTGCAATCGATTCAAGCACATAATCAGGGATTGTTCTAACACATTCCATTGATTGTATAAATAGCTTTACCATCAAGTCAATTGTAACTGCATTGCTCACTGGAGTGTTCTGCTACATTTACATGAAAAATAGTGCTTATAACAAACTTAATTAGGGTTCTAATTATATAGCTCAGTTTATATGGTTCTTGCTTTTGCAAGTTGAGGACCTGAGTTCAGTGTCCAGAACTCATGTAAAAAGCTAATTGTGTTGGTGTGTGCTTGTCATACGAGCATTGGGCATGTGGTGCTAGCTAATCCCTGGGAGTTGCTGGCCAGGTATCATAGTGTAATTGGAGTTTCTGTTCAATAAAAGACAGCACCTCCAAAAACATAGAAAAGACTGGCAAGATAGGGCAAAGTCACTTGCTGCAAAAACTCACAACCCAAGTTCCGCCCCTATAACCCACATGGTAGCAGAAGATAAGCAACTACGGACGTTTGCACAGTTACTGCCACACTTCCACAGTGGCACATACACACACACCCAAGGCTGCCTTCTGGCCTCCACAATCACACTCATGCACGTTCAACACACACAAAAAAGAGACCTAGAGGTGGGGGCACACATCCTTGCTCCCAGCACTGGGGAGGCAGAGCCAGGGGGATCTGTGTGAGTTCAAGGTCAGCCTGGTCTACAGAGTGAGTTCCAGGACAGCCAGGGCTACATAGAAAAACCATGTCCTGAAAGAGAGAGACCTAACTATACCATAGCTCAGAGTTTTTTAATAGAGCTATTTTTTTTAATATTGTTTAAATGACTATGAGCAGGGATATGTAATGATGAGCTTGGAAGAAGCACACAACATTTCTATTCTGGAGGACATTTTAAGGACTGTCAATTTCTGTGCACCAGTAAACACTGAGTAGTGTTTTGAGATAAAGCTCTCTGTAACAGTGTAAGACTTGCCAGGTGCAGTGGCTCACACCTGTAATCCCAGCACTAGGTGAGGTATCTCTGGAAGTTCGTAGGCCAGCCTGGTCTACAAAGCGAGTCCAGGACAGTCAAAGCTACACGGAGAAACCCAGTCTCGAAAAACCAAAATAAAGACTAAATAAATAAATACAGAAATAAATAAACATTATAAAAATTGCTTAAGATTTGTGTTGTAAATTTTTTTCTCCTGGGGAAACCTACTTCTTTGATCCCAGGGACAAACCGTACTTCACCCTGGGGAACCAATGAGTTTATTGTGCTTTAGTTACAGAGCATGAGCAAGGGGCTACAGGAGCAATAGGACCTGAGGCAGTCACGCTGGAGTGATCATGCAGCATGGATGATCAGTTCCCCTTTATCGAATCATGCTCTCTCTCCAGTTAACCCCCTTCCCAGCCAGTGTACTCTATAAGCACTAGCGGATAAATACCCTTCACCTTACTCCCATCCAAACGCATTTAAGGACAAATTGCAAACAAATGACCTGGAGATGTGGCTGGAACCCACAGCTACTTGTACAAACACCTTACAGTCCCACCCTTCTGTCAATCCTGACGCTGCGGGGGCTGGGAAAGACTGAGGTCCAGTGACCACGCCTACTCTTACGCAGCTACGGAAGCTGTCCTCTGGCCCGAAAGCGCTGCTCAGGCTCACGTGGTCTGATCTCAGAAGGAAGAACAAGACCATATATGGAACTGGGCCCATGCCTGTAATCCCAACTCGTGGAGGACAGGGGCAGAAGATCCACCTAGATAGTCCAGCCCAGACAGGGCTTGAGTGGGTTAACTTTGGAGACATTCACCATCTCTCAACTTATTCTCATATTTCTCATTAGGAATATCAGCATTCATTCTATTGTTCTGGGTATTTTCACTATTTGACTGACCTCTCCCCTTTTGTTCTCAATAACCTGCTCTACACTGTTTCATTAGGCACTGGTTTTTGTTGCTGTTTGTTTTAAAATTCTACTTCTAAGTAAAAACAGGTCATTTTCCTCAGGGAACCATGACACGTTCCCAGAATGTGTTAATACCGAGACTCCCAACAGAAAAATACAATTCCAACATTTTGGGCCACAGTTAAAGGAAGCTTTATTAAATATTAAATACTGACCAAAACATGGACTTTGGTCACGACAATTCCCAACAGTTTCCCAGCTGAGAATGGCCCCAAAGCACGTGTTGCAGGAGCTTGTAGGAACAAATCTATAAGCCACTGGGCCTTGATATTGTCCGAGAACTACACTTCCCAGCATTCCAGGTCCCTGGGTAGGTGGGGCTTACAGGTTAATTTTGAGCACTTCCCTTTTCCTAATAACCCTTCCTAGTTTTCATGTTTTAGAAAACCAAAAGTAAAAATTACGGCCTTAAATCCATGTGAAAATACGGAGAAAATTTCAAGGATATGCAATATACCTGTCTCTTGTGTACACCCACGCAGAAAATAAATCCCCTGACCATGTGAGACAGCTTTGGATTTTCAGTCTGTGACGTCCCGCATGGATGTTCGGAAGTGAAGTCCTCTTAAAGGTGACGTCCGCAGAATTGAAATATGGATGTGGCCATGACAAGGGGGGGGGTGAGGGTGGGGGTGGGGGGAGCCAGCGTGAACGCCATCATAACTATTGGCAAAGAGAACCCTCCCGGGTGGTGGTAGGCATGCGCAACCCTACTTCCGTAACTTTGCCAGCAATAGTGGCCATGCGCAATTCCAACTTCCGCCGGAAAAACAAAGGCTGGGTGGAAATTCATTTTACCCAGAAGTGTCCTGGAGAGTCGGTTTCCGTTTAGATCTTCACGTGTTAGCTGTTGTTATCGTTACCAGGACGCCGTGGGAGTTTGGGTTCTGCACACTGGGGCATTCTGAGCACCCGTGGGCGGAAGTCGCGTCCCGCGTGCGAGTGCAGAGCTCTCTACGGTGCCCCGTGAGGTGAGTGGCTGCGGCGCAGGGAGGACGCGGAGCTGCCGAGTGGTGGCTGAGGCGGCGGAGGGGAAGCCCTGGCTGAAGTCCTGCGCGAGTCGGGTTTGCTGAGGGCGACGATGGAGCCGGCTGCCGTGAGCCTGCGGCTGGTGTGGCCTATTGTTTTGTTTTGTTGATTGCTTTTATTTTTATTTATTCTTTGTCTTTTCGAGACAGGGTTTCTCTGTGTAGCCCTGGCTGTCCGGGACTCGCTTTGTAGACGAAGCCGGCCTCAAACTCACAGAGATGCGCCTGCCTCTGCCTCCCCGAATGCTGGTATTTCAGGTTCCCCACCATGTTTGGTTAGAGAATCAAGCAGAAGTGTAAGCCAAAGGGAAGGTACACTTAAGTGGACCGAGCTAGCCTCAAACTTGACAGTGATCCTCCTGTTTCTCCTTCCCGAATGCTGGGTTACAGGAATGTGTGATGTAAATTGTTCCCAGAAAATTAAAAGAAGTCTCTTTTGCTTAATTAGCTAAGTAATCAGGAGGACACAATTATATGGGATCCTATCCTTCCCACTTACACTTTCATTTTGCTGTTTCTCAACAAAACCCCCTTCTGATTTCATCTCTACATTTCACTTCCTGCTTATTTTAAAGCTATTAGGTGCATAACCTTGTTCTGTGTACAGGTTGCTGTTAGGGAAAGTTGGCTGGTAGTCATTTTCTACTCGGAATATTTCAGGTGTTTTTTTTTTTTTTTCTTGTGGGGTGGGAAGGGGGATAGGTAGCAGACACCAGCAGGGCTCTATTGTCTATTGTTTTTGTCCATCTGTAGCTGAAGCTAAAGCTGACTCAAGAGGCTTTGATTTTTGAAGATGAACCATCAGATTTAATCTCTTGGGAGGTGCCTTTAGGAATGTATCATCTGGTCCTGAGTAAATGAAACTTAGTGTCCTGTTTTTGCCTGGAGGCCTCTTGGAAACACATACTGACCTCAGGCCATTTGGGCTTCAGTGGCATCTGAAGCTTTTCATCTTTCAACAGCACAAAGAGCAGATCGGGCCCTAGGATAAAAATCTCTCTTTATCTCCCAGCGTTCCTTCCCATATCACCATAATTGTTTTTCTACTCTCCCTCACGATACTAGGAAAGGAGTGTCGCTTCCTGTGAGGCAAAGAGGAGAGCATCCCCCCCCCCACAAGCTCCTTATCAGCATGAAGCCTCGCCCCTCCCTTGCCTCTTTAACAACCAGATACACCGAGGCTAATGACAAAGGGTTGACAACTGAGTGAAAGTGAAATAAAATTGAGTTGACAATTGCTGATTTTTAGTCAGTTTTATTTCAGTTTATTTAGTTTAGTCATGTGATGTGTGCCTGTTTGGGATTGTGCCCACACATGCAGGTGGGGGCTCAAGGCCTTGTGGAGTTTGTAAGACAGTGAACGTAAAGAGTCAGCATGGGCTAAATAGGAACATTTTTACAAAGTATATGCAAAGGAAAAGTTGGGCAAGGCAAATTAAGGAGCAGTTGTCATTCTCCATAGAACATAGGAGCTTAAACCATAAATGAGGTATTTGTAGTAGGTCAGAATACCATTAAACAGAAGGAGTATTCTTTCATTTATATTTCTTTCACTGTGAGGCAGGTGCTAAGGACTTGGTTCCCAGAGCCTATGAACTCCTGCATCTTACTTTGGAAACTTCATGTTAATATTTTCTCACAGTTAAAGGGTGGGAGATCTGCAATGAATTCTTCTTAACCCTAAGTTCAAAATTGTAGTCTTTTTGTTTCCTGGAACTTTGTAAAAGTAAGAAATTGGGCTAGGCGTGGTAGTGCGCACCTTTAATCCAGGAGGCAGAGGCAGAGACAGGAGGATCTTTGAGTTCAAAGCCAGTCTGGGTACAGAGTGAGTTCCAGGACAGCTAGGGCCACACACAAAAATCCTGTCTCACAAAAAAAAAAGAGAGAGAGAGAGAGTTGGGCTTTTCATAACCTTGTCTACTGCTCAGTAATGTCTGTTTGAAGGCTGTCAGGGTCCTCAGAACTTCGTGTGCAAATGTTGAATGAGTGTCTTACAGTCATTGATTTTCCAGAACTTCCCGGTGTCTTTGTAGATTCCTGGGTCAGACCAGTCATTCATGCTGCTGATTTCCTAGCACAACCAAGCTGAGCTCTGCCTGTCAGCTCTACGCGGAGGCTCCATATGCTTACAACGAATCCCGAGGAAATTTGAGATCTAGGGTAGACATCACAGAGGACATGTCTGCTAATGTGGATTTCTGCCAGAAGCCCCAGAAACTGGGAGCAGAGGAGCAGCACAAGTCATGTGAGGTGAGGAGAGGCGCTTCCGGTTCCATTCTCCAGAATTAGGGTGTAGACACTGGAAATAGCACATTGTGAGCTCTGTTTCTGGGACAACCTTGGTCCTCTAGCTAAGAGTGGCTCCCGGACAGCTGAAACACTAGCATTCCCTCGTCTTTTCATGAAGTATTTGTTGTGCTGCTTCTTGGGTTTAGGTTTATCTGCCCATCTGTGACTTTCTGGGAAGTCCTCTTTCTGTTAATCACAGATAAAGAAGACTAGCAGGACAAAGAAGTAGATGCATCCAAGTCTAGCTTGCTGGACCAGAGAGATTATTTTGGCTTGATTATGGGAGCGGAGATGAGGCACGGGCAGTTTGGCCAGTTGTGCCACTGACATCCTCAGCATGGTTTGTGGTTTGAGCGCTGTAACCCCCAAATTGTCCCCCACCCAGTTGAGTCCAGCTGGTAGAGTTTTAGTACTTCTGGAAGGGGTCTTGACCTCACTTAGAGCCCTCTGTTGCTCTCTAAATTCACTGGGTTTTCCTCCCTCCCCACTTTCACTCTTATTCTTTTCTGGAAAAGTTCTTGGTGTTCCATCCTACTTCAAGCATCTCATTTATAGTTAAAGCTGCTGTGCTTTGTGGAGCATGTCAGTTGCTCCTTAATTTGTCCCTCCCAACATTTTCCTAGTGTATATTCATAAAATGTTCCTTTTGGCCCCATCCTGAGTCTTTGCATTTGCTGTTTTACCAGACTGAGTTTCTCAAAGCGCAGAAGCTCATACTGTAGTATTGAACCCCAGGAGACCCATACAACTGTAGACAAGCATAATGTGGCTTAATAGCTGTTGTCTTGCTTCATTTTAGTAGAGAAATTCTGTCCCCTTTGAGGGTGGGTGAGACATAGTATATATAATACGTGGCAGGATGTTTATTTATATGCAGGCATAAAGCCTGGTTGTAAAATGTGAAATCTGTGGGAAGTTTAATGGTACATCCTGGGGACAAAATCACTAAAAACACATGTCTATTTAGTAGGTTTCAATGGATAATTCACAGTGAGCATGTTGTTGCAGAGATTGGTGACCTTTGAGGATGTGACCATGGACTTCAGCCAGGAGGAGTGGCGGTACCTGGACCCTGCCCAGAGACTCCTGTACCAGGACGTGATGCTGGAGATCTACAGCCACCTCTTGTCAGTGGGTGAGCACAGCCGGCCAGGGGAGCCAGGATGGGCCTCATATTCTTTTTGCAGAACTTGGTAGAATATTAGAAGTCTGTCATGATTTCTTACTTTCTAGTTCAATTCTGTTGAGTACTTTTTCTATGTTGCTCTTTGTATAGTAGTTAATGTTGATGTTAGCAGTTAGCCAGTGCACAATTCAGTGGATACCCTCCAAAGCCCAGGAAGGTAGATGCACACAAATCCAGTATCTATCCTTCCAGTTTATGGACTATCCCAGGCCTGGAGTTCATCCTCAAGGTGAAGAAAGTAAAGGACACACAGAGGGGGAAGGTTGATGTTCCACATCAGAGGTGTCATTGTCGAGGAGAGTGACTGTTACCAGGTGGAGCGAGATAGTTAAGAAGTGTAGTCAGCTGACTGACTGACTCACCCACCCAGTAGTCAGCACCTACACTGCCCCCAGCTTTCAGTTTTCATAGTAAACGCTGTACCACATTTTGTTAAGAGTATGTAATAGGGAAAGAAATGTGGTTACTGGGTAATATCTAGGCAGATACGTTATCTGCTTAAGTTTCCTTCTGATGGTCTGTACAAATTCACAATCCATGTTTGGAAATTATGAAACAAACCACACCTGGATTTCTGTTTGCATATCCTGTCAACAGTTGACACTATCAACTTCATTAATATATTGCTTGTGCAATGAGTAAAAGAAATGTTTCCGTCTTTGTTAATTTTTGTTTTTCAGATTGTGTGTGTGAGTGTGTCTATGTCTATGTGTTGGAAGAGACCTAAAGAGTGCTAGAGTTAGAGGTGATTATGAGCACCCATGTGGGTGTGTCCTCTGAAGAATAGCAGGCTCTTTGTAGCACTCATTTTTAAGATTTATTTACTTGTTTTTTATGTATATGAGTGCTCTATCTGCATGTATACCTGTATGCCAGAAGAGGGTATCAGATCATGTTAATATGGTTGTGAGCCACCATGTGGTTGGTGGGAATTGAACTCAGGACCTCTGGTAGAGCAGCCAGTGTTCTTAACTGCTGAGCCATCTCTCCAGCCCTGTAGCACTCGCTTTTTAAAACTCTGCTCTATTTTGGTGTTTAGGCCTCTAACTCCCATCCACCAGCCCCCCAATGCTAGGTAGGAGAAAAAAGGTTAGTTGGGGGAGAGGTCACAGACCCCTTTACTTCTCCCAGCTGTTTAGGGTCAGGGGGTCTTTGGGGGGGGGTTGTCTACCCATCTCCATCAACAAATTGCTACTTCCTGAACTTCTTCTCTTCATCTGTATGCTCCAAACCACCACACTATCTATCTCTGGTCTCCAAACTGTTAAATGCCATATGCCAACATCACATGCCACACCTTCTTTCTCAGCTCTCAAATTTATATCCCCCAGAGTCCTAGACCATGCCCCTCTCTGCACGAGGCAGGTCGTTACCAGCTGGCAAAGCTATGCCCTGCCCGAGACAATTAACAGCTGTGGACAAACTAGCCCAGCTAAAATCCCACACTTGGGAATTAATGCAAAAACATGCTTATACGACATAACTGAGTTTACAAAGAAACCCAAACTTCCAGTACAACTCTTAACCACTGAGCTATCTTTCCAGGCCCTTGTGATAGCTTTTCATGATTCTTATTTAGAGCATCTCATTATAATTGTTATGTAACTATATTTTCTGTGTATGTGTTATTTTCTGTATGTTTTATCATTTTGTTGTCTTCTAATTTTGTTATCTTTTTTTGTTTTGTCTTTTTAAAAATTTATTTATTTACTTTCTATCTCGGTCGTCTAGTTATTTCACCCCTTTTAATTCGTCTATTCATTAGTGTCCTTTTTCATCCTGGATCTTCTTTTGTGTCCTAATTGTGGCACCACTTTATTCCTGTTTTACATGTTCCCATGTCATCATTTCTTATTACATTTATGTGTGCATTTATGTCCCTGGGCATGCCCATGTCCCTCACCCCTGTGGGGTCTGAGAATAACTTGCGGGGACAAGCACCTTTACCCACAGAGCCATCTCGTGGGCCCAGTCTACCTTCTTACAGGAATTGCCTTTTAGAGCCATGCTGTTCTGATCTCTTGGTCCTCCTGTGGTTAGTTTTGTCGGCTTGAGACAGTGTAGAACCATCGGGAAAGAGTCAAAATGAGGGATTGTCTACTTTAGGTTGGCCTGTGGGAATTGTACTGATAATGTTCATTGATGTAGAGACCCAGCTGTGTGGGCAGCACTGCCCCCTGGAGTCAGGTCATAGATTGTGTACTGAAAGTGAGCTGAGTAACAGCGTGTGTGTTCTGTCTTCCTCTGCTAGTCACTGTGCCTGCACTGTTCACTTCTGTTCACACTATGATGTGTGACCTGTTGTTTCAGTTTCCTGCCACCTTGAACTCCCTGAAATGATGGACTCTAAAACCTAAAATGAAAGCAACAGACATGAAACCAGGACAGGCCTCACATTTGCATTGTGATGCCGTCTGTGTTGGCAGCCTGCAGTCTCTGTGTATGGTCAACCTGCTGCCATATCTAGCAATTTAGAGGGCTGGGCCTGTAAATGGCCTACATTGTTTTTGTGACATCAGAAACTGGGTTATCATCATTCAAGTTAGATGAGAAATTTTGTATGAGAAATTTTGGTTTCTTGGCTCTTCTTGAGTTTAGCGGTGTTTTTTGTTTTTTTGAGACAGGGTTTCTCTGTGTAGCCTTGGCTGTCCTGGACTCACTTTGTAGACCAGGCTGGCCTCGAACTCACAGAGATCTACCTGCCTCTGCCTCCACAGGTGCTGGGATTACAGATGTGTGCCACTGTGCCCAGCTTTGTTCTTGAGTTTATTATTTCCTACTTCCTGCTTCCATACTTTTATTCTCTAGGGCACCGCTTACATGACTGTTTCTTTTTTTTTTTTTTTTTTTTTAATTTATTTATTTTTATCTCAGTCACAGGTTAGGTACTTTGAATCCCAGGCGTAGCCCCCTCCCCCATTCCCTTCATGACTGTTTCTTAATTCCACCGAAATCAATACAAACTAATTCCCTATTTCCTTTCTTAGACTTTGTTCCTAATGAGATTTATGGATTTCACTTGGGAATTCATAACATTAACAGGTTTGTTTTTTTTTTTACAGTAAGCATTTCTATTTTCTTTTTCTTCTTTGTGATGATTTGCTGCAAATATTCAACTATTTTGTATGATGTAAAATTCACCCGCTTTTTTAATGGCTGCATACTGCCAATCTGTGATGTCCCTCGGTGTTCTCACCTGTGCTCTGCTCCGCAGTCACAGTCTGTTAGTGTCTGCTCTGCTAGTGTTTCCTATTGCATAGATCTGTCAATTAGATTGTCTTCTCTGTTGTTCTTTTGTCATTGTTGAGCCCCAGGGACAGCAGTTTCAGCAAGTAAAGAAATATATGTATTGAATTTCCAAAGATAAGCCGAATATACTGTTTTATCCTGTTTTAGATTTTTTAGTGTCTGCCAAAGTAAATGGAAGGAAACAGGTTGTAATGGGCAGTGTGGAATAACTGCGTGAGAGTCAGGAAAGTATCCTTTACTGCCTTTGGCCTGTGTGTTTAAGGAAAGGCTGCTTGAAATGCAACCGTCAACATGAGGATGTGGAGAACGATTGCTCTTATGGTTCACATGAAGTTGCATCACCCTAAATGTGAGGTGACGTGGGAGTTGATGTTGAGGGCACATGGAGTGGTTATTCCATAGAGTTGGAATAGAAGACCAAACTAAGCGAACTAGTTGAGTGAGAGCAGTGCTTCTCAACCTTCCTGATGCTGTGACCCTCGAGTACAGTCCCTCACGCTGTAGTGACCCCAACCATAGAATTATTTTCATTGCTACTCTATAACTAACTTTGCTACTGTTATGAATTGTAATGTAATTATCTTATATACAGGATGTCTAGTATGCTGCCCCTGAGAAAGGGTCATCTCCACCTCACAAGGGTTGCAGGGTTATGACCTATAGGTTGAGAACCACTGAGTTAGAGGAGATGAGGAAATGCTTAGAATTAGGAGTAATTGACCATTTTTATGTTAATGTTGAGTTATGTTGGAGAATTAACATTTATTTTAAGTTTGGGTTTTTATTTTATATGTATGAGTGTTTTGCCTGTGAGGATGCCTGCGTACCACGTGTGAGCCTGCTGTGTGCAGAGCCTTAAGAGAGTGTTGAACCTCTGGAACTGGAATTGGAGATGGTTGTGAGTGGTCATGTGAGTGCTGGGAACCAAATTCAGGTCTTCTGCAAGAGCAGTAAGTGCTCTTAACCACTGAGCCATCTTTTTAGCCCAATATTGGCTACTTATGGAGAGGCTTTTTAGAATCTCTGGGGTGCATGTTTATAATATTTCACATGGATGCTGAAGGATTGACAATATAGTGTCAAAAAAAGTGAAGACAGTAGTGTGTAACGTTTCTATTTAAGAATTTGTAGTTGCAGGTAGTGAGGTGTTCGGTGAATAACATGCTTACTGTGCAGCGATCAGAACCTAGTTTGGATTCCTAGCACCCATACGAAAGCCTGTGTACCTGCAACTCCAGCATTAGTGGGAATATCAGGGCCCTGGTGAAAGAGTGAACACCTGTCTCAAAAATAACTAAACAGAGAGCAGCAGAGAAAGATAGCCAAAGCTGTTCTCTGGCTTTCACATGCGCACACAAAGGTGAGTACAGAAATTCCACACAGCATAAGTTGGAGAACCATAAGATAAAGATACTTAATATCCACCTCTGCCTCCACAAGTACACGCACAAGCTAATATGCCCGTACACACAGACACATAGAAAACACATATCAAAACTACAAAACTGGCAGGTGGTGCCTCAGTTGGTAAAGTGCTCACTATGCAAATATGAGGACCCAGGTTCGGTCTCTAATACCCACATTAAAAAAAAAAAAGAAGACAAACAAAAACTGAGCACAGTGGCTCACTCCTGTCATCTAGGCCAGCAGAGACAAGGGGATCCCTAGGGCATTCTGGTGAGCAATCTAGACCTTGTCTCAAAAGTAAGGTTGAAAGTGTTTGAAGAAGACACCCAACTTTTAACCACCACGTGCATGGGTAAACAAATGCACACATGTGAACACATACACAAACACATCAAGTAAATAAGATACAGAAAATAAATAAAAATTTGTGAGTTTTGTAAAGCCCAGGAATAAGGGCTTGCAGAGCATGGGTGAAGTCTGCCGTTAATCCTTACAGAAGGAAAGAAAAAAATGTAACAACAAAAATGGTCTAAGGCTTTTCTACAGCTAAATCAGTCCTGTTTATATCCCTTTCTTCTGACTTTGGCTGTCCTTGACAATAATGGTGATGTCTGTTTTCTCCCTTACTTATTTATCCTTCTATATCTGTATCACTACACCTCTTGCATAAGTTGGTTGTCTTTCACCAAACCAAATCTTCCAACAAATTGTCTAGGTGATCTTGGCCACTGATTGTGAGGATTATAGGTTTATTCACTGCAGAGAAAGTTGCCTGGCAATTGGGTGCTGAATTGCATAATTATGTGGCATAATATCCAGTCCGTGATAGCATTTCTCACCATTCTCACCATCATCAGCATCATTATTATCTGACACAGATTTGTGTTGAGACTCTAATTCCTCCTCCAGGCTCACTGTGTCTATTTCTTCATCTCTTTTCTCAACAGCGGAATCAAAGCATGACTCAGCACACCAAATTTTTAAGAAACCTACTTTTCCAAATGATGTATCAAGAGTAATCACTAGCTGTGGTTCATATTGTTACATTATAGAGGAACTGTGGCAGAATGGAGACCCTAAAAACACAGATCAGCAAAACCAGATCCCACCCTCGAGTCCTGGTGCTTTCTTCAACCAGAAAACACTGATCAAAGACAATAGTTATGAATGTGAAGCAACTGGGGGATACACTCCTTTAGGCCCCCACCTTATTCCTACACAAAAGCGATCTCCAAGATGTTGCCCATTTGAAAAAACTTTGCAGCCCAACCTTGAGGCAGATAGTGAACATCAAAGCAGTATGACAGAGCAGCCTAATGACATTGTTGAGTCTTGTCAGTTCTTCACACAAGGCCTTTCTAATGCTGTGTGTACAATCCCTAACAGCGGAGAGAAAGTATGCAAAGGTAATCAGTTTGAAAACATTGTCAGCCCTGAGCAGCCACTTATGCATCATGAAATTCTTTCTCAGTATCAGCCACTTGAATATAACAAATATGGGAAGAACCTCACTGCTAAGTCAACTTTGTATCAGCAGCAAATAACTAACACTACAGAGACACCTTTTATTTGTCACATGTGTGGGAAATCCTTTCTTCAGAAATCTGAGTTGTGTCTTTATCCAGGAACAAACAGAGGAGAGACAACTTATGAATGTCCTGACTGTCGGAAATCTCTCACGAGTACATCCAGCCTGCAGGTGCATCATGAAATTCACACAAAGGAGAAACCTTACAAATGCCATGACTGTGGGAAACTATTCACTTATGCATCCCACCTAAAGGTGCATCTTCGAATACACACGGGTGAGAGACCATATGTGTGTTCTGACTGTGGGAAGGCCTTCAGCCAAAAGTCAGTCCTTACCACACATCAGAGAATTCACACTGGGGAGAAGCCTTACACATGTAGCTACTGTGGGAAGTTGTTTGTTTATGCATCGGATCTGAAGAAGCATAATCGGTTTCACACAGGGGAGAAGCCTTATGAGTGCAGCGACTGTGGAAAGTTGTTCAGTAATAAATCCCATCTGCCTGTGCATCATCGAATTCACACTGGGGAGAGACCTTACAAGTGCTTTGACTGTGGGAAGTCATTCAGAAGAAAATGCCACCTTAAAGTACATAATCGGGTACACACTGGTGAGAAACCTTATGTGTGCTCTGATTGTGGTAAGGCTTTCAGCCACAGTTCAGTTCTCAGTACACATCAGAGAATTCACACTGGGGAGAGGCCTTATACATGCAGCTACTGTGGGAAAGCCATGTCTTCTAGAGCACAACGGAATGAACATCTAAGAATCCACACGGGGGAGAAGCCGTACGTGTGCATGGAGTGTGGGAAAGCTTTTAGCGGCAGGTCTTCTTTACAGGCGCACCTTACAACCCACAGCAATAAAAAGCCCTTCATGTGTCACAAATGTGGGAAGGGCTTCCTGCGCAAGACACGGCTGTTATCTCACCAACAAACTCACGCTGGTGAGAATCCTTAGGCGTGCTGTGTACAGCTGAAGGTACCTCATCACATTGAAATGGAAGGAAAAAAATGTTGCCAGTACTTTACTGGGAAGGTTTTCAGTAGCTTAAGGCTCATCTATTTTTGTGCAGAATGTTAACCTTTTGGATGCCAATAGGGCAAGTGAAAGTGTCAGCAAATCCTATCTTGAAAGGTCCTGATCTACTGCACACAGTGTTGATCTACTAGGGACTCCTAGCACACTAGTGAAGTCTCAAAGTGCATCCTAGGCTAAGACGGTGGCTGCTTCCCCCTTCTTTAGGTCAAGGTCATTCCTAAGGTGACCATGACTCCCCCACCCCCATCTCTCACATTTCCTTAAAGTTGCACCAACCTGATTGATTGTTACTGGTGCTTAAGGCTAGCATGGGATGGTCTGAAGTCTTTCAGTCATTTAAAGGCTGTTACACTGGACAATAAAGTTACATCTGCACCATTGAGTCTGGTCTCTGGAGTCTGATTCTGTGTGGGCTGTCAACACCCTATTTTCCGTCAGTTCCTGATCCCTGCAGCTGTCACCTGAACAGGGACATCAGGGACCCCCAGTCATTGTGGGTGAGTGGACTTCCCTATTCAGGATGGCTAACTCAAATTCTCAGCATAAAGAAAGTCAGTTAGAAATCCTGGAAGGCATGCTAGAGAGTAGGTGACTCTCACATGAAAAACTTAATTCTTTCTATGACAAGGTCCTTACACTGTGTCCTTGGATGCTGGTGGGAAAGAACTGGGATGAGCAAACGTGGGAGCGGGTTGCAGTTCTTGTACAAAAGAGATAGAGCCTGCCCCATACTCCCCACCCCAATAGTTAACAGCTATTCTTAGTTGCCTTCGGGCATCTGCTTTCACACTATCTTCTTTGCCCTTGATGGCAGAGTGTGGAGAGAGATAAAAAGCTAAGGACTCTGCCAGGAATGCTTTGACCGCTGCTGGCTCTGTAGATAAGGCCCCAGCCAAACCAAAAGTAATTTCCTTGTACCCGGAGTTGGATCAACTCAGTGAAACAGACTGGAGAATGGTCACTGCATACCCACGTGCTGCAGCCTCAAAGGAAACATCAGCAGCTTTCTGTTACCCTGTGGGCAAATGGCCCAGTGTAGTCAAGGGAGCAGCCGCCCATGTAAATCCCTGGGTGGCACCTCTGTAGTTCTGCAACCAGTGGTTACGTTGCCTCTGTATGGGGCTGTGTTAAACCTAGAAAGGGCTCTTCTACCTAAACATTCTCTGTAATGTTAGCCACAACCCTCAAAGAGTTTGGGAGCCCCATTCCAGGAAAAACTGCAGAAGTTTAGAAAAGCAGTGAGAATGGATTGCATTCACCATTCATTAATCAAAGCTTTGGCCACTACTTTAAATACTGGAAAAATATCTGAACAATCTTATCTGGAGGGCAGTTCCTTCAACGGAAACCTGCATTCTCTGATGGAGAAGTTCTCGGCCAAGGGAACTTGGCTTGAAATGTTCACATCCCTCCTGATGACCCTGGTGGGAGAAGGTAACTGCTTCTCCTGCTACTCAAATGTTAGGCCTTCCTGTATTTCAATCAGGTGCACTTTGTTTTGGGGGCACACAGTTACCTCCAATGTTACTAAGTCCCAAAAATTACAGTTCTCTGTAGTAAATAAAAGTGAGTGTTGGGCTATATAATGTTTATTATTATTAGCCCTAAGATTATCACAGTGGCATTATTTAACTCGCTATTACAAATAATAAAACACAGACACTTGTTAAATTTTATAATTGCCTTATTTATTTTGGCCAGGCAGATATTTCACTCACACTGTCTCAATATCCTCACCATCTATCTCCCAACCCCCATCCAAGGCCATCCCCCTTAATCCTCCTCTGACCCATGATTCCATGGTACTTGCTTGTATTCTTCATGTGGGCCTTTTCATGCCATTATTGGAGTCCTTCCTCTTGGCCCACTTTTTTTTTTTCCTCTAACCCATCATAGTGTCCTCCTCTCTTCTCTCTTCCCATCTGTTCGTTTTCCCCGTGATTCTCCTGTCCTCAAAAATCCGGGAACCTTAGCCACACCTACCCCATTCTGCCCTGCCCAGATATAGGCCATTTAATCAGCCAGTCAGGTATTTTTACTAACAAAGATAGTGTATCCAGGCAACAATATACAAGCATCAGACTAACCCCTGGCAGTTTTCTTTCCCACACCCCTTACATTGGCTTCCATGACGATCTTTCTGGGATACTTGGCATGGATTAGTCCTTGCTTTCCAGTTACCACAGGACAGCTAACCCCCCTCTTTCTCCTATGTCATGGTGCCAAACAGCTAGAGATTTTAAACATTACAGAGGAGGCAAAACAGGCTTTGAAAGATATTAATGCAGGCCTTAATCAAGCCCTTGTACATAAGTTTTATCCTGCTAGTGAGGTTTGAGGCCTTATAATACCCACACGGATTTCCTACTGGGGCACTTTTCCAACTGTCCAATAAAATATGTACTGGGTTCATATGATATATTCTTCTGCTTCTAATGTTACATCTATTATAGACAATATTTTCATTCTTGCACTAAAAGTGCTTAAAAGCCAGATAGAATTATTCTTCCAATTTCCCAGGACTTACTTGCCTGGATGTTTTCACCCCACTATATTGCTCAGCTCTTCTTGTTAAATTTCCAGGGCAAAATAGATAATCATTTCCATAAAAATAAAATCCTATCCACGCTTCCTTTAATACCTGTGATTCATAGATGGTACTTATTAGAAAAACCCATTCCTGATGCCGCTTCAAGCTTTATAGACTTAAAGACACATTTTAGCTTTTTATTCGTTCTTATCATTCCCACCAACCTAAAGTGTTTACTAGTTTCTTTGAGGGATCTGTGCAGTTAGGAGAACTGTTGGCTATCCTAACCCTTTTAAAAGATTGGCAAGACCCAATTAAGTGTTTTCAGTGACAGCCAATATACCACTAATGCTGTTAAGGCCGTACCTTGAGCTGTTAAACCAGTCCTCTGTATTTGGCCATGATTCAACTTCAAGCAGTTATTGAACAAAGACAGGTTCCTTTCTTTATTCAGTATGCATGCTCTCATTCGCGGCTCCCTGGAGCCATTTCAGAGGGAAACTGGGAGATTGATTGTCTAGTGACAGCCTTCCTCATCATTAGAACAGGCCTGATTGTTCCATTCTAAATTTCAAAATTTGACTCCATTATACCCACAAGCTTTTTCTGAAATTATCCACAAATCCCTGTAAGCATTTAACAGCGTGCCTGTCCTACTTGTTGCTGTCAGGTTCCTTCCAAACAGCTGGAGCTAATCCTAGAGGTCTTCAGCCCAACAGCTTGTGGCAAGTGGACGTGACTCACGTTCCAGAGCTTGGTCATCCCAAATGCATGTCATCATTGACACCTTTTCTTCATTCCTGTTTGCCGTGGCCCAGCCTAAAGAAAAGGCCAAGGTGGTTATGGCTACCATTAAAACTGCCATGTTGGTTATGGGCGTGACATATTCAGTTAAGACTGACAACGGGCCAGTGTATTCGAGCTCTGCTTTTACAGCCTTTTGTTCTGAATGGAAAATAGCACATGCCCTGAGTAAAGGAGACGATGGCTACCATGGGTCCACGGTCCATGGCTCCAGATGCCAGACAGTTCTTTCAGGATGTGGCCTCCAAACTCATCACTTTATTTTTACCCAGTAGTTTATTTCTTTATGCCATGGTAATTGGAGTCTTATTATATCTTTCCTGATACAACTTAAAAATTGTATACACCTCCAAAATTAGCACACTAAAGCCCTCCTGGAGATTTTTAATCTTGAAATTAAAACAGGATGGGAACCTGTGGGGAATGTCGAGGTAAGCATGTTGGAGGCCAATAGGGCAAGTGAAGTGTCAGCGAACCTTACGACTCTCAAAAGGTCTGATCCACTGCACACAGTGTTGATCTTCTAGGGACTCCTAGCAAGCTAGTATAGGCTCAAAATGGATCCCAGGCTAGGGCAGTGACTGCTTCCCTCTTCTTTACTGAAGTCTTCTAAGGCGACCTTGCCCCCACCCATCTCCCACATTTCCTTAGAGTTGCACCAACCTGATTGACTGTTACTGTGTTGGAGGCTAGCATGGGACGGTCTGATTGGTCCTTCATTAATTTAAAGGCTGTTACACTGGATGATAACGTTAGATCTGCACCTTTGAGTTCTGGTCTCTAGAGTCTGAGTCCCAGGATTCTGTGTGGGCTCCGTTGCCTCTCCCCCCATCCCCGCCCTGCTCCCCCTCGTTTCCTGATCGCCACATATTCCATTCTGCATAGAGAGACCTGAGGTGGGTTTTGAATGCAGAAAGTCCTTCAAACACAAGTCAGGTTTTGGTAGACCCAGGGACTCCTACCTGACGCTGTGTAGATTCTGTGATCAAATGAAAAACTTTACCACAAAGTCAATTCCTTATCCGTATTTTTAACTTATAAAGAGACCTAATTATAGCTATGCATTGTTTATTTTAAATACACAAATTATTATACCTGGGGGAAAGAATAAAGAGTTTGTAAGAAGTACAAATATCCACATTCATGCTTTGCTGTTTGTGTGCGTGCACACCTCTGAGTGCATGTGTTTGTGGATGTTCTTGTGTACTGTGAAAACTCTATTCTTGAGAAGAATACTCTTCCCAAGGATTCCACCAAAGCCCAGCTTAAGGAATCATTGAGTTTATTGAGCATACTTTAAGAACATGAGTGAGGGACACCTTTAGGAGCCTGGGTGACCCCAAAGCAGCCGTTCCACTTAAGAGTCTCACCCCAGCATGGATGACAACTTTCCTATAGCTGCACGGATGATATTCCTTCTTCAGTTAATTTACCGTAGCCTATGCTTTAGCATCTTCCAAGACCCTGAGGTTCAGGCTCAATTGATGGGCAAGAGGAGCTGAGATGCCAGCTGAGGGTCCATGGTTTTCCACACTCCTCCTGTGAGGAACATGAAAGAGACAACAGGCCCAGCCTCGAGGGTCCTTTAAATGCGGTCACAGCTGCTCTGATGAAGATGATGCCGTTATGATCAGAGGGTATGTGGCCATGCAGGTGAAGATATCACAACCTCATGTCATTTCTTAGATGCCTGCCTTCTTTTGATTGAGATGGAGTTTCTAATTGGCCTGAACCCTCCCTAAGTAGTCTATCCTGGATGGCCAGTCCGCTCTAGGGCCCTGCTGTTTTTAGTTTCCATGTCGGCATCACTGGGATTGTAGATGTGTCACTCAGGGCCCTTCACCTAGGTTCTGTGGGGCGGCCTCAGGTCCTCATGCTTGCGAGACGAAGCCTCTACTAACCGAGCCGCCTCCCTGGCCCTGTATTGGACTTTTATAGGACTATTTACTTTGTCACAGAAATCTTGAGTAATGATTCAAGGTAAGTGTCTCTGTAGTCAATGATTTATTTAAGTCATACAGTTACCAAATTATTACCAAGTGTGTGGGAAATTGTAGCAATCCTTTTTCTGTGTTGTAGGATACTAGTTTTTTAAGTGCCAGAAAGCAAGTGACATATATTATCTGTCATGTCTAATAATGTTTACACATTGATTTGTATGAATGTGTAGTCTGGCCAGCATTTATTTACTTATTTATTTTTGGGTTTTTTTTTTTTTTTGAGACAGGGTTTCTCTGTGGAGCCTTGGCTACCTGGGACTCACTTTGTAGACCAGGCTGGTCTCAAACTCACAGCAATCCACCTGCCTCTGCCTCCCCGAGTGCTGGGATTACAGGCGTGCACCAGCACACCCGGCAATATGTATGTATGTTTAGATATCCAAGTTCCACACATAGCCCTAGCCACTTTTGGGATCTTAGCATCTTTTAGGCTATTAAGAATAAGGTTCCCTATGTGGCAGCAATGTCATTCCTCTCATCCCAGCCCTGGTGCTCACTGGAGAAGCCCAACAATTATCAGTAGAGAATGAAGCATATGGTCAACAACTCTTAAGGGAGAGGTCACCTGGAACGGCGGCTAAGAGAGGCTGAGAGGGTTCGAAATAGGTAAGTCCAAGTGACAGAGAGCCTGCTGGCCAGGATCTCTAGGGTGCATTTTCAGGTGAGTGCTAACACTGAAAATGACAGTGGGTGTGGGTCCAGGGTATTCTGTACTCACGTAGTGGCCATTAGCCAATGGTCTTGGTCACTGGTAAACTTACTATGTGAATTTCCTTGCAAATGAAAATATATGTGCATAGGGTTCAGAGGTATGGCTCCTCCCAAAATAGATCTACAGATGGCTGAGAGATGCCTGATGTGGATGCTAGGAATCAAACTTGAGTCACCTAGAAGAATAGCAAATGTTTGTAACCATTAAACCGCTCTCCGGATGGAATGTTTCAATTCAAAGAAAATGCTACCAGAGACTCCAATTCTGTGGAGATCTGCTTTCATTCTGCCAAAAGAAATGTGTCATGATAGTCTTGGATCTCTGTTCACAAATGTTTCATTAACATCCACTAACCAAAATTTAGCTAGATCACATCTTTAAAAATTTTTGACAATCGTCAATTCTCAACAGGGTTTTCACTTACCCACACTCTAGGACAAACTCTGTTTTGCTTTTTCATGCTGGTATTAAATGCACCAACAAGTGGTGAGCCATGCCACAGTCCCTGGGGGTTCTTTAGATCTTTGTCACTATCACATGAAGACTGTAGTTGCCTATATCATGTACAGGTGTGTTTAGGGTCAACAGAGGAGCCAGTCAGACTTGTGGCTGGTGTCTTTTCTCCTGTGGGGCCAGTGAAAAACTGACATCTTTTTCTCTTGTTCTGTACCTAAATTCAAAAAGCATTTAAATTCAGAGACTGCAAGAGGCAGCCAGTAAGGGCAGGGAAGAGGGGAAGGAGACAAGGTTTAGTCTCTGTAGCTCAGGACAGGCTGTTCTGCTACTGATGATGAGACCTTAAACTGACCAGTTTTTTTTTTTTTTTCTGCAGCCAGGGCTCTGAAATTAGCTTCTAGCCAAAAACTGCAGGGGGCTGTAAAAAAGGCTCTTTGACCTAGGGGTTAGCTCAGGAGACAGTAGGCTAAAGTATGCCTGCTTGTCTGAAAGGGCTGATGGATAGCCCTGGACCTGTTAACTTATTTGTGAATCTACAAGGGAATAAGAAATAAGAGAGAGATAGAAAACACACCACTCTCACACACAAGTACTCAAGAGGAAAAGGCAGATGACGTTAAAAATCTCAACCCTTTTTATTGTCTGGTCACAATTTTATACTTCTGAGACAAAGCTCTCTAAGTCAGAAAAGGAATTATCTCATAGTCAAAAAGGCAATTAATTGCAAAACAGATGACTTCTAAAATACAACAGGTTACATGTTTTTTTAATTAAAAACTAAACATTTTTATCTGAGTATCCATTACATAAGTTCATAGTGAGTTCAGAATGGCAAAGGTTGACAAGGCCTAAAGGTTAACAGGGTCCAAAAGGTTACAAGAATGTATGTCTTTTCAATGCGGACTCACCTGGCTACACATTTTCCTGATATCTCTTAGTTTATAGTGAGCACAGGACAATAATTTTATCTGTCTTTCATTCGAAGATACAAAGTAGGTTTAAAATGACAGCATTTTATGCCATAAGCTGACAAGGTTTAAGGTATTACAACAAAAAAGCTTGTATTTTTTGACATTAACTTTTGTACTTAATTTAGACATTTCTTGGTAGCCACATTATATTCTGGGGTTCATGGGAAGTTCAAGCCAACTTGCCTATGTTTACAGTGCATACCAGGATTCATGGTGCCATCTCTCGAGTGAAAGCTTACCTGAAGCCACAAATCCGCCTCAAGCCTGTCTCCTAGTGAGGCATCTGGAGGTTTATAAAAGTGTTTATTGTAGCTGTAAACTTTCCATCAACTATTTAACTTCTAAAATTATTTGAATCAAATCAGGAATTCTATTATCAAGAATGAATTCATCTGAACAGCAGTGCATCTTCATAAAGATCCGTAGGAAGCTTGTTCTACCAGAGTGTATAAATAACCAGAAAGTGGGGGTTCACACCATGCCAGATTTTTGAGAGATACAGCAGCATAGAAAGAAGGGGTATCAGAGGCTGGAAGCAGTTGGGGTGCATCATGGTACAGACCTTGCAAAATACCAGATTGCCTTCCAGAAACCTATATGCCTACTGAACTTCCCCAATTCAATGGCTGTTGGCCGTAACATTTACAAAGGACATAAACACATGTTCATTTGGCTCTGAACTGCAGTTGACATTGCTTCTGTGCAGGTGCCAGGACTTCTGCGGACTTTGCAATCCCAGAATGCTATTTCCTATAGAGCGACAGAGCAGAAAAGACAATTTAAAACATAAAAAATAAAAAGTATTAATAAAAAATTTAATAAGGGGCTGGAGAGATGGCTCAGAGGGTAAGAGCACTGTCTGCTCTTCCAGAGGTCCTGAGTTCAATTCCCAGCAACCACATGGTGGCTCACAACCATCTATAATGAGATCTGGTGCCCTCTTCTGTTATGCAGAAGTACATGCAAATGGAGCACTCATGTAAAATAAAGAAATAAATCTTTAAAAAAATGTAATAAATAGAAACCTTAGTCCCTACTTGTGTCCTTAGGACATGTGTGTAGGTATGAACCAATGCTGTCTTTTCTTCTGACCCCGTGGACACGATGTCTGTGGTTGACAGGTGACCAGATTGACACTGCGTCCACACTGGGTATGTTATTTGAGCTGTGTTTGGGATGGAATCCCAGGAAACCAGTAAATTAGATTATTTGGGAAATATTTATTGGCTTCCAAGGGAGTGATATTTTCAGGAGCCTGAAACACCTCATGACTGGAAGGAAAAAATGCAGTTTTGTGGTCATCAGAGAACACTGAATGTTACTGTTGTCAATGTCAGCATTCTGGTGTCAATGTCAGCATTCTGGTGTCAATGTCAGCATTCTGGTGCAGTGGAGGCGACTCCTTCTGGTCAGGCATGAAGTTGTCTGTGAATGGAGGGCCAGGTGCACACACGCAGGTTTTCTGAACCACACAAGAGATTGGGTCTGTAAATTTAAGTGTCAGAAAAGAATAGGCTGGGTGACATGTCATGTATGGACACAGCACTGGCCTAGAAACTGAATAGAAACCAGAAATTGCCCCCTGAGCCTTTAAGTCAAGAGGGAGAACAGAAGGGTATTTCTGGGTGCTGACCACGTGAGACAGTATGGACGGTGTGTTATGTGAGACTAATCCCTACCTGCTCTTCTACTCAGTGACCATGAGCAAATTAAGGAATAGCACCCAGCCTCAACACTCAAGGTTATTGTACATTGGTGGCTTGCTGGTTTTGATTTGTATTTGCCACATGCCAGGCAGGTGCCTGGTCTTGTTGAGCCTTATCCTTCTCCAGGTCCCCACCCAGTGAACATCACCTGTACCCTCACTTTGGTAATGACTAAGTTAGACTGATAAAAGAGTAGGACTCGCCTGATCTTTGCCTGCTCTGCCAAGTTTACACAGTGATCTCCACTTGAGTCCTGAGAGGTCAGTGTTGGATCAGTGGTCACATGGCCATTGACTTCCCAAGACTTCCCAGATCCACGGTCATGCCACATCGTCCAGACTGCAGTACTCAGGCGATGCCGCAGCTGGCCTCTGCCCAGCAGCTCTGCTTAGAACCTTTAATCACCCACCCAGCTGCTACCTCCTGTGGAAATCAGATCTTCTAGCAAGAGATACCAAGAGTTGAAACCAGTGAAGACATACCTGCTGCTATGAAATTATCCCAGGAGCCCCAGAGACTGGGAGCACAAAAGTGGGATGGAACATGTGAGGTAAGGGGGAGTGTTCCCAGGCTCAGATCTTCAGAACTAGAGACTAGACACTGGAAGCAGCAGATCCCGGGCTCCCAGTTTCTGAAATGGTTTAGTAGATCACAGGAGACACATGCCCCCTGATCTCATCTTTTCATGTTGACTGTGCTGCCTTTGGGGTTTTTCATTTAGATTTGTCCATGTGCCCAGTGGTTTCCTGTGGAGTCTATTTTTCTACACCTCAATTGAAGAAGGCAGCCTCAGAACAAGGGAATTTTCCCACTGACTACAGCTTGGTAAACCAATGTGTTTATTGTGGTTAGTAACTTGGACAGCTGTTTCACTGAAAAGCCCTGTCTCAGCATGGGGGAAGAGTCATGAATGCTAAAAGACCCAGAGTTTCCTGTTAGCTGGCAGGGAGCTGCATTATTGAAGATTCTCTCTTCTTTATTCTCTCTCCCCAACTGAATATTTCAATCCATAGAAATAAAAGCCACCCAACAAGTTCTTTCATACACATGTTCAGATTGCTGAGTCCTCAGTCCTTGGACTTTCTCACCTAGTTCACAATCTACTCACTTAGCCTTTTTAAAATAGAGTTGGGCTGCGTAGGCCAGGCTGGTCCGAACTTGCAGCAAATCTGCTGCCTTTGCCTCCCGACCACACAACTTCTTGGTGGTTTTTGAAAGTTTACCATATATATTTTCATTATTTACTTTTTATTTCATATGTATGGGTATTTTGCCTGCATATATGTATCTGTGCACTACATGTGTGCCTGGTACCTATGGAGTCTAGAAGAGGATATCAGTCTCCTGGAGCTAGAGTTACAGATGGTTGTGAGCCACCATATGAATCAAACCCAGGTCCTCTGGAAGAGCAAGTTCTCTTAACTGCTGAGCCATCTGTCCAGTCCTCAAAGCTTAGTATCTTGAACTAATACTTTGGAAATGCTAAATAAACTATAGTATTAAATCAATTCCATCTGTTTCTTTTGAATATGACTACCAGAGATTACGAGATGACTTAGAGCAGTAGTTCTCAACCCGTGGGTCACGACCCCCTTGAGGGTCACATACCAGATATCCTGCATATCAGATATTTACATTACCGTTCATAACAGTGGTAAAATTACGTGCATGAAGTGGCAATGAAATAATTTTCTGGTTGGTGGGTCACCATGACCTGAACTGTATTAAAGGGTCACAGCCTCAGGAAAACTGAGAACCATTGACTCTAAGGCTCACCTTACGTTTTTGTTGGAGAGCTTTGGCCCAGCGGCTTGATCAGATTCCAGTCAAATTAATTAGCAAGATCACTTCACAGTGCGGATGGCCTGTGCGCACTAATGCACTCTGCCAGGCACGGGCCATGTCTGGTCATCTCTCTGCTGTGAGACTAAGCTTGATCACTGGGTTCAGGTCAGGTCTTACCAAGTCAACCCTCCTTTGTAAGGACCCAGCAGGTCTTCACCAATACAGTGTGGAGCTATTTTTTATGGGGAAGGGTGCTACTGTAGTTGTCTTCCAAGCTGTCCTTCTGTCAGGTAGATCTTTCCACCACTAACTCTTCCAGCTTAGAGTGAACTGTGTCTGACATCCTTGATAAAGGAAACAACTTGAATATATAATAGCAAGTGGTTTTTTTTGTTTTTTTTTTTTGTTTTTTTTGTTTTTTTTTTTTTAGGTAAGCTTTCTTCATCTCTAGAATGGAATGTGAAAAGGGTGTTTATAAGAAGCCTAATGATGTATCCTGGGGAATAGTCACTTCCAGCCCAGTCCTGCATGCCATGTCCTAGTCCTCAATGATGTACCCATCATTCATGCTACAGAGATTGGTGACCTTTGAGGACGTGATCGTGGACTTCAGCCAGGAGGAGTGGCGGTACCTGGACCCTGCCCAGAGACACCTGTACCAGGACGTGATGCTGGAGATTTACAGCCACCTCTTGTCAGTGGGTGAGCACAGCCGGCCCGGGGATGTAGGAGGGGCCTCTCTGAGTGTTTCCTTCCTTCCGTTTGCCAAATATGGTGGGACATCACAAGTATTTAATGGTTTTAGCTGTGGTGGTCTTTCAGTTTAATTTTTTGGTGTCCCTAAAGATTACGTTAAGTCCAGTGGGGAATGTTGACTGTTACGACGAGACAGTGCAAAGCGTCATCGGATGAGCTAGAACCCATGAAGCTACCTGTAAAGAAATAAAATTTAAAAATCTAACATCCTTCCAATGCACAGGGTGTGTCATTCCCAGTATAGAGGCCATCTTCAGGATCAGGAGAGGAAAGGAGGCACAGACAGGGAAGGCTGATTTCCCGTACCAGAGGTATCAAAGTGAGTGGCTGTTACCCACGTATGCATGGTGTTCTGGGGCCATTATCAGCCTAATTTCTTGTCCAGTGGAGCATAAAGGTTATCTCCTGCTTCCAATATCTACAATCAGTGCCAGAAATATTACAAATAGAGATGTGGGGCCAGTATAAGGGTCACTCAGAGATGGACATTAAGGACTGGCCAGGTTCCTCATAGAGATCAGGGTGCCTGAGTTGATTAATTCAACCTCATCGCCTCATGCACAAACACCGGAAGGCTTGTATTTAGACATCTTGTTGGTCACCTTGGACTGTAGGCACATGTGATGTGTAAATAGACTTTGTTTTTCTAATTTTATTTTTCTAATAGAGCACCCCATTTTATATCAGCTAACTCAGTTTCCCATTAGCGCTTTGCTTTCTGTATTATCTTACCACTTTTGTGGTCATGTAGTTTTGCCTTGTTCTAGTTCATTTTTTTCTTACATTCACTGATGTTCTTTTCTCTACTGGATCTTCCTGCAGTACTCCTGCAGGCATTGCTTCCAATGACCCAGTCACACTGAGCATCATAATTGTAATGTGATGACGCCTGTGTTCATTTCTGCAGTCCTGGTGCTGACAGACAGCATCTGCTACCACATTTAGCTGCTTGGAGTACCATTTCCACAAGATAGCCTCCTTTCTAAGTTTGTGTGTGTGTGTATGTGTCTGTCTGTCTGTCGATGTAAGAATGCCAAAGGCTCGTGTGTGGAATTCAGAGGACAACTTGCAGAAGTTGTTCTCCCTTCCACCATTTGAGTCCTGGGGATGGAGCTCAGGTTGGAAGCGAGCATGCTTACCTATGGGGCCATTTTGTCATCCTTCTCCCTGCTTTCTGAGACAGAATCTCACTGAACTTTCACTTTTGTCACATTGATGTTAAGCCTGAGGACACTATTTTTGGGTGGACAGATTGATAGACAGACAGACAGACAGACAAATAGATGATAGGTAGAATTGAATTTCCAAAGATAGGCAGAAGATAATATTTTCACCTATTTAGAAGGAGATTTTCAATATCTGATTATGGAAACCCAAGGGAAGGAATTCTAAGTTGACTAACGGTAGCATGCAATGAAAAGAGCATTATCCTTGGTGCCCTTGTCCTGTTTAATGAAGGGCTGCCTGAAACCCAAGCTGACGGGAAGGTCTATAGAGTAATTGCTGCCTGAAACCCAAGATGATGGGAAGGTCTGTAGAGTAATTGCTTTTGAAATTTAGACACAGTGATCTTACCGCAGATGCCAGGTGACACTGGAAATTATTTTTTGGCACACATGAAGCAGTGTTGAACTGAAACAAAGAAGCAGATAAAGCAAATTTAGTTGTGGGTAGAGGATATGAAGAAACTGTTGAGTTCATGTCCACATGAGTAAGACATATTTGAGAGTTATAGTAAAGCTTTTCAGCACGGTTCTGATAGGTTACATCAGACATTTTTAGTCGTAAACGATAATCTTTGTACATTTATATGATATCTACAACATGAAAAGTTAAGGATATTCTAAGCATATGCCTGGAGGTACATAATATAAAATGGAGAGCGTAAGCAAAGCCAATATATGTGTAAAGTTCCTGTTTAAAAGTGAAAATGTATCTGGCACGGTGACATAGTTCTGTAATCACAGGAGGAGGCAGGAGGATCAGAAGTTCAAGTTTACCCTCAGCGTCATAGCTAACTTTAAACTACCCTATACTACCTGAGACCTTATCTAAAAATAGAAACAAATAAAATAAGAAAGCTTCAGGGTCTGGGTAGAGTGCCTATAATATGGGGTTCAATCCCTAACACCATGGGACAAAAAAATAAAGAAGAAAAAAATGCAACAAAATCATAAGCACATGAGATAGGCAAAGGACAATAAATATGCATTTCTCCACCACTGGTGACATGCCCTGCTGATTTCCTACTTCACTCTTGGTTCTGTTCTAAGAGTACCCCATGAAAGACTGGTCTTTTTCCTACCTTGCTTTTCCTATTACATCTAAGAATCTGAGTACTCAATATAAAGTTGACCTGGTTGCATTTCTACAAACCTGATCGTCCTTGCAGAGGAGCAAGGTGATTTTGGCCACTCCCTGAAGCAGTCTGTTCTTCAGTTTGTTAATCTCTAAAACAATGAGAGTGGGCATAGTTGCCATAGTTGTGTGTCCATGGCACAGCTGTAAAGATGAGTGTCTGGAATACAATATGGGCTGTGGGCTGTTCTACTCATTGTTACCATCATCAGCGTCATTAGTATCTGATTCAGATGTCCCTGTCTTCAGTCTCAATCAGCTCTGTGTGATTCCTTCTCCATCCTGGTATTGTGGCTATTCTTTCATTTCTTTCTCTTCCTAAAAGGGAATCTGGGCTTGATGTCCCATCACAGGAAGTTTCCGAGGAAGTTTCAGTTCAAAATGATACAGCAAGTGAAGAGTCACAGAGGTGGTTGATGGTGTTCTGTTCTACAAGAGCTGTGGCAAAGGGAGATCAGCAAAACCAGATACCACCCTTGAGTCCTGATACCTTTCACAGTAAGAAAATACTGAACACAGAAGACAACCTCTGTAAATGTAAAGAGTCTGAGAAAACCATTGCTTTGATGTACAATTGTATTTCTACACAAGAAGGACTTCCAAAGTGTTAAAACCTTTGCAAAAGGTTTTTAACCCTAACCTAGAATCAAATGGTCAGAATCAAAGCAGCGTCACAAAGCAGCGTAACAACACCGTAGCATCAGATTCACTCTTCACCCAAGGCTCCTGAAAGGCTAAACCTAGGATTGCCTATACAGAGAAACCACACAAAGGTAATCAGCTGGGAAGAGTTAATCACGAACAACCACTTAAACAGCATGGAAGTCGGTTTCAGGAGAAACCACTAATGTACTGAACGTGAAAGGTCTTCCATGTCAGGTCAGCTTCTCACAAACACCAGATGGCACACACTAGAGAGAGGTCTTTTGTCTGTCACAGATGTGGGATAGCTTTCCTCAAGAAATCTGAGATGACCTCTCATCTGAGAAGAAGCCTCATGAAGGTCCCAACCATGAGAGATGTTTCATTCGCATCTCCTGCCTGCAGGTGCACCATCAGACTCACATAGGAGACAAATCTTATGAATGTCGTGACTGTGGGAAGCCATTTGGTAACAACCCATCTGAAGATACGTAATTGAATTCATACTGGTGAGAGACCGTATGTGTGTTCTGACTGTGGGAAGGCCTTCAACCAGAAGTCCTCAGCACACACCAGAGAATCCACACAGGAGAGAAACCCTATGTGTGCATGGAATATGGGAAGACCTTTAGTGCCAAGTCAGGTTTCTATACACATAACATGACCCACACTAGGGATCCATCAAAAATTGAGTTCCCATGGTCAAACTCACGTTGGGGAGGAGCCTTAATGACTGTCAGGACTGTGGAAGATTGTTCAGTAAGACATCCCACCTGAAGGTACACCATCACACTCATACAGAGGAGAGACCTTACATGTGTTCTGAATGTGGGAAGACCTGCTGGAAATTCTCTTACTCTACACCAGAAACTTCATACTGGAGGAAAATGCCATTTATGTAATGCATGTGGGAAAGTCTTTAGCCAGTGGAGTGCATCAGAGAATTCACACTGGCGAGAAGTCTCATGAAAGCAGTGACTATGGGAAAGCTGTATGTGGGTCCTGGATGTGGGGAGGTTTACCAGGGGAATTGTTACCATTGCAGCAACTGTGGTTTGTCCTTTAGCGATGCATTCCAACAAAAGGTGTGTCATTGAAGTCATTACATGTAGATACTGCACTTTCTCATTTATTTATTTATTTATTTATTTATTTATTTATTTATTTATTTATTCTTAACATATGAGTTGCTCACTGTCTGTATGTACACCTATATGCCAGAAGGGGGCAGTAGATCCATTTATAGGTGGTCATGAGCCACTATGTATGTGGTTGCTGGGAATTGAACCCAGGACCTCTGGAAGAGCAGCCAGTTCTCTTAACCACTGAGCCATCTCACCAGCCCCAGATATGGCATTTTCAGTTTGGGAAGATCTTCCATCAGAGATTTCATACATTAGCGATGCCTTAAAATACAGTGGCTATAGAAACTTCTCCAGTTATTCATCACTGAATTCACACATTAAAAAAAAAAAAAAAACCTTTGTGTGCGCTGATTGTGGGAGGGCCTTCAACCAGAAGTCAGCTTCAGCACATGCCGGGGAGTTTGTAAGGAAGACAAGCCTTTTCATCCCCAGGAGAGATCCTCAAGTGGCGCTGATTTGTATTTGGGAGACCTTACGTACTGACTGTAGCAAGACTCTCAACAACAGAGCAGATTGCAATAGACACCAAGAAGCTCATACTAGGGGTAGTCCTTGGGCTAGTTTCCTAAACCCAAGATTATTTTAGGTGTGTAGTTGGCTTGCCCTCAAGCTTGCCATCAAGCTTGGACATCTTCACTGATGTCCACAAAGTTGATCTGGGGCTGGGGTAGATACTGTAATTTGGAATTCCTGAACCAACAAGGACAGCATGTCTTGTGTTAAGGGGTGGAGAAAGACAGAGACAGAGGGAAAGTCTGGGTGGGTGATAGTTTTGTTGAAAGAATGCCCCCTGATTGTTTCCTCAGAAATGCCCACGGGAGCCCCTGTGATGTTCCGTCCTTAGCGCACAGGTCCTTCCTGTTACAGCAAGCACTACTGGGCCAGTCTCGCCCTTCTCATGCACTCTTTTCTGTTTACCTTTGCAGATGCCATAGAATGGAGGCTGGTGTAATGCCACTCAGTGCCATGCTACCTTTGTGAAGGAAGGAGCTGGCCTGTGCAAATGTCTAGCCTCTTCTCCTCTAGCCTAGCCCCCTCCAAGCCTGCCAGTAATCCTAGACATGGCTCTCCTGCTCCAGGGACAACTCAACATTTCTAAGCCTCTGCTGTGGTCTGTAGAGTGAGCTTTCTGTTTGGCTCAGCCTTGACTAGTGCTAGGACAGCAAGTATTGACAAGTGGCAAGCTCAGCAGTTGGTTCTAAGACTAGGCCACATTCTCACAGCTCAAGTATCCAGCATGGAAAAATCCCACATCACTTGTGTGTGTTCTGCATGTTCTTCCCCCACCACTGAGGACTAGGAATCCTTGGTGGTTTCCATATCAGTGGTCTCCTGTATAACCTATCCTTGATGTATCTGTCTGTGCAACCTTCCATCACACTAGTTTGGTAAGAGCAGGGCTCAGCTCATCTGTTGTGCTCTTAGCATTAGGATCTTGAGATCCAGCACTGGGCACCTGACCCTCACCTTCTCCACGTTCCAAGGATTGTTTGCTCACACAAGGAAGAAAAGACGGGACCTGAGAAGCAGGACTTTGACATCTACCTCCTCTCCCAGTGAAGCCACCAGAACCATTTCTGCTCTACGTGAGCCACGCCTCTCAGGTAGCTTCAAGCCCTGTCTTGGTATTTTCCCAGCCAGACAGGCCTCAGTCAGTCACCACAGGCCCCCAACCCTGACCCGGCAACCAAAAGGACACATTCATCTGAACTATTTTTTTCTGTGGTTATACTAGCTCTGTGGACTGTTTCTTGAAAGGTGAGCTTGGTTGCAGTCTTGGAGTCATGAGGACTGCTGACATCCAGAAGGCAGCAGGCATCCCCTGCTCATAGGCCCAGGGCACAGAGCATATTAGGTTACTGGCACAGCCAGACTCCAGGCTTCCTGGAATATGCACATGAGGGCTAGTGATACAGAGACATACAGAATCAAGAATGGATCCGAGGTGCGGTAAGCCCTTGCCGTTCCAGGACAGGGTCCTACACCCATTGCACAGGGCAGATCCTTGGTCTCCCAGGGCCTGTGACTTAATTGCTACACCCACAGGAGTCTGCTACAGTGATTTCATTTGAAGCTTCCCTTTTCTGCCTAAAAGACCATTACCCCCGGTGAAACTCAGCATCCACAGAGCAAATGTAGAACTTGTGCTGGATCAGTGTGATTTGGCCACTGAAGTCTTAATCTGTATCAACCCTTGTTGCCAGAGACAGACACAAAGTAGAGGCACAGGAGGATGAACAATGGAGCTCAAGGGTACTAAAGAATTGCTGTTTCTGATATTTTAATTGGGGGAATCATGGGCTCCATGCCGGGAACCATGTGGGCAGATAAGGCTGAGCTTGACTCAAACCATAGAATTACTGTTTCCAAGTCCACTCACCTGCCTCCAGGCAGGGCCATCAGTCATGGTGGGAAGTCTGTTAGTCTGGAGCTCCTGTGAGGGATCACCAGAAGGAGGGCAGGGCACACTGTGGGGGTGGAGAGGCTGTGAGGGAGTCAGAGTCCTTGTCTGCAGAGGGCCAACCTCAGAGCCAGAGGCCAGAAGATGTTAGAGTCCCTGCTGGAGAAAGAGTAGAGACTGTACCCACTTCCATCTCACATTGCTCTGGCAATGGAATCTGAATCAGACATTTCCCTGATTCTCAAGATATTGACAGTTTTTGAAGATATTCAGCCTGTCTTGAGGGTCCCTTCAGGAATCTCTGAGGTTTACCCAGGCTTGGGAGGTGGATGACACCATGATCTGGGAATGTTATTGCACAGGATGAAGGATCATTGGTTCCCCTGAAAGCGGTCCTGCCAGGCTTCCCAAACTATGCTTTTCTATCGGTCGTAATTTCCTCCCCTGTGGCCATCTGACTACATGTGGGGGACATTTTATTTCCTAAGCCCTGTAGGGGCTGTGGTTGAGCTCCTTCCACTTATTGGATAGAGGTCAGGGATACTGCATAAGGTTCTGCGACATGCAGGGCATCATCCCAGTCAGGAGTCATTGGGGTTGGGAGGTGCTGCGGTAGCCCCTCAAGACTGCCATATCAAGGATGGATGTTCAGTGCGCATACTTAGAAACATAGAAGATGAGTGGTGATATTGGGTGCAATGTCGAAGGCAGGCATTCATTCAATCAGCATTTACTCTGAGCTGGGGATGAAGGCAAATGCAGCACACTCCATTCATGTCCCTGAGGTTCTGTCCCTGCTAGGTGAACTAGACAAATGCCAGAGAAGGGACAGACCAGAGTTGTGTAGTAATTTTCTCTATTTTAAAACATTCCATCCTGGAGTGAAACTCCTCAACATTTAGGACCTCTTAAAGGGAGGCCCATCAAGACTCATAAGTCTCTGGAAGTACCCAAAACTGACTCCTTAGGCTTATATAAGCAGGAAGGACTGCTGAGGAGACAGACTAGCCAAGCTTCGTGGAAGAGACGCTCTCCAACCTGCCGAGCTACCTGCTCATCATACAGTGAAGTGCCAGAGTCCCAGCTTTTGTGAACCAATGCCCACGCTGGAGTGGGCTTTCAGTCCCGTAGTTGCCTTTGAGCCGTTTGTCCTGTAATTAATCCCAGTAAATGTTCACCATCTTAGACTTTGGTGTGTCATTTCGTTGGCCTGCCATCAGCTCCATATTGGGCAGATAGGCATTCGTCCACGTTGCCCCAGGAAAGCTGTCATACAGCTGCTCACAATGCTGTGCCGATTTCCTTCGGGCGTGCTGAGCTGGCTCTACATAGTGTCTCCTCTCGGAAGACAAGAAGGAATGTTTCTGGGTATGTGGTTCTGATGTGGATAGACACCCCCTTCTCCCAGGTTCAGGTGTGGTGCAAACCAGCTGTGGGTGAAGGGTAATGGAGGGAGATGTCTTCTCAGCCCTAGTGCATTCTCCCATCTCCTGTGCCACTGCTCAGTTGAGAATGTCCTCAGCTGGCTCTGAGGGCTTCTCTCTTTTTCCATCCCCTGTCTCCAACTTGCTCTTGTTATAAAGTCCACCACTGTTAGAGTACAGAACTACACAGCCATCATTAACTACTATGATCTGAATGTTTGTTTGTTGAGACAGGATCTTACTATGTAGCTCTGGCTGTCCTGGAACTCACTCTGTAGACCAAGCTGGCCTCTAACTCACAGAGATCCACCTGCCTCTTGTCTCCCAAGTGCTGGAATTAAAGGCGTGCACCACTACACCAGGTGCTTTTCATGATCTGAATACTTGC
Source organism: Pachyuromys duprasi (assembly GCA_028658305.1). Lineage (NCBI taxonomy): Eukaryota > Metazoa > Chordata > Mammalia > Rodentia > Muridae > Pachyuromys > Pachyuromys duprasi. Next base: position 5,208,118 of record CM053762.1, on the reverse strand, counting down.
GTGCCCCCCAAACATGTTGGCTTCCTAACTTCCATGGTGATGGTACTAAGAGGTGAGAGCCTCTACAAGGTAGAGCCCTAGTGAATTGGAGTAGTGCCCTTACCAAAGATTCTAGTGAGAAGGTGTTATCTGTGAGCCAGGAGGAGGAGTCTGCTGGTCCATGGTTCTGCACACCACAGTGAAGCAGGGTAAACATCGGCCCTTGAGTTTAACGTGATAGGTGAGTAGCTGGCCCAGCCAGTCTGGACAGCTGAGTGTAACGGTTAATTCTAAATGCCAGTGTGACTGGGCTCAGAAGCCCAGAGAGCTGAGAAACATGTATGGTCGTGACCATGAAAGTGTTTCCAGATGTCAGTGTTTGAATGATAGAACAAGTGAAGATCACCATCACCAATGTGAACGGAGCTTCATCTGGACAGTTAAGACTGACCCCATGTAGAACAAACTGAGGGAGAAAAAGCAGATTTGCCAGGCTGGGACCCACAGGACAGAACCATGCAAGGGAAAGCAGAGACCATTGTCCAGGGAACCTCATTCCCAGCAAGCACTGAATGTACACACTTCTTCAGCATCTGGAGAGCCATTTGTTTGTATGAATCACAAAAAAAGAGACCTTTAATGTGTGTTTTCAGAGCTAGAAGCTAGAGCATAAAGTACAGAAAGATTGAAAACGTAATTTCCAATGAATAAGAGCACACGAGTTTGCAGAGAAGACGCTCTGTCTCACTGGACAGAGAACCCGTCAGAACTTCCTGAGAGGATCAACATCATTGGACAGATGGGAACAGATGCCTTCTCTGGAGATATACTTGTATGTGGATATGGCACCATTAGATTTCTGCATGTCTCAAAGACCTATGGCAGCCCTTGGACATTTGCTGTTCTATAACTTGACCCTCCCAAGGCTTTATGTCTGCCCACAGCCTGTCTGTGATACCTACATCAGGCTATGTCCAGGGAGCACCATGGTTTTGGCTCTGAATGAAGAAAAATAAATGCGTTTACTTCTCAAAATCTTGGAAATCTCCAGATAGGCCTGGATTTAAATGTGGCTGGGAGCAGGTGAGATGGCTTAGCAAATGAAGGGGCTTGCCATCAAGTTGACAACCTGAGTTCAAGCTCAAGGACCACACAATGAAGGAGAGAGCGCCAACTCCCACAAGTTGTCCTCTGGCCTCCTCATGCAATGTGGGACTTGTGCGCACACACACATGCCATAAATCAACAACTTCCTTAGTGACACGAGGCTCCTTTTGTTTTATAATTTAATTAATTTTTTAAATTGATGTTGCTCTGGTTTTATTCTGCCTGGTTTAATTCTCAAGAGGACAGAGGAAGCACCTCACACTGAAAATGAAATCACCGAAGCACAGAGAGATCAGGTCATTCTCCTGTGGAGGGAACTGTGTTGCCTCAAAGCATGGGATATGAGCCACCATGCCCAGCTTTTTACATCAGTTCGAGGAATCTCAAGTCCTCATTCTGGAACAGCAAACATCTTTATGGGTTGAACCTGTATGTTCCACCATAATGTGTTTTTGTTTTTTTTTTAATGCTGTTACTGTTGTTGACCTTATTTTGAAAGATTTATTACTGTACATGTTTGTGCGTGCATGTATTTGTGCACGTGTGTGTGTACATGTGAGTGCAGTGCTGGAGGTGGTCAGGAGAGCCTAGGATCTCTCAGAGGAGACACTACAGGCAGTTGGGAGCCACCATGTGGGTTCATGGAACCAAACTCAGATGTTCTACAATGGCAGCAACCTCTCTCAACTGCTGAGCGATAGCACCGGCATTGTTATTTCACTCACATCTAGAAAAGTACTGGGGACTCCTGACCTCTCTCTCTCTCTGTCTCTCTGTCTCTCTCTCTCTGTCTGTCTCTGTCTCTGTCTCTCTCCCAGCTCTCCTTTTCCTGGAGAATACAGACTACTACAATCCAGGTTGATGTGTTTCAAACTCCGGGGCTCCCCCTGGTGGTAAGACACATTTGGGGTGACAGTGTTTGAGCAGATGTGTTCAGGTCCCCAGAGATCCCAGGTTAACATTCCTTGTGTAATATAGAAGTGATAAACAGGGAGGCATGGGCATTGAAGGACTATGGTCTCTCTCTCTCTCTCTCTCTCTCTCTCTCTCTCTCTCTCTCTCTCTCTCTCTCTCTCTCTCTCTCTCTCTCTCTCTCTCTCTGTCTCTGTCTGTCTCTCTCTTGGTAGGAAGGAAGCTACAGAGATAGTCGGGTGGTAGCTGTGATCCCAGCATTCAGGAAGTAGAAACAAGGGGATGGCAAATTTGAGGCTAGCCTAGGCTACAAAACAAGATCCTGTCTCCACAATCTGCACGTGGCTCAGGGGTAGATCACTTGTCTAGGGCGTGCACGACCCTGGATCCCATCTGCTTAAATCCAACGTAACTCAAACACCAGGTCTATGCAGATGACAAAAATTTACTTTAATCAAGCCGCTAATCAGGGCCTCAGAACAGACTCAGGCGCTGAATCTGACACCGGAGGGACACTGCACACCATATTTAAAGGGCGAGAACATGAAGCAAAGGGGAGCAGGGTAGGCTGTAGCATTGTCAAATTTTAAGATAAGTGGTTGCTTAAGGAAGTTCCCATCAATCAGGACAGGAGTAGGTCCCTGGGTCTGGGAACATGAACTTGTTTGATCACTCTATCAAGATGGGGAAGTTGTCCTTGAGAAGTCTGCATTCAGACAATTGTCTCCTTAAAAGTTGTCTCTGAGATATTCTGTTTCTTTACAACAGATGCTTTTCAGTTATTGGGAAGTCCTCAGTTTCTCTAGGGCTTGAGACCTTACACTTAGTTTCTTCCTATGATTAAATGGAGTTTGAAAATGAAATGGTAGTACTTAGAATAACTTTTGTTTGCTCATTCCCAACATCATCCCTGGCATCAGGGAAAAAAAAATAGTACAACGAAGAATTTGCTATTCTTCCATTTTTCTCAGTAGTAAGGACCTCATCTATGAAAGTCCGCAGAAAAGAGGTTTTAGAGTCTACATCCATCGGTTTTTCCTCCAGTTAAGGGTGACCCCATGAGATACAGGCAGAAGTGTTGTGAGCCACTCAGAAAGTGTCCTTCACTCAAGGAATTCTTCCTAAGACCTCACACTTCCTGTTCTCTGACCCTGGGCACATTGACAGAACTTCAGCTGCCATCTTGGTTCAGGAGGCAGGGGACAGGAGCATCACAGAGTAACAGTGCAACTGTGTAACAGAGTAACACAGGATTCTGGGAAATTGTCAAGTTCACCTAAGTGTTCCGGCCACTTTACTGAGAGAGGCAGCACTGTTTGCTCTTTACTCTTTCCAGGCAAGGTTCACTATCCGGCTGTGATGCTTATTTTTTTTTCCATGAGTGATTTTTAAGATTTATTTTTATTTCCAATAATTTGTGTGTTTGTGTGGGTGTTGGGGTGGATAATATGTGTGTGCGTGCAGGTGCCCATGTAGTGAGGAGGCGGGCATTAGATCTCCTGGTGCTGGACTATAGTTGTAAGTAGGTTCTGGGAACCAAACCTCTAGAGTCCTCTGCAAGAGCAGTACTCTCTCTTAACTGCTGAGCTATCTCTCCAGCACACACACACACACACACGCACACGCACACACACACACAACCATGAGGGTTTGTTTGTCTGTTTGTTAATGTGTATGTATGTGTGTCTGTGGGTTTATGTGCACTTTATGCATGCAGAAGCCCACAGGGGTCAGAAGAGGGTATTGGTAATTGTTGGTGCTGGGTCCTATGGAATAGCAGCAAGTGCTCTTAATTACAGAGCCATCTTTCCTGCCCTGTGATATTTAACACTTCAACTTAATGTTCTGGGCATGCCTAGGAGTGTATCTCTGAGGGTGTGTCCAGATAGTTAGATCATGAGAGCTCTGACGTAACTAATGGGCTTATATTATTACAGGAAGGTAGTAAAAAGAAACCAGTGGGTCCTAGCTGGGACACCACAGGTCTGGGTACTGGCTACTTTTGTCAGTTTGACACAAATCAAGACATATTTGGGAAGAAGAACCTCAATTGAGAAAATGCCTCCATCAGATTGCCTTTAAGCAAATCTATAGGACATTTTTTTTTTTACTAATAATTGATATGGAAAGCCCCAGCTCACTGTGGGTGAAACTACCTCTGGGTAAGAGGTCATAGGCTGTATAAGAATGCAGGCTAAGTAAGCCTTGAGAAGCAAGCTAGTTAACAGCGTTTTCTCATGGTCTCTGCTTCGGTGCCCGCCTCCACATTTCTGTCCTGACTTCCCTCAGTGGTACTGTTGGTACTGTGGATTGTTGTTGGCTGTGTCTCGTGTGTGTGTGTATGGCTTCATGAAATTTTGCTTGAGTGAGCTAGTACAGGCCTTTAAGAAACAGTCTGATGAAGAACATGAGGGAGTGTGACATGGGGAATTACACTGTGGGGAAAAAAAGCCCATAAACAGAGACAACACAATCAAAAGATTGCTCACAGCCCTGAACATGAAAACCAGATAAAATGGAAAGGAGACATACATTAAAATGTAATGATCTTTCACCCTCAAGATGGCTCAGCAGGCTTGCCTCTAAGCCTGATAACCCAAGTTTAATACCTAGAACCCATATATTCCTGCATATCCTCAATACACACACCATGACACACACACACTCTCTCTTTAAATAAATAAACACATAAGCAAACAAACAAAAACAAATAAGTGATATGTTTAAAAACATAAAGGCATGCAGAAGGCCCTGGTTTCAATCTCTCTCTCTCTCTCTCTCTCTCTCTCTCTCTCTCTCTCTCATACACACACACACACACACACAAATGCTATTTGTGGTTGGGACTATAGCTAAATGGTAGAGCATTTGCCTAGCATGAGCATGCAAGGTCCTGTACTGGAAAAAAAATTTAAACAGCCAACAGATGTATGATGCTCTTGCCTTTGTAACTGCTTTTTCTGTGTTTTCCATTTTTCGAAAACTAGCAAGAAGCTGCTGTTGTTTGTATCACAAGCAGAAAAAAGTATCAATAGCTATAGCAGCAAGTGAATTCTGAAGGACAACACAGAACCATAAAGATAAGAGGTGCTGCTATAGGTCCACCCCACTGCTGGGCAAGTCCATCCTAGGAGGAGCTGCCTTGGAGTGGGGAGGCCAGGGCCGGCACTTTGCAGTGGGACCTGCTGAGCTCCGGAGGATCCAAGAAGCCTGTGGCCTTTTCCAGGCCTGCCTGTAGCCCCTGGAGGTGGCTCTCCCTCATAGGTAAGAGAAGAATCTGCTTTCCGAGGCTGAGGTGAGAGCAGTCAAGAGCTTAGCTAGGAAGGGGCAGGAAACAGACCTCTTGAGGCACAAACCAGAAGTCCTATGATGCAGGAAGAGAATTGGAGATAGGACCCTCACCAGGACTGTCCTGAGTGCACACATCTGGGTATATCTCACCCAGAGAGACACAGACAGATGAGACACCCTGCCTCTGACATATGCAAGAGCCACAGGTGGGGGAGCTTTCAGTTATATCTACCTGTGATATGGACTGGTGAACTTGGGTCCTACCTCCCTGCAGAGACATCTTGTTCCCTGGGGTTCACCTACCTGTCTGGATTCCAGTCTAACCCCCTCCTTCTCCAGGATCCTCTGTGCTCGCTGAGAGACACAGCTACTGTGATTTGCTAGGAGACACGGATACCAGTCTTGAATACGTCAGTGTTTGCCCTGCAGTATGGGGTGGGCTCTGAGGCACCCTCCCCTCCCCCGTAGCCAGACTTAATGCATTTCAGAGTAAGGGAAAACAACTTGTGTGTCCAAGGTGGCAGCAGGTCCTTCCCCATCCACAGTCACTGCAGTGCCTTCAGATCTGCAGCCAAAATTGTGTCAAGTCTCAGAGAGACGTCCCTGCATTTATCCCCGAGATGCTCATGAGAGCTATCTACCCAGTGCTGAACGGCAGCCACGCTCTATCTGCCTAGAGCTCACAGGTCTGCCCTCAAGCCAAAAATCTACGTGGTCAAGGCTTGGGTAAGGGCATGCCAGGATGCTAGGAAGCCCAGCAGAGTCACCTGGCCCAGGCTGGTCAGGAGACATCAGTGCTAAGGATGAAGGAGAAGTGAGTACAAAGGGGCGCTGCAACTGGGGACAGCGGCGCAGGGGTCTGTGTCAGGAAGTACAGAAGGTTATTTAACAGAGGACAGCAGGGACACATCTTGGGTTTTCCTACAACCCACAAGGCTCTCATGTGAAGGATCGATTGGAGGGTGAGCGGATGAACTAAGAAAGGACAAGGAAAGAATGCGTACGATAAGGACCGAGGAAATGGGCAGGAGCGGGAAACTCTTAAAGATTTATTTTATTTTATGTGTATATGTGTGTTCATCGCATGTATGCAGGTATCCATGGAGGCCAGAAAAGGGCATCAGAGACCCTGGAGCTGGAGTTACAGTCACTCTAAGCCACCCACCATGGGTGCTGGGAGCCAAAGCCAGGTCCTCTTCAAGAGCAGCAGGTGCTCCTAACCAATGAGCCAACTCTAGACCCAGATGGACTGAGAACTCTTAATTCAGTGACTCCTGGGGAGTCACTGTGATCATTTCTGACAGGAACAGAAGAGTGAAGGTTTATTGGCTCATGTGCCAGTTCAGTGTAGTCAGGGAGCTATGGTGAAATGGCTCATGGCGGTGGTGGCAGGGTGTGGTGGAGGCTGTTTACACCACAGTGTAAACCAGGAACATAGAGCAGGGCTGGAACCAGGGGCTGGGTATGAGCTCTTACCCTTATGAACTACTTCCACCACTTAGACCTCACCCCCAAAGAGGCCACAGCTCCCAAATAGTGCCACCACCTGGGACCAAGTGTTCAACATCTGAGCCTATGGGAGACATTGCAGATTCAAATTCCGACTGTTACAGAATTGAAAAATTAATAACCTTGGTCTCTCTTTCTCTCTCTTCCCCCTTTCCTCCTCTCCTTTACCTCCCCCATTCCCCTTCCTCCTTCTTCCTCTTCCTCCTCTCTGGTTTCTTCAGTCAGTTTGCTGACTTGTGGCATCTGCTAGGCTTCTGGCTACATCTTCATCAGCCCAGACTCACTCACAGGAGTCGAGTGGTACCAACCATTCTGATCCTAGAAAATGTCCCAGAAAAAGTCCTGGAGTTCAGCTGGCACCAGGCATGGACAACAGTACAGGAAACATGACTTTCAGCTATAAACCTCCTAATACCTGACACCTCCTGGACCCTTGTACAGTGGTCGTGAGAACATGACCGAATGGGTGGCCTGGTGATCAGGAGGTCAGCGTTAAATGACACAGGATACTATATTGCTGAGGTGGACCCTAGCAATAGTACCCAAAGAGCAACTGGCTGGCTCGAGATTCTAAGCGAGTTGGCAAGGTAACCACTTTCTCCAACAAAAACATGGAAGCTTTTCCCAAGGATCCTGATAGGGAGGTCCTGGGAGGGAATGTTGTCCAATGTCTCCATTGCCTGAAAGTGACACTGGAGCCCAGGAAGGCGTTTCTTTAGTCTCTCCTGCAGAGATGAGTCACTGGGCACTTCCAAGGACTCAGCTCAGTTACTGAAGAGAGTATTTATTTTTCCACTGTTTTGTAATACCCATACTTTAGAGCAGTAGTTCTCAACCTCTCTGATATGCAAACTTTTAATACAGTTGTTCATGTTGTGGTGATCCCAACCATAAAATTATTTCATTGCTACTTCATAACTGTAATTTTGCTATGGTTATGAATAATAATGTAAATATTTGATATGGAGGATATCAGATATGTGACCCTCCCTGCCAGAAGGGTTGTGACTCACAAGTTGAGAACCACTGTTTAGAGGTTTAAAAAAAAAAACAATTACTTAATTTTATTTATTTATTTTTTAGTACTGAGGATTGAACCTAGAACTTTCTTTTTTTAATTAAAATTTTATTTTTTATATTAGTTACAGTTCATTCACTTTGCATCCCAGCTGTAGCCCCTTCCCTCATTCCCTCCCAATCCCCCCCCCCTCATCTCCTTCCTGCCCCTCTCTAAGTCCACTGATGGGGGAGGTCCTCCTCCCCTTCCATCTGATGCTAGCTTATCAGGTCTCTTCAGGGCTGGCTGCAATGTCCTCCTCTGTGGCCTAGCAAGGCTGTTCCTCCCTACGGGTAGGGGAGGTCAAAGAGCTAGCCATTGAGTTCATGTCAGAGATAGTCCCTGTTTCCACCCACTTGGAAACTGAGCTGCCATGGGCTACATCCGGGAGGGGTTCTAGGTTATATCCATGCATGGTCCTGAAATACCCAGATCGAGTGTCCCCAATGACCAACAGGCTCTGAGTCCGATGCAAAACACATGAGGGCCTTTATTACAAACTCGAGCTGGGTGGCTGCCCTTTGCAAGAACAAAGAGACAAATGACCCCCAACTCTGGGGGAACAGGGTTTTTAAGAGGGCAAAAACGAAAGCAGGGAAGTGCAAGTTTTGGCAGTACTGAATTGGGTGAAAGGGTCTCTAGGGGAGCTGACCTTAAAATGATTGGTTTGTTTTAGGCGCCCAAACTGCAAATGATCAGGTCTGGCTACCTGGGGAACAGCTGACCCCTCCTCCCCCAGGCAAGGTACTGCCCTTTTAGGTTAGGCTGTAGCAAGGGGGAGGGGGAGTTAACACATTCCATAGGCTTCCTTAGGGGCTACGTGTCCCTAGTCACATCCTGACGTTAATCTGGGTGGGGGACTGCTGCTGGACCCCTGCTCTGAAAGGACTATGATTTGGTGACTTTGTCCCAGTCCCAAGAATTAACTCCAAGTTTTTGAACCTCTCAGTTGTTGGTTGGAGAAACAGTCTCAGAAAAGACCCCTGTGCCCAGATATATTTGGTCCTTGTGGAGCTCCTGTCCTCTCCAGATCATACTAACTCCCCCTTCTTTCATATGATTCCCTGCCCTCTGCCCAAGGTTTGGTTATGAGTCTCAGCCTCTGCTTTGAGAACTTAGAGCTTTCTATATGCCAGGCAATCACATTACCACTGAGCCACACCCTGGCCTCTCACTGGGGAATTCTAGGCAAGGGCTGTGTCACTGAGCTGTATCCCCAGCTGGGATTCACTATGTTGCTCAAGTTGGCACAGAACTTTCAATTCTCCTGCCTCTGTCTCCTGAGAGCTGGGACCACAGCTGTGCACTACCACATCTGGCTTATTATCACATGACCTCTGTGGGCTGGAAGTTTAGACATCGGCCTAGCTGACTGTTCTCATGTAGAGACATACCTAGGGAAGCCTCTCCTCCTCGTCTTCTCCTGGCTTGAGGATGAAGTTACCTCCTGGTGTCTGTATGAGCACAGACCTAGCGATCGCTATTGTTGTATTTTTGTTACCATGTCTGCCGGAGCAGAGTTGAACGGTTCTTGAGTCAGGAGTGAGGATTAAAGTTAATAAACTAACACACAAAACATGGGACCTGGGGGCTAGTGAGATGGCTCAGTGGTTAAGAGCGCTGTCTGCTCTTCCAAAGGACCCAGGTTCAATTCCCAGCACCCACATGGCAGCTCACAACTGTCTGTAATGACACCTTCACACTAATGCACATAAAATAAAGTTAAATAAATTATAAAAAAAAAAAAAAAAACATGGGACCTTTCCGAGAGGCTCTGGTGGAGACTAGACAACTGGCTTTAATTCAGACTCCTTTTAAGCCAGAGTAAAAACAGATCCGCACAATGAGTTAAATTCACAAGGAAGTGAAACAAGAAGTGTGGTTTTGACAAGTTATCCCACCTGCTGTCACAAACAAAAGGAGATGGACTTGGAAATTTTTCCTTGACACTGGAGAAGGCCTGGTAAAGCCAGTCTTTCCACTGAGATTTAAATATCAAAGCAACTGCTAAAACAGCGGCCCCCAAAATGTGTCTGTAGGGCCAGGTATTTTGTAGCTCACTGCAGCAATCTCTTCCATGATAGCGGTAGTCACTCCGGGCCCAGAGAAAGTAGCATGCCTGCCTTGGAGTTCCGTCAACTGCAAACAGCTCCCGCTGGTACTCTAGTACCTACGGGAAAATGTAGTTTTCTGAAGACAGGAAGTCCTCTGCTTGTTTCTGAAACTACACACTGTGGCCTTGAGCAATATCTTTTCTCAGTGAGGAACTGTGTTCCCCAGTTATTCCATCTTTAGAAAGGGGAAATATCTACCATTGGTTTTCTGTGCGATTAGAGAGAATTTGGTAAATCGAATGAAACTCAGAGAGAGGATCTAATTATTGTGAGTAGATCCAAAGCCACCTGTTCCAGTTCCTCAGATGAGGGTGCTGGGCACCCTCAAACAACTATTGGGGAGCGAAATTGGGGAGATGGCTCGGTAAGTAAAGCACTTACCGAGAAATCATCACGTTTGAATGCTGGGCGTGGTGATGGATGTCTGTAACCCCTACTGAGTCCAGGGAAACTCATGGGCTGGCTAGCCTGGGCACATTGAGGTGAGCAAGTGGCCCTGCCTCAAGCAAGGTGGAAGGTGAGGCCTGAAATTCTCAAGGTTGTCCTCAGCTTTCCACACATGCCCAGTAGCATGCATGTGTCAGGACTCTTACCTATAAACACATGTCCTGTATACAACACACATAGGCACAAGGGGAAAAAAGAACAACAATTAGGCCGTCTATTCATGAGCAAGAACTTTCCGTCACTGCAGCTGGAGCACAGCATGGCTCAGGCCCTGCCCAGGGCTGTGCAGCCTGCTCCCCACGCCCTCTTCTGCCCCTCTCAGTGCTGGGCTTCTCTTTTGCCTCATCTTAGAGCTCTTCACATCTTTCCAACAGGTCCCATCTTCAACATGCCCCAAAGCTTGAAGAAGCTGACTCTATGCCTTACCTGTTTCTTCTGCTTACCAGAGAGTTGAGAAGCAATCTAGGCATCTCAGCCAATGCCATTGTCCTGGTGGAAGGCATGGATTCCATGGTTGCCAAATGTCTTACCACTCCTCAACCTCAAGTGGGATGTGAATTCTGTACCAACTTCAGGCAGTAACTGCATGACATTTCCCTGGATGGAAAGACTCTGGTCACCCGGAGGGTCAGTCGTTATGGCCACAGTCTTTAGAGTGCCATAGAAGATTTCCCAGAAATATTTCAGAGAAGTGAGGCGATACCCCTGACTGTGGCCTGTGAGTAAACATGCTTGTGGGAGGGAAGAAAGCTCTAGTATAGATCCATAAAAAAGGCTGAGCCAACCTGAAGCCATCTTGATGAGGTTAAAACCCCGTCTCTGGGTATTTAGCCCTGTGGGTTCATGACTGCCCTCCCTATGGGGTATTACACTCTAAGAGAGGGACACAATTCCTATTCTGAGATTAGAAATGACCAGTGTATGTTTCTTGAGGCTTTTTTTTTTTGAAAGAGAGGCATATAGGGCTGGGAAAGTGCCATCCTTGAACGAGCATGGTGACCTGAATTGGCATAAGTGCTGAGTGTGGTGGTATGTGCCTATAATCCTAGCACTAGGGAGGTAGAGATGGATAGATGGCTGGGACTGACTGGTCAGCCAGGCTTGCCAGACTAGATGAATATTAGGTCAGAAAAATACTTTGTCTCTTTTGTTTGTTTGTTTGTTTGGTTTCTTTGTTTTTTTTTTTTAATAGAGAAAAAGAAAGGCCAAGAGTTGGCTGTGTGAGGAGGTGGGGAGGATCTGGGGGGTACTGGAAGATGAGAAAATCATGTTCATAATATACTGTCTGAAAAAATTTTTTCAATAAAAATAAAGATGTTTTGAGTATGATTGAGGGATGCATGTGTGATGTTGACCTCTGACCTGCACATGTAAATCATATATGTGTCCACACCTTCATGCACATGTGTATGAATCCACCACAGAGAGAGAGAGAGAGAATAGACTACAATCAATCTAATTATTTTTATTTCAAATCACAATTTTACCTTTTATATGCTTTTATTTATGTGTATGTGTGCATATCTATGTGAGGGTATGCCATGTATGGATGGGGGTGTCAGATCTCCTGAAAATGGAATGACAGGCAGTTGTGAACTGCCTGATGTGGGTGGGGTGCTGGGAACCAAGCTCAGGACCTGTGCAAGAACAGCAAGCAGACTTAGCCACTGGGCCATCTCTTCATCCTCAGTTATGTTTAGATTGACAGTTATCAATTCTCTGAAACCCTTAGATTTATTCACTAATTTGTTGTTTTCTTCCGAATTCACTTTTTTCTCTTGCTCCAATAGCACTGATTATTCTTCCTTCAACAGAAAGTTGGGTTTAAAAACTTAGTCGTGGTTACCACTGGATACCAGATACTGATGGATCCGTAACGACTCCCTCCGAAGCATCTCAGAGAACATGCTGCTCCCCAGTCTGTCCTGGGAGCCAATGGGCAGTGACCAGTGTACTGTGCAGAACGTGGAGGCCCAGCTGGCCTTCTACAGGGAAGTCACCATCCAGCCACCTCGCGAGTGCAGCCACCAAGCTCTCCGAACTTTCCCTGCCATACGTTTTTGTCTAGGCAGCGCCCGTGTCAGGAGGCCCCTCTTTTGCTTCACGCCACTCACAGCTTCTGGTGACATAAAGGACTGGCATTGGCACAGGACAACCGAGATCCAAGTTCTCAGCACAAAGGGACGAAGGGCTGGGGAACAAGAGACAGAGATAAAACAGGCGTGGTGGTGCATGCCTGTACTCCCAGCACTTATGGAGGCAGAGGCAGGCAGATCTCTGTGAGTTTGAGGCCAATCTGGTCTACAAATTGAGTCCAGGACAGCTAAGGCTACACAGAGAAACCCTGTCTTCAAAAGAAGAAGGAGAAGAAAAGAGAGACAAAGACAGGAGACAGAAGATGAGGAAGAAGGGAAAAGAAACAAGGGAGAGGGCTGAGGGGACATTTTTCCTTGAGGGGGACAAAGGACTGCCTCTTGGTAGAGGGGAGACAGATGTGACCCATAGGAAAATAGCAGTTCATAAAGGGAAAAGAAGAAACACCATGTTAGCATGAGGTGTTTAATTTTAATTGGGCATGTTAGTTAGGTGAACCAAAGGGACTTTTGATTGCTGGACTTCAATACTTTATATCTAGACCTGGGTAGTCAGCCTCAGGAAGAGAAAGTGTCAAAGGGAATAGACCTTGGCAGCTAGCTTTAGGAATGTAATCTAACAGTTTAACAAGGCAGACGGAGTGGAGAAAGAGTAAGGCCTACCAGAGCCCTGTTCACCATACTCAGGCCTGCTGGAGCCCTTCATTGACACCCTCCTCATCCTCTAAGGACCTGTCACTCATCTATCATCCATAGACCGCAGTCATGGAGTCAAAGCAAATTCCACCAGAGACAAGACTGGCCAGCACTTACTTTCTATGTGCCAGCCACAGTCTTCTGGAATACCATCATCTCTGATGCACAGTTGAAGAAACCCAGCCCTGGGGAGCTGAGTACACGCCCCAAGGCTCCACAGCTGATGGGAAAGTGGAGAGACTCCTTTACAAGGGCCTCTGACCCCACAGCCTGTGCCCTCGCTGTGTGTCCACATGGTACCTCCCGGAGGAGAAAGTAGGAATATGGGTAAAAGTACACACACTGCAGGAATAGATGTTTCTTGTGGTTTTAAAAATCAGGAATTTGGAGCATCTTTGCAAATGAGGAAAGCACCCCTTTCTCCCTAGCAGCCCCACCGCCATTTGCCACAAGAAGAGAAGTTGGCATGATCAGGGGGAGAGCCAAGGAAAAGGCGGTAAGCATTGGGGACTCAGGCTGAGGGTGTGACTCAGTAAAGTGCTTGCTGAGAGCAAGCCAGGAATTAACAATCCGCATGTTCTATGCTTCAGTTCCTGCCCCCAGGTTTCTGCTTGAGTTCCTCTCCTGCCTTCCCTTCATGATAGACTAGAAAATAAAACAAACCGTTTCCTCTTCACGTTGCTTTGGTCATGGCGTTCCATCACATCATAGAAACTCCTGCAAAGACAGTGAGTGAAGAGATGAGTTGATAGTGATCATGCAGACAACGGTGACGGCATCAGTCAGCTCTCTGCTACTGTATCAGAATACCTGAGACAATTAATTTATAAACACGAAGATACGTCGTGTATCATAGTCTCAGAACTTTCAGTTCATGGTCAGTTGTTCACATTGCTACTGGACCTGTGTCAGAGCAAGACATTCTGGCTCCTCACCGTGTGATGAACAGATAATAGCAAGGAGTGGGGAAAGGGCCAGGCTTCCAATCCTCCCTTCAATGGTACCCCCCTCTAACAACCTACCTTACTCTCACTAGGCCCTATATCTTCAGGGTCCCACAAATCTCAATACTTTAGGGACTAAACTTTTAATACATGGTCCTATAGGGAACATTCTAGATCCAATATACAGCAGAAGTTATGGTGATAAATGTGCTACTACTAAAGATGATGGTGACCATGGTGACATTGATGTGGTGACAATTCTCTAAGAAAGCTGGCTGAGCGTAAGCCAGTCTGTGAGGCCAGTGGGCAGCATCCTCCATGATCTCTGCTGTGCTTCTTGGGTTGTAAATTTCTCAGTTAGATGTCGTGCTGGGTGGCATGGCGAGCAGGCCTGCCTTCAGGTTCCTGCCCTGATGAACTGTGACCTGGGATTGCTAAGTGAAACAAGCCCTCTCTGCCCCTACATTATTTTGGTCTGGGTGTTTTATCATGGCAGTAGAAGTGAACCTAGAACAGGTGGGTTACGATAATTATTTTCTGACATTAAAATAAATCAATATTAAAAAGTATGGGTGGAAATGTTAGGTAATTTTGACATGACATTAAGCCCTGTGTTCATCTCTTCCACAGGCATGTGTGTATGGAAGGAATTGGGCCTCTTTATCTATTTTTTCTCCAGGACTTTAAGGTCACACGATGTGATTTCTTCCCACAGGAGAAACCAGGCACAAGCATCCATGGCAGACCTAGAGGTCAACTCAACGAGGAAGAGAGGTGAGGGAGGAAGACAAGGGAGAATGGGTCTTCCCAGGGGACCAGCTAAACTGGACAGCACAAGGTGTGTCTGGAACATTCTGGGGAAGCAACCATCTCAGTCTCCGTGAGCTGAAGAAATCTAGGCTTCCAGACGGATTGGAAGACTCTCTGAGGGGCCTGGACAAGGTATGACATCACAGGCAGCCTGGCCATCAGCAGCACCATCTGCCAACCAGAGCTGGCCAAGCTGGGGGAGGGGTGTCATGTGGGAGCTCCAGGCTCTGATCCAGATCCCATCTCCTTCCAGAGTTTACAACTCCACATCCTTTCTCGGATGCTAGGGAATCTTGAAAGATTCTTTGAAGATGCTCAGATCGGTTTTGCCAATGACAGAGAAATGAAGCAATTTTAAGTTCAGACAATTGGTGCCACCTATTCCAATAGGGCCACATCTCCAGTAATGCTACCCACTGTGAGTCTGTGGGGGCCATTGTCATTCAAATCACCACACTGTCCTAAAAACCAACCAACCCAAAAAATATAGACTAATCGACAGTGATGGGTGTGATATGTACAGCACAAATATAGACTCAGTCCAGTTTTGTTCACATGCAATAATTTTTTCACATGCGAGTGAAAAAAAATTCCAAAAATGTTAAGTATTATATGTGTTTCCTCTTATGGTAGTTTCTTTCTTTATGCTTTGTGTTCTAAAGTGCTTTTTCCTCACAAAGTACAGGTGCCTTTTTGAAAAATCAGGAGCAGGAAACCAAGTTAAGACACTCTTGATAGCTCCTCAACATCCACAGTGCCTCTGTCGGCAGCTTTCCCTGAGCTGTGCTCATTAGCAGATCTCCTATAACAAAGCAGAGTTGAACAGCATCTCTGTCAGACTATCTATCTGTCATCTCTTTCTATCTTCTATCATCTACCATCTATCTTTCTCTCATTATCTATCATCTCTCTGTCTACTTTCTATTCTCTATCTACCTATCTTCTACCTATCATCTGTCTACATATCATCTATTAACCCTTTTCTGTCTGTCCTCTATCTATCATCTGTCTGTCTGTGTATCACCCATTCATCTAGTTCTGGTTTCAATGTACAGTGTTCCCACAGGACAATATATTTGAACACTTGGTGGCAATATTTTCTAAAGCCATGGAACCTCTCAGACATATGGCCCAACTTGTAGAAGTAGGTGTCTGGGGCTGGCCCTGGAAGATGATCAGTACTTCTGGTTCTGACCTGATCTCACTCTTCCTGGTCCATCAAGATGTGGAGCCTACACTACATGTCTTGAGCCTCTACCCATTATCTTGAGTAGCATGTTGCATTCCTCACCAAAATAGCCTGAAACAATGGACAAGAATAAACCTTTCCATCCTTCACATTTCTGCCATGTTTTGTCAACAAACGCAAGAAAAGTAACTAAAATGTACAACATGAAACTAGTGAGGGGATTGTTTGGGTAGAGAAAGGGGACTAGCAACCTAACAGGAGGTGGGCAAGAGAAGGTAAAAGGCCAAAGTATGTGATACACTTGGAAGTAAACATAGCAAAACCTATCACTGTGTAAATAATATATGCCATTTTTAAAAATAAAATTAAATCTAAAAAAAATCAATCATAAGACTGGAGAGATGGCTCAATGGTTAAGAGCACTGGCTACTCTTCCAGGGGACTAGGTTCAATTCTTAGTACCCATGTGGCAGCTCACAACTCTCTGAAACTCCTATTCCAGAGGCTCTGGAGACCTTTTCTGGCCTCTGCAGGCACCAGGCATGTAACTGGTACACAGAAAGACGTACATGCAGGCAAAACATCCACACACATACAATTAAGAAAAAAATCAAGTTTATATCTTCCAGGGCACGATAGTGGTTTCAGAATCTGGGGCTTGGGTGGACAGGAAGTGCAGGCACATGAGCAGTAGCAGAAAGCCTGTGTCATGAGAAGGATGGCTTCGAATTCCTGCGTAGCATATGTCACCCTAAGGGACTCTTCTCCGGGCCCTGGTGTCTTTCACCCTCCAGCCGGAGTCATGGCCATGCAGTCAGCTGCGGTACTTTATCTCTGAGTACTCAGTGGGAGTGTCCTGCTGCCCCTGTGGACTTCTGGGCTTCATCTTGTGAAAGCTGAGAGACGCATAGTGTATCTCTTCCTCTGTGGAGAAGGGGGCTGCATCAGCTGTGGAAGGCAGGGGTTCAGAGCCGTCATTTGCCTGGAGTTCCACCAGGGGACTCTGTGTAAAGAGAGGAAGGTAGTCAGGTGGGACAGCAGGGACCCCTGGAACCCCGCATCTACTCCCCCACATATACTTTTAATCTTAAATTACATGCATGTGTGTAGGGCACATGCACATATGTTACAATGCCTGCAAAGGCCAGAAGAAGGCATCTGATTCTGTGGAGCTGGAGTTAAAAGAAGGCTGCGAGCTTCCCGATGTGGGTACTGGAAACTGAACTCAGGTTTCCTGTCAGAGCAACACACTCTCTTAACAACCGAGCCATCTCTCCAGCCTCTCATGTGCATTTTCATTGAAATCACCTTTGTTCCTACTTTCTCCAAACATTTAATACTTAACGAGCACCCAGTCTGCCGAAGTCCACCAGCAAGATGTTATTTTTGTCTCTGTTTTATATATGATGATGATGAGGAGGAGATATATATATATATATATATATATATATATATATATATATATATATTACCTCGGGAAGCTGGTGCATAGCTGCCATTTTAGAGTCACTACAAGTTCAAGACCAGCCTGGGTTTCACAGTGAGTTCCAGGTCAGTCTGTGTTATCAATAGAGAAACCCGAACCAAAATCCCAGTCAAACCCATGATCTAGTAATGATGTTTTTTTGTTTGTTTTTTTTTTAAACCATGTTTTTCACCCATACCCTGTTCCCAGAAATAATGACTCTGAGTCCGTATACATACACACACACACACATACATACACATATATTTACAAAAGCCTAGGCCAACATAGCTAGGCATGTTCCCTGACTTGGTCATAACTAATATCCCAGACTCTCTCCACACTATCTCCTTCCTAATGCCTCTAGCTCTGTCCTTCCCTTACTAACGTATTTTCTGCCTGCTGCAACCACAGGCACCAGCAGAGGTTACAGATTGTTCCTCATAGTGGTCCGTTTGCTCAGAAGTGAGTTACACACTCAAGTTCTCCAAACTTGTTTCCTGTGATGGCCTGTACTTCCCCTGTCTCTTCATGCAGCCCTCAAGGCTGCTCTTCCACTTGCTGGCTGCCTCCTGTTTTTGAGAATTGGTGACTGTTCCTCCCTCTACCTGGAATAATCAAGTGGCAGAATCCAGTCTCTCTCATCACTAACCAAAACCACATTCAACCTACAGAAACTGTTTAGAAGCTCTTTATCAGAGGAGGGACTAAGAGCCAGAGCAGATAAAGAACACCTATAATTCCTCAACAACAAACAACCCAACTAGAAAAATAGGCAGAGTTGAAAGAGATACCACTCTAGAAAGATATACAGAGAAGAGACATTCACTATTATTATTTTTTTAATTCAAATTGAAACCACAAAGAAATAGCACATCACATTCACTAGGATATCTACTACAAAAGTAATATAAAAGAAAACAAAATAATCAATGTTGACAGAGTCTCAAAAAGTGAAAAGCACGGGCTGGAGAGGGTTCAGTAGTTGAGAGCACTGGCTGCTCTTCCAGAGGACCTGAGTGCAGTTCCCAGCACCCACATGGCAGCTCACAACTGTCTGTAACTACACAGGCCAGTAGCCACACATAGATATACATGCAGACAAAAAACAATACACATAATTTTTTTAAAAAAAGAATGAACTGTGTTGGAGAGATGGCTCAGAGGTTAAGGGTACTGGCTGCTCTGCCAAAGGTCCTGAGTTCAATTCCCAGCAACCACACAGTGGCTCACAACCATCTATGTGAGATCTGGTGCTCTCTTCTTGACTGCAGGCACAAATGCAGGCAGAACACTGTATAAATAGTAAGTAAATGAATCTTAAAAAACAAAACAAAACAAAAGAATGAACTATATGAATGAACTATATAAAAGTAGAACTATATGACCCAATAATGCAGGTATATATCTAAATAATTGAAAACACAATCTTGATCTTTTACATTTATGAATGTGTACATCACAACAGTAAAAAGATGAAAGAAATTCAGAAGCTGGTTAAAGAAACTGTGCTACACACAGTGGAGTCAACCTTCTGAAAAGGCAAGAAATCTTGTAGTATGCTACAACATGGATCCTGAGGGTGTGTTAAATGAAGTAAACCAGTCACACGAGGACAAATATAGTGTGGTCTCCCATAGGACGTATCTGCAGAAGTCAGACTCACAGAGAGAGAGAGAGAGAGCAGAATGGTGGATGCCAGGGGCTTGGGGAGGGACGCCTGGGGAGGAGGGGGACAGCTGCTCAGTATGTAGTTTTAGTTTTTCAAGACAAAGAAGTCCTAGGCAGCTGTTATACAACTGTAACAACTGGTGAATTTTATGGTACATGGGATTACCAAAATCTGCAGCACAGATTACATAGGTGATAGGTAGATAGATGGATAGGTGATAGCTAGATAGATATGGTAGAGGATAGATAGGTGATAGATAATAGATAGATATAGACAGATGATAGCGATAGACAGATAATAGATAAATGTGATAGATTAGACAGACAGACAGATAGATAGTTAACAAACCAACCGACCACACAGCCTATCTTCCCAGCACTTCCTAGTTTTTGTACCTTAATTTTCTCCCAATAAACTTCTTTATCTTTTAATCATATGTTGGTCTTTGTTGGTTGTTTGAGTGGTTTGGTAAGCCTCTCCGTCTGGAATAAAACATGACTGAGTCCAAGGTTCCCTGAAGTTCTTTAAAGATGGGTCCCTGGCACCTGGTCTTCTGGCATCTTTATAAGTACTTCACATTTCACAAACGGATGAAAGGAGAGGACCCAGGGCAACAGCTCCGTGCTTGCTGTGTAAGTGTGAGGGCCAGTGTGTGGATCCCCAGAAATGACATAAATACCAGCTGGGTGTGGTGGCCCACCTACAATCCTAACTTTAGAAGACAGAGGTAGGGGATCCTACAGCAAGCTGGCTAATGAAAATAATATATCAGTGATCTTAGGGTTTGGGTTAAGCGGCCCTGCCTCAGCGACCAAGTGGAAGAGCCACTGAAGACAATTCTTAACAAAAACATCAAGCTTCCACTTGCTGTGCATCTAAATGAGTGCATACTCTTACACATACAACACAACACACACACATACAGGAGTACCAATGACTGTTACTTTGGCACTATCTTAAATTTTGCATCTGAGGCAAGCTTCTCCTCTCGCCATATGGGCTGAGGAGTTTGGGCTAAATCAGCCTTTGGGTCAAATCTAGCCCACTGTTCGTTTTTATAAATAAAGCTTTATTGGCATGCAGCCATGCTCATCAGTTACATATGGCCTATGATGTTTTTCAGGCTATAGCAGCAAAGCTCAGCAGCTACAGAGTCAGCCCACCCTTCATAAGAAGTTTAGGAGGGCCAGGTGCAGTGGTGCATGCCTTTAATCCCAGCACTCAGGGAGGCAGAGGGAGGTGGATCTCTGAGTCTGAGGACAGCCTGGTCTACAAACCTGAACAGCCAGGGTGACACAGAGAAACCCTGTCTCGAAAAACAAACAAAAGAAGGAGTTCAGGAGGTATTACTATATTCAGTGGGGTTAGGGGACAGATATTCAAATTCAGAAGAACTGAATAAAGCTAGTAACTTGTTCCTGGTAGCAGGTAGCAGGCAGGGGAACCCAAGGTCCAGAGAAGAGGAAGTAGGAAGAGGAAGTAGGAAGAGGAAGAGGGACACACAGAAAGACACTGAGAGATACACAGAGAGGGAGAGTTAGAAGACGAAAGAGAGAAGAAAGAAGAGATACATGGGGAGAGGGAGACAGCAGAGGAGGGAGACGGAGAGGGGGGAAAGGCAAGAAGAGGGGAAAGAAAAGGAGAGATGGAGCAACTGAGAGACAGAAGGAGAACAGAGAGAGGGAAGAGGAAAAGAGAGGAACGGAGAGAGACAGCAGAAATGGGGATAAGACGGGCTAATGGAGAAACAGGCTGGGGAAGGAAGGGAGAAAGAGAGGAGGGGACACACACACACACACACACACAGAGAGAGAGAGAGAGTCATGGAACGAGCCAAAAGGCAGAGAGGGTGCTGCAGCTTGGTGTCCTGAAGAGGGAGACTGGACGAGAACCCGTGAACTTGAGGTAGAAAAGAAGAAAAGGAGAAAGACAAGCTGAGTCATTTCCCTGCCTGGCCAGAGAGAAAGCAGTGTGGACATTGCGTGCAATCATCCAGCTGGGAAATGGACCAGAGAGTTCTGCTTTCGGGCCATTCAAATTGAACCGCACTCAGCAGAACAAGCCAGGCTCCATCCCAAAGGAGGTGTGTCCAGGCAGGAGGGTGCTGGGCTTGAACACAGGCACTCACCTGCTCACTCACCTGAGACACTGAGGCCTTGAGGGCATTTGGGCAAGCCTTTCCTGCAGCTGGCCTGGCTGTTTTCCTCCTGTAGGATCTTACCCTGGGAGTGAGGACACGGGCAGCCTCTCAGTATGGGCAGATGGGGGTACAGCTCCAGACTCCCCCACTCTCTGCCTGCTTGCAACTAAGTCTCTGAAGGGTGGTAAAGGCGGCTGGTGGTCCTGCCACAGAAGCTCCTGTGTTGAAAGGTGGCTTCCACCATCTGGGACAGTGGGACCTGAAGGTTGCAACACTCCAGAGTCCCCCACACTGACCACATGCCTGGACCACAGATCTCCCACTGACTCCTGGCTTCCCACCCTCCAGGTCTGGACTCAGGGTCATGTGCCAGGCTCTTCCCTTACCACCCTGGGTCCTCCTTCCCCACTGAGGCTGATACTCACACCAGGATGATGATGAAGAAAGACAGGAAAAGGAGGGCGGTGGCCCCTGCACCCACAAAGAACCCCAGCATCTTTTCGGATAGAGTTGCCCTGCCTGCAGATAGAGAACTCTAAGAAAGCGCCCCTCCTCTCCTACCCACCCTGGCCCCATGAAGGAATCCTGACTTCCAGCTCTTCTCACCTCTAGCTCGGATATCCTGATCAGAGGCTTTCTGGGATAGATGGAAGGACCAGAGAGGGCAGAGGGGACGTTAAAAAGCTGGGCAGCAGTTTGTCTTGATTTAGTTTGGTATCTTGTTCAGCATAGAATTATTTTGCATTTTAACTGGATCATTGAATGTATCTCAGCATGTGTTGGGACCTAACCCCAGATGCATAAATAGGCAAAAGAGTATTCCATCACAGCCAGATGTGATGGAGAAGGTCTGTCATTCCAGCTACCTCTGAGGCCAAAGTGGGATAAAGATGAGGGCTTACGGATATAGGTCAATGGTCGAGTGGTTGCCTAGAATTTCCCAGGAAGGGGCTGGAGCATGGACCACCACACAGGTTTGACTACTGGGTAGTTTCACGTTTGTTATTTCACTGTTTTGGTTCAATTTTCCCTTGAATTTTATACCCTTGTTAAATGGCCCTTTCTCCTGGCCTGCAGAAGCAAAGGCCTTGTACTCAAAGCTCACCCAGCTAAGTCCCAGCCCCTCTACTCAGGATTTGCTGCTTCCCGAAGTAACCTTCTCCCCAACCCACACACCTTCCTCTTATTCACAGCAGGAGTAAGATAACGAGGCTCTGGATAGCCAGAACATTACAGGCTTCACGGCTGAGCACAACCTGAAGCTAAGCTCCTGTGAAGCTAAGGGAGCTAATGGCAAGGACGGGACAGGTGTCGAGCTTCTCCTGCTGCCTGCCTCTGGCCCACAAGTCACTCACTCTGTGGAAACAGGCTCAGGGAAATGTGTTGGGAGCCCAGAGCATGCTGAGCTTGGCAGGTGTACACTCCTCCATGTTTAAGCTGCACTGGAATGAGCTCCAGGAGCCCAGGCTTGGACAGCTTTGAGGGGCACAGACTCAGGTTATCCCAGGACCAGCTTAGTTTCGCAGGGGGAAAGCTGTCAGCGCTACAGAAGAGACGCAGAGACTGGCCCTCAGAGACAGAAAGAGAGGAGCCGTTCTCCAGGATGGTGGATTCTGCAGAGAAAGAGAGAGGGTCAGTGTGATGAGATGAAGAGAGGGGAGAGCAGAGTCCAGAAAGGGGGACTAACACACCAACAGGGAGCAAAGGCTAGAAAAACATGGGCTTCCACCACTCACCACAGCAAGAATCTGAACTTCTCTTATTCCACTGTGAACTACTTGACCATAAGCCTCAAAAACTACAGAGCACATGTGACCCGGGCTTTTATTTGGAGTTGATGACGACAGAGAGTCAGACAAACAGAGGCGGGGAGGGGAAGAGGGAGAGAGGGAGCATGAGAAGGGGAGAATGAATTGAGGCAGTGTCTCAAATAGCCCAGGCTGGCCTTAAACTCATGATGTAGCAAGGATGACCTTGAACTTCTAATCCTCCTGCCTCCACCTCTTGAAGGCAGGTACGCACCACTATACCCAGCTTATGTGGTCCTGGATTGAACCCCAGGCTCTGGACACGCTGGGCAAGCATTCTGTTAGTTGAGCCACATTCCCTGACTTTTGAAGTCTATCACTCAGACACATATGCTGTGGTCAGAGATATAAGACCTATTCACTGTTCATTGCTGGTGGCAGTGTGAACACCATGCTTTTGCTGCCCATTGGTACTGGAAACCCACAGAATTAGATCCATCTGTTCTGGGCACTGCGGTCATGCAGACCAAAATCTTTGCTACGGGTTCCCCTCAGAACCTCAGGTGGACAAGCTCAGGCTCAGCCTGGCAAATGTGGACAGGACACTGGCCACTGGTAGGTTGGAGACTGAGCTGAGAACAGAGCACTGTGTGTTTTGTGTCTAACCATGTAGCTGTATCTCTTTGCACAAGAACTCAGAGCACAGCTATTGGAAGAATGCAGGCAGATCCATAAATAGGGAGAAGGTCTTGGGAGGTGTGGCTCTGATGTCTGCATGTCACCCTTGCCTATGATGGTCAAGAGGCATTGCCCATCTGGGAAGGTGAGGAGTGGATACTGACTGTTGAAAACTCTTACAAGTTTCAGACTGGATGATCCAGTGGTTCCCCAACAAGGAGCCTCTATCTCCAGGGTGAGTCCAGTGTGAAGAAGAACAAGCCTACCGTGAGCTGAAGAGGTGAGACATTCCCCACCTAGCATGGCTCTTACCTTGGTCAGCTCCTTGATAGATGGTCACAGTCAGATTCTTTGGAGCATCTAAGAGAAAACGACACAGTGGACTCAGCAACCACCCTCTGTTGCCAGCAGCTGTGTAGGTGGGTATGACAGGAGCCCATCATCCTGACAAGTCCCCCAATCAGGATTTTAGGACCCACCCGGGGGGCCACTTTGCATTAGGAAAACAGGCATCTCAGCCCAGCCTCACATGTCACGTTGAGACGGATGGTCATTCTTGTGCTCGCACCAGTTCCAGGCAGGGTCACCTGACAAGTGAGGTTGGTGCCATGGTCCTGAGGCTGGGGGTTGATGGTCAGTACCGAGGAGGTGCTGGAGCTCAAGAGTGACACAGAGGTACCAGTCCAGGAGAAGGTGATGGGTGCCTTCCACTCACAATCCCAAGGCACAGAGCAGGTCAGGTTGCTGGGACGGCCAGCCTCAAGGGTCTCCGGGATAAGGATGTGGGGAGTGTTAGTAAGGGCTGGTGAGAAAAGGGGAGAAATGGAGCATCAGGAGGGGGTGAGGTGCATCTTCAGGCCCAGCCCTGGCTCTGATCCAGCTCCACCCCTGAGCCCTGATGCTCAGACCCAACTGCTCCCAGGACAGAGTCCTATCCCAGAACTGTGGTTCCCATGACTTTCCCCAATGGCCTCTTTACAGGCCATATCTGACCTGTCACACGCAGAGTCATCATGCCTTCCATATAACTAAACTTCAGTTTTCCTCTCTCCACGCGAAAGAAGTATGACCGGGCATCCTCCTTCCTGATCTCTCTGATGTCCAGGGAGCAGTTGTTCTGCCGTAGGTCTCCAAGCAGGAGGAATCGGCCCTGGGTCTCCATCAGTGGTGACCTCTCTGGGCTATTTGTGGCCACTGGGGAATCACTTATCTGGGCTCCTTCCTGGAACCAGTATTGGAAAATTGGGTCTGAGTCCGTCCACAGCATCTTCGGGTAGGAGAAACTGCAGGGTACAAAGACACACAGGCCCTCCTGCACCACAATTTCCCTCTGTACTGTCAGGGTGTAACCCTTCATGGTCCAATACCCACCCTCCATCCCCATTATTCCCAAAAGCAGCAGCAACAGCAGCAGCATGTCTAGCTGTGGCTGCAGGGCCACCAGAAAAAGTCCTCTCTCTGGGCTCTTCTTTGAGGAACTAAGAAATGCAAGACCTGGAGGAGGCCCCAGCAAGGGTGAGGCCAGGGCAGAGGCTGTTTTAGGAGGAGGAGCTTCAGACCCAGGCAATGTCAGGGCACTCAGCCCTTGGACTCCTGAGGCCAAAGAGGGCAACCGCCTCTCTCCAAAATCCACCCATGCAGGGCCTAAACCCATCTCCTCCCTCTCTGTACTAACTTCGGCTTCTGAATGACAGTTTCTGCCCAGTGAAAATGGATTCACTCCATCCAGAGCCTCCAGAGCTTCCTCTGAGGCTGATGATATTGGTGGAGTTGGGGGTAGTTCTAGGGCATAGAGAAGAGGGACTGGGAGTGGATACTGGGAAGCACCCAGCCTCCCACTCCCTCCCTTGGCAGCTTGTCCTGGGGACACCCTCTCTGCACAGTGGCCCAGGCCTTGTTCCCAGAGTACCACTGTCCAGTTGGGAGAGGGATTTCAGGTCCCTGGAGCATCTCACAGCCAGAGCCTCAGGGGACATGGCACAGACTCAGTGGGGAGTTCGCATGGAGGGTAGAAGTGACAAATTTTCCTATTAAAACCCAGCTAGGGGGCTAGCATGGGAGAGGGCTTGCTTGACCTGCACAAAACTCTAGGTTCCATCGCCAGCACCACATAGTGTGGTAGTATGTGTCTGTAATCTCAGCATTTAGGAATAGGAGGCAGGAGGGTCAGAAGCCCAATGACAACCTTGTCTAGCTACTTAGTGAGTTTCAGCCCAGCCTTGGCTTCAGCAGACTAAGTTTCAAAGCATACAAACCAAAACAAACACAGCAAAAGCAAACATACACCAAGGTTACAGAGGGAACTCTCACTCTCGGGAGGCCTGGGGAAATGGAGGCCGAGGTACCGTACAGTGAGACTTGATAGAGAACATTGTCAAATCCAGTGTGGCTGATCTAGCCAGAGAGGAGATCTTTTAGAGAGTGGCCTGTACTCTCTATTTGGCTATCAGACTTTTGGGGACAAAGGTCCCAAAGAATTAATTCCCACAGGAATATCATGCTGGAGTAGAGGAAAGGCAGATGACACCCACAGGATGAACTCACCACCCGGGGACAATCCATACAGTTTTGACAAAACTTACTGGGACACCTTGACACAAGGATTGTGTCAATGATGGGAGGTATCATGCATGAACCAGGACTGTAGTGTGATTTACTTTGTACGCCTTGCCCTTTAAAGGATTCCCAGTTGACCCTATGACCCTCAGTGTCGGTTGCTTTTTGGACTTCTGGAAACAGGAGGGGAGTTTTTAAAGGCAGAAGGGGCTGAGAGAGATTGAGTAGGATTGGAGTAGGGTCAGAGAAGAATAGGGCCAGAGAGGACAGTTAGTACAGGAAGAAAAAGAAGATTGAATAGGGCTAGGGAAGAGAAGAAAAGAGGTTGAGCAGAGTGAAAATAGGAGACAGCTGAAAGTGAATTGGGCTAGCAAAGAGTTGGTAACAGTTGAGCCAGAAAAAGCTGAGCTGAGCCAGAGAAGATACAGTTAGGAGAAGTCACCAACAACCCGCAAAGTAGCAAAAAAGACAGAATACTGCACAATACTGCTTAATCATACATACATCCTGCGCTCTAAATAAACCTAAACTTATCAGGACCCTGAAGCTGGCCTTGAGGGTCACTACAGCTCCTTATTTATTTCCTTCCCAGTGTGACCAAACTACATCAAATCTCCTACTCTCCTATGTCTTTAGTTGGTGTATGGAGGGTGAGTGTGGCCAAGCCTTGTCTGTTGGGGCTAGTAGTGCTCAAGCATTGACCTTGAAAACTACAATAACACAGATTTTTGAAAGAGATAAAGTCTCTTCCTTGTGCCACATGGATTTCTTGTTGCAGATGGAATTTAGGGTGACTCACATTAGGCAGATGCTCTATGGCTGAGCCACATCCCCAGCACTTCAACTGGGGGATTCCAGGCAGGAGCTCTACCCCTTAACCACACTGCCAGTGCCTCATTGGGAGGCTCTAGGCAGGAGTTCTACTACTGAGTCATATCCCTAGCCTTTCACTGAGGTATACCAGATAGCTCTCTACTGCTAAGTCATGAGCCCTTCCTTGCTGTTGTCTGTTACTGTCTCCTAACTCCAGAGGACTACATATTCATTCAGGGTCCTCCTCAAAGGTTCATGTCAATGACATGGAGTGAGAAACACCAGCTTTGCACTGTCTCCCGTCAAGGATAGTCAGGAATTCCTAGAAGACTATTTAACTTGTGGTGGGAGCTAGGAGGAAGTGGAAATCATCCGGAGAGCTTAAGCCTCTTTTGACTTCTGTCAGCTTTCCTTGAAACTTTTGGGGTAGGGAAAAATATATAACACATCAGAAAAGTGACCCTGAGGTAAATACGAAATGAACACCTCCAAGAACGGTTCATTGTGGGCCTCCAGGGCCATCCACCTCTTCCCTGTTCTACGTTTGCTCCTGTAGTATCTATTCATGGTTGTTAACAAGACTACACCTGAAATTTGCTAAAACCCAAGTGGTTGGGCACACCTGTGAGATTTTTTTTGTTTTTTGTTTTTTAATTAAATCATTTGAAGTAGGAAGACCCACTTTTAATCTGGGTCTTTTGAGGTGAGAAGATCGACCTTTAATCTGTGCCTCACTTTCTGCCACTTCAGGATTCCAGCATATACTGAAGACCAGCAGAGACATTGAGCCTCTTGAACTAAACAACTACTGGATTCTTGGACCTTCTGTTGGTACTCAGCCATTGTTGAACTGTAAATTATTCTAATACATCCTGAGTGTGTCTTACACATCATATATAATACATACTCATTCTATAAATCATGTTCCTTGAGAGATCCCATACTAATACATGTCTGGCTACCATTCTCAACTAGCAGTCTCTCTCTCCAGCATTATTTTCTGCATTTTCAACTGGCAACCAACATTTGCCCCCTCCTTGCCCAAACACTCTCTCACTTAGCAGAAACTGCAGCCACTCAATTGTCAGAAGGGCCATTGCTTATTTGGTTCCTTTTCTCCAGTCTGTAAAGAAAGCAGGGCAGGAAGAGAAGACTCTGAGAATCTGAAGCCGAGAGAGGAACTTGTGACACACAGTGAGAAGATCTGGAATCGTCACTTCCCAGTTTTCAGAAGACACTGAGTTCCAGAATGGAAGTACTGAGGTCCGGACATCTGATCCCTCCAAAACACGGATGTGGAGATCCTTATCCCCAAGGCTGTAGTGATTACAGGTAGGTTCTTGTGGGTGGAGGGAGGTAAGTGTTGGGGGTGGGAAGGGGAATAGTGTCAGTGCAGTTGCCTGTGCACATATAAAATTCTGAGTTCTAGTTTGGGTACCCACCTCTGTCACTCTCCACCTTATTTTGAGCAGGCTCTGTGACAGTTTTCACTGGCCAATTTGACAAAATCTAAGATCACTTTGGAGGTGATCCTCTAGTCACGATTGTGGGGGGATTTTCTTGATGAGATTAATTGAAGTGGGAAGATGCACTCACTGTTGGTGGTACCACTCCGCAGTTTGGGATCCTGGGTCATATGAAAAGGAGAAAGTGTGCTGTGTGCTTTCACTGTGCATGCAGTATGACAAGCTGCTTCACATTCATGCTGCTCTGACTTCCCGACACGATAGACTCTGGAACCGTAAACATAAACATTTCTCCTTTAAGTTGCTTTTTGGGGGGTATTTTATCAACAAAAGCAAAACCAACCAACCAAAGTCTAAGACAGGCTCTCCTCCAGGCTGGCCAGTGAGCACTGGGATCGGCCTGTTTCTGCTTCCACACTTTGGCCCTGTCATTGCAGACATATACCACTGCATTGGTTTTCATGCAGAGCTGGGGAATCTGAACTCAGATGCCCATGCTTGTGTAGCAACCACTTTACTGGGCCATCTCTCCAGTCCCATGGAGGTGAGTTGGTTAGTGTCTCGGTCAGGGTTACTATTACTAGGATGGAACACCAAACCAAAAGGAACTTGGTGAGGGAAGGGTTTACTTCATTCGCAGTTCATCACTCAGTCAAGGCTCCCTGGAGGCAGAAGATGCTGCCGAGGCTGTGGGGGAGTGCTGCTCACTGGCTTACTCCCCATGGCTTGCCCAGCCTGCTTTCTTAGAGAACCCACAGTCCCAGGCTGCCACCACCCACAATGGGCTAGGCCCTCCCCATCAATCACTAGTTAGGTTTGCCAATAGTCCTATCCTATAGGGGTGCTTTATTAATTGAAATACCCTGCTCTGGTGACTCTAGCTAGTGTCAAGTGGCATTTAGGGAGGGGTTAGGTCACAGGGATAGGCCCTCACAAATTGGATTAATGCCCTTTATATAAGAGACCCAATGGGTGTTAATTGCTTGTTTGTTTTTTTTTCTTCTTCTTCTTCTTTTTTTTCAGTCTTGATAATTGCTTGTTTTACCACAGGAAAAAGTATCATTTTTTAAGGACATTCTCTGTCACCAGCTGAATCTGCCAGAGCACTGATTAAATCCTGTTCTAAAAGGAATAAATCTCTGGTGTCTGTAAGCTTCACAGTTTGTGGTATCTTGCCGTACAAATCTGGCTAATGTGGAATAGAGATCCAAGATGGCTGCCAGGAGAGGACACCGTGTCTGAGGAGTAGGACAGCAGAAACAACACAGTGACCAGGAGACTGAACTCTGGGACCTAAAACACCAGCATTTGTGAGTGCCAGGTGAGTGGAACTCCTACGTCGAGGAAATCAAGTGGGAAAATCCTAGGGACACCCAGCTATTCCCCGGAAAAATCTCCCGGTGACCGGCGGTGCACAGCTCTGATCTGAACGAGCAGCCGCGCTGGGCGTCCGCAGCCCCAATACCAGACTGGGTCTCACAGCCTCTGGGCCAGACAGAGGAGGAACTGGATACCGTTTTGACTGACCTGAACACTGTGGGTCTGCCAATAACCACCTCAGTCCGTGTGTGAGTCCACGGGCCAGTCAGAGAAAGACCCGGCAGGCATACAGCAGGCGCACACCAATCGCCGCCCGAAACCACCTCAGTCTGTGTGTGTGCGTGTGGGTACATGAACCAGACTGAGAAGGCCTAGGAGACCGTTTTGACTGGCCTGCACACTGCGGGGCGCACACTGCTCAGGCCCGCCAGC
>CM053762.1:5102058-5177180 GCA_028658305.1 Pachyuromys duprasi | reverse complement strand
GGACATTGCAGCCAGCCCTGAGGAGACAAGATGATCTGGGGTCAGATGGAAGGGGAGGAGATCTTCCCCCATTGGTGGACTTGGAGGGGGCGGGGAGGAGATGAGGGAGGGTTGGAGAGGGTGGGAGTGAGGGAGTGAGGGAGGGGGCTACACATGGGATGCAAAAAACAACCTGTGATTGATATAAAAATAAATAAATTTATTTTAAAAAATCTGGCTAATGTGGGCAGTGTATTGTCTAGCTGCATGCATTCTCCACCTCATGAGCCATTCTCCCCTCTGTCAACTTTTGTCTGCCAGGATTAATTAATACTTGTGAATTACCACCTGTGTTCCATGGTATGACAGACGGAAATGTTATTAATTCATTCCATTCATTATTCACTCATTCACCTGGTTTAGCGCACTCATGGTGCCTCCAGGTCTCCAGCAAAGGCAGGTAGGACAGATCCAGTTGGCAGCAACATCTTGGTGGGAGATAGATATACCCATGGGAGGTGAGGATGCCGTCTGTCTCTGCCCAAGAAAGACTGGTTCTGGAGAGCCCAAAGCCAGAGGATGAGATGCTGTCAATGGATCAGGCCATTGGTGCTCCCACAGAAGAGCCTGGTCACACAGAACAGAGGCCCTAGTCTGAAGCTGAAGGTCTAGCATGGCAGACATGCCGAGGAGATCCCATGTCCACTGGGGAGAAGACACTCAGGGGAGGTGCAGACGAGATTTATTTTCCTCCTCCTTCTCCTATCTCCAGGGACAGGAAGCGAAGGCACTAAGTTCCTCTCTACATACGTGTCTCATCGGTCTTCCCCAAATCTTCAAGCTGTGTGATTCCATCCCACAGCAGATAAGACAAGGCAGCAGGTGCTAAGATAGGGGAGTGGGCAGCAGAGGAAGTATTCTACAGAAAAACCACAGCCGACACAAACATGGCATTCCGCTCAGTATAAGAGACACTAATCATCATCACCATTATCATCACCAGCAGCATCGCTGTCATCAGCATTCACATCACCATCTAAACATAGGAACCTATGTTCCTATGTGTGTGTGTGTTGGGGGAGCACATTCGTGTGGGGAAATTCACCTGCATGTGGAGTTCAGAGGACAATATTGCTGACCTGGAGCTTTTCAGGTAGTCTAGTTTGTCTAGGCTACTTGGCTGGCCAGGAAACCGCAGTGCTCTTTCTGTCTTTGTCTCCATAAGCCTGAAATTATAAGCGCATGCTATCATACCTAGGTTGTTGTGAATGTATTGGTTTAGGATATGTAAATATGTTTTTGTTAAAATTCCAAGTTGGGTGTTTTAGTTTGTCCATACCTGTTAAGTGTCTCATGCAGAGCGTGGTCTTTGCCAGGTGGAATTAGTTGATTTCTGAGGACTTTGAAGGGTATAAATATGACAGCCCAGAGGAAGAAGGCGCGGATGCTTGGAGGAGGACTGCCTGCTGCTGGTTTGTCCTGCTGCTGTGTTTGCTGACTTACTGGTACCTGGACATCTGGATTTCTGGACAACTGATATTAGTATTGCTTCCAACAGAATCCTACGACCCTACCCAGCAGGAAGTAGCAGAGAGAACTCTGCCCCCTGTTCCCACTAACCTTCTTTCCCTCCTACCCAGTATTGGGGGGGGGTGGGGGGCGGTTTGAAAGGGAGGTAGAAGTTTTTAATAGCCCTAAGTAAAGTGGGTTTGTTAAAAAAAAATCAAGATCAACACTGGATTTTTTAAAAATGTGTGTTCTGTGGGGCAGGCTCAGGTCTTTATGCTTGCGTGGCAGGCACTTTACTGAGTGGGCCATCTCCCCAGTCTACCTGTAGCTGCTTTGACCAATAAAAAGGAGAGGTTCTGAGGCCCCAACAGCTCAACTCCCATGCTTACTTCTGGATCTTCTGCCTGAGAAATTCTTGGCCCTCGTAGGGAAGTGGTTTATGTGGGTAAGTGCTTGAAGCCATCCATCCACCCCCAGCAGAGGTCACCACCTCAAGTATAACTTCCTGAAAGAGTCACTGCAGCAGGAGTGATACAACTGCAGTTGTCTTAGGGCCTCACTGCTGTGAGGAGACAACAGGACCACTTAACTCTTACAAAGGCAAACATTTACTTGGGGCTGGCTTGTCACATCCGCCTCGACCAGCAAGGAAAGACACGACACACAAGCTCTTCTTCAAGCATTTTATTCAGGAGCCTTGAACAATCTTCTTCCCCGAGGAGAGCCCGTCCCAGGAATAAGCACCCCTGAGCCAGCCAACCCCGGGTAGCCACGTGGGAAGTTCGGATAGGTACACGCAAGAGAAGGCAGATCATCAGACACAGCACAGCCAAATAAGGAGTTGTTTATCACAAGAGCACTGGCCGTCGGGGTGGCGGAAGGCGGAAACTGGCGCCATCTTTAAGGTGCGGCACACGCAGCTCTCCACACTGGCTTACAGTTTCAGAGGTTTAGTCCGTTTATCATCATAATGGGAAGCATGGTAGCGTGCAGGCAGACATGGTGCTGGAGAAGGAGCTGAGAGTTTTATGTCTTGATCCACAGACAGCAGAAGGAGAACGAGAGCCATAGTTGGACATAGCTTGAGCATAGGAGACCTCAAAGCCCACCCCCACAGTGACACACTTCCTCCAACAAGGCCACACCTCCGAATAGTGCCACTCCCTGTGGGCCAAGCATTCAAACACAGGAGTCCATGGGGAGCACCTTGCTGATTTAAATCAGTCATGACAACAAATAAATTTTGATGCTCAGCAACAGAGGAACAAAGTAGTAGCCCGCAAGAATCATGATTAATAGAGTAAGGTAAGAAGAGGATTTG
This sequence comes from Pachyuromys duprasi, assembly GCA_028658305.1. Lineage (NCBI taxonomy): Eukaryota > Metazoa > Chordata > Mammalia > Rodentia > Muridae > Pachyuromys > Pachyuromys duprasi. Next base: position 5,174,371 of record CM053762.1, on the reverse strand, counting down.
CTTTTCCAGGGAATTTCTCTACATACTGCACTGACGAGATTACATTTAAATTTTTATTGATTGATTGAGACAAGGCCTCACATAATGCAGGCAGACCTCAAGCTTACTATGTAGTCACAGATGGCCTTGAACTCCAGATTCTCCTGCTTCCACATCTCAAGTGCTCAGTACAGGTCTATATCGACAAATGTGGTGTATGCAGTGCTGGGAGTTAAACCCATAGCCAAGCATTCTATAAGTTGAAGTATATGCCACAGGAAACACAGTGTCTGAGACAGAAATGTGACAGTTTTTACTTAAGTGACAGTGGTGAACAGAAGTCAACTGTCCCTCCTGTGGTGTGATGGCTAGGCAAGGCTTGTCAACTTGTAACACATACGTGGTCGGTTTGAATGGAAATGGCCCCCTAGGCTCACAGGGACTGACACCATTGGGAAGTGTGGCCTTGATGGAATAGGTATGGCACTGTTGGAGAAAATGTGTCACTGGGGTGAGCTTGGAGATTTCAGAAGCTCAAACCAGGCCTGGTGCTTCTCATTCCCTGCTGCCTGCAGATCCAATATAGAGCTCTTAGCTGTCTCTCCAGCACCAGATCTGCCTGTGTGCCGCCATTGCTTCCCACCATGCTGAAAATGGACCACATCTCTGAACTGTAAACCATTCCCAATTAAATGTTTTCCTTTATGAGAGTTGCTGTGGTCATGGTGTCTCTTCATAGCAAGACACGCTAACTACGACAACATGGGAAGAAGGAACCTCCGTTGAGAAATTGCCTGAATCAGATCGGCTTTTGTGGATCTTATTGATTGTTGACTGATTCGGGAGGACTCAGGTCCCAATGGGACCACTCCTGGGAAGGTGGTCCTCCTAGGATAAGGAAAGATGTTAAATGTGAACCTGAAAGTAAGTAAATAAGTAGAGTTCCTCCATGGTTTCTGATTCAAGCTCCTAACTTCTTGTGATGAAGGACTGTGGTGTGTAAGCTAAAATAAATTCAAGTTAATATTGGTCAATGTTTTATCACAACAGCAGGGAAGGAAATTAGAACACGGGGCCATAAACTCAGCAAGAAAAGCAGGACCTGGATTCCTTTCTTTCTTTCCTTGCTCAGGGACCCAGAAAAACTAAGCATTAAGTATGCCAACTGGTGAGCTCTCCTTTGAATCCTTAATCTTCTAGAGCTCTTACTGTCTGCTCCCTGAGCCTCAGACATGGAAGTTTTTCATTTTACACGACAACACTCATTCAGGAAAGTAGCCTGCCAAGGGCTTGGTTACACATTCCCTCAGGGCTGTGGAGGGAACCAACCAGATTTCTTGACTTTCTACAGTGTGGTAAAGTCTCTCCTTCCCTGGAGCCAATTTGTCTGGGATGCTGATGAGGAACGGGTTGGCACACAAGGACTATGGGACAACAGACCCTGGGCTGGCTCTGTCTATGGTGCTGAAACATCATCCCACAGTCTGTCAGTGGTTCTCACAGAGGTCGCATAAGACCACCAGAAAACAGATATTTACACTGTGATTTGTTACAGCAGCAAAATGACAGTCATGAAGTAGCATCAAAAGTAATTTTATGGCTGGGGGCCACCACAACATGAAGAACTATATTAAAGGGTTGCAGCATTAGGAAGGTTGAGAACTACTGGTCTAGGTTTATCTAACAGCCATCTGAAGCCAGCCTAGTAGCTCAGGGCTGTAATTCTAGCTATTATGAGGACTGAGGCAGGAGGACTGTATGTTTGAGGTCTGTATGTTTGAGTAGGAGAGTGCTTGCCTAGTATCCAACAATGAGGAGCTTTGGACATGGCTCAGTGTTAAGACATCTGCCTTGAATATCCCCAGTGTAGTTCTGGGTGCATAGCTCAGTGATAGGGCACCCACTTAGAATCCCCGAGGGAGGGGCTGGTGGGGCTCAATGGTAGAGCTCCTGAATAGAATTCCCCAGTCAGGGCCTGGGGTGTAGCTCAACAATAGAGCCCCTGCCTAGAATTCCCTAGCCAGTAGTTGGAGTGTGTTTAGTGGTAGAAAGCTGTCTCAAACGGGAGAATGAGCCGCAATAGTAGTGCTTTCCATTTTAAGTGCATAAACAGCAGACCTCAGAAAGATAATGGGGCGCCAGATCAGACATGTGACAGACATCCAGCAGAAACAGCCTGGGGGAAGCCAGGGAACCAGGACAGTCAGCAGGAACATCTGGCTGAAGAAGAGGGTCACAGGCAAACTGTCTCCCAACTAGCTGCTCCCCCCACAGATGTTTCTAGTTCTATATCATGTGAGATGGGAAGTAGCAGTGGTATCTGAGAATGGTTCACTTCCCACCTGTGTTCAAGGATACACTAGATTTCTTCTAAGAATTTACTCTCCTGTTCTCAAGGCTATTTGCCCGTTTTCCCTCAATTTCTCACGGGGCTAGGAGGCTAACAGGTGGTCTTGGAGGACCCTTTAAGACAAAATGCTTGAGTCAAAAGTCAGTCTGGGGCAGGTAATCCCACCTCCAGAGCCAGGTTCTCAGCCACCTTAAACAGTACAAGATGACAATTTAACAATTTACAATAGTTGTGTGGCTGTGTGTCATCCTGGACTCCGTCCACCTTTCTGAGGAAAGAAAGAAAGAGAGAGAGAAAGGAAGGAAGGAAGGAAATAATGAAAAAAAATGAAAGAAAGGCGGGAGGGAGACAGAAAGGAGTCAGACGGCACAAGCCTTTTGTTTTAGCACTCTGGAGGCAGAAGCAGGCGGGTCTCTTGAGTTCAAAGTCAGTCTGGTCTATCTAGCGAGTTCCTCCAGAACCCAGGCTACACGGTAAGAGTATGTTTTAAAGGAAAAAAAAATCAGAAGCGTATAATAATCCGCAAAACTAGGAAATTAGACAGCAGCCTCTGCCTCTGCCCGCCCTGTCTCCCCCTACCCCCACCTCTTTTCGACACAGGGAATTAAAGGCCTGAGCCACTACGACCGGCCTATAGCAGCCACTTCTGATTTCAAGAAACCCTCCTGGTAACCTCGCGTTGCCAGGGCAACACTAGCACCCGCACCTCAGTCCCCACGCGGGATTGTGAGCCTCACAGAGCCCTGCTTTTGTGGAGCCAGTGGCAGAAGGAAAACCTTGCCCTAAAGTGTTGCTGGGAATTGGAGTCCAAGCTGCTAAAGCGTTACAGGCGCTCCGCTAGAGCTGTTGCATTCTGGGAATCGTAGGCAAGGCAGTCCAAGACCTTGTGGGAGTTGTAGTCTCAAGGGCGGCTTCCGCGCCAGGCTTCCGCGTGGTAAGCAGATACCATTCCACCCAGGTTAGTGTTCTTCTTGCTCCTGGTCGGGCGGGCTTGGGGTTGTGGTGGCACGCTCGGAGAGCTGAAAGGCTCTCTAGGGACTTGGCTCTCGCTTTTGTTTTCGTGTTCTGGCTCGGATGCCTTTGTAGTTCTTTCTTTTGCCAGGCCCCTCTCTTCCCCTGGTGGTGACAGATCATCTGCCTTGTCCTGCTCCCAGTTAAATATGTTTTGGAGACCCCTCTTCTGCCCTTTAGGAAAGTCAGCCAACGGAGGCACCCCTAGAACTCTCTTTGTAGACTAGGCTAGCCTGGAGCTTGCAGAAATTCAACTGCCTCCTGAGTGTTGGGATTAAAGGCGTGCGCCACCACGCCTACTATTACAGGGGTTTGCAGCCTGTCTGTACACTGTTCTTTCTCCATGGTCTCATATAGTTATAGTTAGCATCAGCCAGGTTCACTCCATCAGCTAAGGACTACTGATGTGATCTCCTGGCTTTCTGTTTCTGCGTGTGCCCATAAGCTACTCACAACAGCAACCCCCTTACAGGATTAGATGGCTGAGGACCAAGAGTGACTTTACACCCCATTCTGCATAAATGCTGGGTAGAAGGCAGTGGCCACTCTCAGGTGGCCAGGCAGAAGGGACAGATTTCGTTGGCACTCAAGGTCTGAAAGGTCCCCTGGGAGCCACTTCTGATTTCAAGAAACCCTCCTGGTAACCTCGCGTTGCCAGGGCAACACTAGCACCCGCACCTCAGTCCCCATGCGGGATTGTGAGCCTCACAGAGCCCTGCATTTGTGGAGCCAGTGGCAGAAGGAAAACCTTGCCCTAAAGTGTTGAGACATTTGGAGGTTGAGCCTGGAGGCACCTCTGAGGCTGATGATTCTCAGGTTTGCTGGGCAGGGTTTGAGGAGATGAAGTGGTGAAACACTGGTGAGAACATAATCCAAGAGGAAGGATAGACTCAAAAACTGGAGAGTAAATATTTCAAGGGGCATTGTTCAGCCGTGAGGGATAAGTGAATCCTAAGGGCTGCTTGCTGGGCTCAGTGATCAGCAAGAATTCTTTGGGCCGAAGGAAAGGAGTGTCCTTGGATACTTGAGGGGAGGAGCCACAGGGTCTCACAGGCTGTCAGTTAGCAAGTGCTAAGGTCATTCACAGAACAATGGCAGAAAGGTAAGTGGGCTGGCTCTGCAGTGAATGTAAAAGGGGAGGTCAAAGCAGAGAGACCAGTGACTCAAACCGGCATGCTGGGTTGGTGTTCTGAGGACAATCAAAGACAGAGGGCCACTCCAGAATGTAATCAGGCCCTGAGGCAGCCTCAGTGACCAGCCCCGATGAACTCAACAGGAGGGTTCTTTTCATTTAGCATTTATTCTAGGTTGTGTCTCTCCTGTAGGCGATTGCTTTGGGGCAGCAGAAAACAACAACAACAAACAAACAAAAAACCAACCAAAAAAAAACCCCAAGCATTATCCTTTAAAATGAAAAAAAAAATTAGTTAGCAGAGCTAAATAGTATGTGGGACTTTGTTTTGTTTTGTTTTTACAGAAAGTTTTTTGGGTAAAACAAGTTCCTCATACCATAGCTCCTAATCTAATCTGTATGTTTTATAAATGAAAATATCATACCCCTGCAACTTTAGTCCTTATTGTACACTACTTGCAGTACCCAATAATGAGGGACATTCCAGGTGTGCCGGGACTCTCTTGTGAGCAAAGTCATGCAAAGGCTGTAATGCACCTTCAGAAAAACAACTCTATAAATAATAGAAAACAACTGTTCATTCTGATGTCTACCTTAGATACAATGAAAACCAACTATTTCATTCTAATGTTTACCCTAGATACAATGATTCTCCTAGAATTCTACTACAGTGCTGGCCATGGAGTAGGTGTGAAGTGTCTGGCCTCTGGGTCAGTTTTGTAGCCACAAAAGGGTTGGTTGTACTCATTTAGGGGATCTGAGCAACATGGATTAGGATGGATTAGGGACATTTGAAGGAGAGGTCAAGACTGGACTTTGTATCTTGAGCCCCCAACAAAGTGAGTGATCAGGGTGGTCCTTGACACCATGGCTAGTCTGAGCACCTGGAAGGGCAGAACTGAGCTTCCCTGCAAAACACTATTTGGTAAAAGGAATCAGGGATGTGTGGGGTTGAGATGCTGGGTAGAGGGATGAATGATGCTGGTCTTGTCCTCAGAAGTTAAACCTCAGTTGCCAGATGATTGCGGCACATTCCAGGAGCAGCCTGACCTGCTGGGAATGGCAAAGGGCCTGCTGGATAGTCCAAGCTGGAAATGAGGGGGATGGGGGAGAGAACTGAGCTTGGAGTTTGGCAGCTTCTGTGTGCCTGAAGGAGGGCAAAATGGGGTTATGAAATTAGGACCTCATGGGTGTGTGTGTGTGTGTGGTTGTCCCAGTATCTTACTTCCTCTATTAAATTCCAAACATCTGTAGCCCTCTGCTTCTGAGTAGCACTCTTCCGGGTTCTGGTCAGCCCTGAAAGTCGAGGTCAGTGGCAGTAACCTGTCTTATGATCAAGGACATACCAAGAGTATACTCAAAAATAAGCTACAGCCCTCCAGTTCCTAAAACAGACACAATTTCATTCTGTCTGTCTCTTGCATGCCTTCCTCTGTCCCCTTGAAGCCCCATCTTCACATTCTTATTTTCTTTGTTCAGGAAGAAGCTGTCCTTCCCGAGGGCTCCCCTGCGTAAGGGCAGGACACTATCTCCACACGCCCCCCACCCCCCAACATAGATTATCCGTGTAACCCGCTTCTGTCTCCCCTCAGCTCTGAAGTGCGCACATCCTGGGTGATCAGCTTCCTTTCTGGAGATCTCCTGTGACTTTCTCCCCCCCACGCCCCTTCTCTCCCATCAGCCCTGCAGTATAGACGCCCTAAACGACCCCCTTCTGTCTACTCCACAGTGTACACATTCCAACCGATCCACTTCTCTTCCTGTGATGCCCGCCCCGACGTGCTCCTCCTGCGGAACGGCCCGAGCTGCTCTCCGCCGCCCGCGCTCCGGGCAGGCGCTGTGCGGCTCCTGCTTCTGCTCGGCCTTTGAGGCCGAGGTGCTGCACACGGTGCTCGCGGGGCGCCTGCTGCCTCGGGGCGCCGTGGTGGCCGTGGGCGCCTCTGGCGGCAAGGACTCCACGGTGCTGGCTCACGTGCTGCGCGAGCTCACGCCGCGCCTGGGCATCACGCTGCACCTGGTGGCCGTGGATGAGGGCATCGGCGGCTACCGCGACGCGGCGCTGGAGGCCGTGCGCAGCCAGGCGGCGCGCTGGGACCTGCCGCTCACTATAGTGGCCTACGCAGATCTCTTCGGGGGCTGGACGATGGATGCCGTGGCGCGCAGCACCGCGGGCTCTGGCCGCAGCCGCTCCTGCTGCACCTTCTGCGGGGTGCTGCGGCGGCGTGCGCTGGAGGAGGGCGCTCGCCTCGTGGGAGCTACGCACATCGTGACAGGTGAGTGGGGTGGCGGGGTGTCTCCACCGCCGCTCTCCTCTTTTAGGGTCCCAAGGATTTCCACGGACCTTCCTTTTCTCTCAGGGTTCCGGGTGTTCCAACGCCTCCCCCCATTCTGGTCCCCGGTGTCTCTGGTCCTTTCTCCATTCTCTCTTTAGGGAGGATTTACAGGGTCCTCTCCTCACCCTCCTAGTCCGGGGGTTCCCGGCTCTTCTCTCCACTTTCCCTGTCCAGTTCTCAGCACCCCGCTCCCTGTGTAAATGCCAAGCCTGTGGGCTCCTGGATGGCCTCAACCCAGGGCTGCCGAGTAAGTGCTACAGCTCTTACGGCAGCCAGGAGCCAAGGAATACCATAAAGTCACACCACACAACGAATTTCACACAAGACACTTATGGAGAGTGACACAAGCCTCTGTGCCAGCGAGAAGGAACAGCGAAGCGAGCAGGGGACAAAAGTAGAGTTTGGGGGGAGGAGTTTCTCAGTGGTGAAATTTCAGGCCAGGCCCGATGGGTGGGGTTTTCAGGCTCAGGGATTGGTGGATTGCGGGAAGGTTTCAAACTAGGTAGGGGGCTCAGACCTTTCATCCCCTCCTCTCTTCTTCGTCCCCATCCTTTACCCACAGGCCACAACGCCGACGACATGGCGGAGACGGTGCTCATGAACTTCCTGCGTGGTGATGCGGGGCGGCTGGCCCGGGGTGGAGTGCTGGGCTCCACGGGTGAGGGGTGCGCACTGCCGCGGTGCCGGCCTCTGCAGTTCGCCTCGCAGAAGGAGGTGGTCCTTTACGCGCACTTCCGCCGCCTGCGCTACTTCTCCGAGGAGTGTGTGTACGCCCCGGAGGCCTTCCGAGGTCACGCCCGCGACCTGCTCAAGCGCCTGGAGGCGGCCCGGCCCTCGGCTGTCCTGGACCTCGTGCATTCTGCGGAGCGCCTCGCTCTGGCCCCCGCTGCACGGCCTCCTCCTCCAGGCACCTGCTCCCGCTGCGGGGCGCTGGCCAGCCACGCGCTCTGCCAGGCCTGTGCGCTCCTGGACGGCCTCAACCGAGGCCTACCGCGCCTGGCCATCGGCAAGGGCCGCCGTGTGCTGCAAGCCGAGTCTTCAGCATTCGGCAACCCAAGTCAGGCCACCAGTAATCCTGGAGCCCCACCGAAACCCTGCTCCTGCAAGCAACCCACAGATGAAACCAGCCTGTGCAGGGATGGAGAGGACCGTCCAGGAGCCACCTGTGTCTTAGAGAGTGATCTGAGCCCCGTTGCGGAGTGACCTGAGCCCTGCACTCTACATTGCCCTGTGTCCTGGGAACTGATTGTGCCACGCAGTGCCCTGTGCCTGTGGAGTGATTTACGCACCGTGAAGGGACTGCTCTTCCAGTCCCTGTGCCCTGTGCTTCTAGAGCGACCTGTGTCCTGTTGGACCTGCGCTCTGCGGATTGCCCTGCTTCCCTGTGGAGTGGCTGCGCCCTGTAGGTTTACTGCACACTGCCCTGCAACCTGAGCCCTGTGAAGTGTCTGCCCCGTGGAGGGACACGCCCTGTACAGCAGCCTGAACCTTGAAGTTGAGGGAGCCCTAGGCTGCCGCTCTGAGGGAGAACGGACTAACTACTGCATTCCTGCGCACCTCCGTGGGGTCTCTGTGGGCTTAGGATAGCCCTGGCGTTCAGTTTTGCTCCCCAAGTGAGGTAAACAAAGTCACGTGAGTATTAGGGACATATGCCCCTTTCATCAAGACTTAGCTCTAAGGGAATCAGAGAACGTTTATTCTGAACCAGATGGGAGGGTCCATGGCCAGGTGCATGAATTGAGGTTGCCCCAGGAACACTGTGCGGAAGCAGTTACACAAATAATTACAGCCCTAGAACAATAGTCATTAATCAAGACATCGGCCAGATCCACTGGGCGGACCTCGGACAGGCTCCAGCAGGGCTGGGGAAATTCCTTCTGTGAGTCTCAGATACTAGCCAATGACATTCTTAGCTGGTGGTCTGCTGAACTGATACATTCCAAACCAAATTTGTGTGGTTTTTGTGCGGTTGTTGGGTCACTGTCCTGGCCTTTAATTTCTGTTTTTATTTTGTCAGCTTGACACAGATTGGGATCGCCTGGGAAAATGGCCTGTAGGCAAGCCTGTGGGGCATTTTTCTTGATTGATGGTTGATGTGGAAGGGCCCAGCCCACTGAGTGGCTTCCCTAGGCAGGTGATCCTGGGTACTGTAAGAGAGCGGGTTGAGCAAGCCAGGCATCGGTGTTCTCCGTGGCCTCTGCCTTAGCCCCTGCTCTGTAATGGAATGTGACCTGAGAGATGTAAGTTGAAATAAAACCTTTCCTCCCCACGGTGTTTTTGGTCATGGTGTTTTATCGAAGCAACAGAAATCTAAAAGTCAGCGTGCAAGTCTTCCATACACTTGTTCCTTTCCAGCAGACTTCATTTGAACCTTTGCTTTTGGGTGCTTATAGATACCTTCTCATTTGTTCTCCACAGCAGCCTCGTGGCTATACATGGCTCTGGAAGGGCCCACAGGGGCTGTCAACGGTCCTACCCATAGCAGGGTGACTGCCTTGCTTGCTCCTGATAGGACAGAGCTGGTGCTGAGTCCCTGCCTTTCTTCTCTAAGCTACATCCCCAATACAAGGGTTTGCTTGTTTTAAATGGAGGGAGGAAGAAGGCAGTGAGGGGAAGGCCTCTGGAGAGGTGCCTTTTGAGCAGGGACCCACATAAAGCCAGTATCTTGGGGGAAGAGCTTCCTTTGGAGGACAGAACCGCCAATTCGGCGCTAAGGTATGGGAATAACCTTGACCCTGGAAGGGACAGGTGCAGGGAGTTCCATTAGCCATCCAGGCAGGGCTGGATCAGATGTGTGGAGTCGAAGACTTGGATTTTATTCTAACAGTGAAGGACAGTCTCCCGAGGGCCTCTATTCTGTGAGTCCATCCAAGGACAGCTTCCTAAAAATCTCTGTAAAGAGAAGTAGCTGTGGACAGGGAGGGGGGAACCGCGGAGGGGCGGGGTGGGGGAGAACTGAAGACTCTCTAGCCAGATTGTGCAGCTCCATGCTTTTCGATTGTGCGGCTGGCCCCATGCCAAGAGGGCATTCCTCCCTGCTTAGTGCAGTAATAGGAGAGGAATGGGGGCTTAGCGGCTCAGTGAAGTGGCTTGCCTAGAGTCACGTAACAGTGATTCGGGATGGGAGTAGGGGCCCTAGGACCTCACCCGGGGAGCCAGAGGACCCACTTCCTAAAGCATGCCCAGCAGTGTGCCTCTCATTTCCGGAGCTTCCCTGGGCCTCTGCCCTCCTCCTGGGCCTCTGGTGCGAGAAAAGGGCTGTATTCCGCTTTGGCCACGAGAGGGCGCTGTGACCACATCAACGCACCAGGCGGCCTTGACTCCAAAGCTGGGTCTCCAGCCAAGGCCCAGACCGCACCAACCTCCAAATCTAGAGAGCCCTGCACCTGGAGGAGTTTGCGGGAAGATGTGTCCGTGCCTTGCACAGACTCTGAGCATGTGGCCCTTGACACAGCTAGCTAACTGCAGAAGTCACTCAGGATAGAACCTAAGGCCGGGAGAGGGAGGAAAAAAGAGCCAGGATGATAGAGGAAGGACAGAGAAGGAGACAGAGAGAGAAGAAATAAAGGAAGAGGGAGAAGGAAGGGGCATACAGCACAGCGTACGGCAGCAGTTAGATGTTGGCAAGTGTTGGTGAGATTGTGTCCTGTCTGTTTAAGCAGAGAAAGTGTGGCGTCAGACAGCCCTATCCCAGCACAGGGAAGGCCATGCTTGGCTGACAGCAGGGAAGTGTTCCTGGAAGAGGGAATGGCTAGTCTGAAATCTGACAGTGGGAGACAGGACAGGTGAAGGAGAGTGTGAGGGACAGGTGTTGAGCTGCAGAAGCAAGCCCTGAAGCTTTCCCAGCAGGCAAAGATAAGGATCACGATTGCAGACATTTCCTAACATCTCCCAGGGCCTGGCCCAGCCTGTGACAGTGGGGAAATGACTGAGTCAGCTCTGGTCCCTGCCCTCAGTGGGCTCTCCCTCTGGTGGGGGAAGCAGGTCCAGGCAAGTCAGGACCAGAGGGTTACCGCTGGTGCCATCGTGAGAGTTCAGAAGGACACGGGAGGCCTAGAGGTGGGGCGCCCAGCTCAGGGTGGTGCGTCATAGAATGCGGAGGTGATGTTTAAACCAAGACCCAGGAGCTGAATAAGACTGAGGCTAGGAAAGGGGTTAGAGAGGAACATGGTGCCTGGTAGAACGGTGGTGGGCCTGAGTGGAGGTGCCTGTCCCTGTGGGGATGCTCAGTTCCTGGCACAGGGGGCAGAATGCTGCCCTCGGTGGGGACAGGGCCTGCCAGGGAAGACTCAAAGCAGACAGGGCTCTGTGGGCAGAGTGCTTCTCATGCAGGAAGCCCTGGTCTCCAGTGCCAGCACTGTGTAACTTGGGTGTGGTGGTGCACACAACCCTAATCCCAGCACCGGGGAAGTAGAAGCAGAAGGATCATGAATTCACGATCATCCTCAGCTGCAACGTAAGGTGGAGGCCGGCCTGGATACACGGGACCGCCGCCACACACTTAGGTTGAGGGTCTGACCTAGAGGGAGTGGAGGACCTGGCGACCATGAGAACAGCTGCAAGGGCATAAAGAACCTGTCACCAGGAGCTGCAAATCCTACTGAGAGTGGGTGTCTCAAAAGCTTTAAAGAACTCCTGTGTGAGTTCAAAGACTAACAAATAGGGGCTGGAGAGGTAGCCCATCCGCCGAAAGCATGTGCCACCCTTGCAGAGGACCTGAGTTCTGTTCTAAACACCTCTGTGGGTGGCTGACATCCTGTAACTGTCGCTCAGGAGGTCTGACGCCCTCTTCTAGCCTCTGAAGGCACCCATATTTACTACGAGCGCGCGCGCGCACGCGCGTGCGCGCATACACAGACACACACACACACATGTGTGGGCACACACAATTTAAAATAAGTAAATCTTAAAAAAGAAGATATATATAAGTACAAGAGGTGCCCCTCCCAATAAGCAGACCAAACAGATTTTCCACTCAGGTGGCCTCAGCAAATACTAGAAGTCTTTGAGAAGACAGAGGCTTGTTGAGGTATTTCTAAGGAAGCCCGTGGCTTCTGGAAACAATCCTTCATTGAAACACGAAGGACCCGGTATCCTTTTTTAATGTGATAGGTCTTCCTAACTCCAGTTTCCATACCCTGAGAGGAGAAACAGCATCTCCTGGCAGGACTTGACCAGATGATAGGCTTTTCCACATACTATTCCACAGGTTTTCTTCCCCGTGCTGTGTCTCAAAGCTGAGTAATGAAAACAAATTTCAGCTTTGAAGAGAAAGAAATGATGGATGCAGAAGCCCTAGAATTAGGTTTGAAGATAATGTCACTCTTTCAGCCTGCTCCCATATAATACCATCACATACACCAGGCACCAGATTAGGTCCTGGAGATTCACTGTGACCAGGTAGGAAAGGTCCCGGCCCTCATGAATCCTCTGGGAGACACATTCCTTCTTTCCATGAGGTTTCTAGTGGAGAGGGCATAGGGTTGAGTGGCTGAAAAAATTTCCTCATCAGAGTCGACACTCAAAAGTTGTTGGAGACAGACTTGTATTCTGAATAAGAAAGTAAATAAAACACAAAGGGCATTCAATGGCAGTAAGTGCTCACACACAAGTGTGGAAGAAAGAGATGAACAATAAAGGCAGAGACAGGAAGAGAATGCTCAGTGCAGAGAAGGCGATGGCCAGTATGGAGAAAGGGAACAGCAATGTCTTTGAAGTAGGAAGGTACCAGCCATGCTGAAGACATCAAAGCAGCACAAGGGTCTGAGGCAGAAGACATGATGGAAAGGTGAGGTTGGAAGGATGAAGGACATCTGGGGGCCGATTGCCTAGGGGCGCTTAGAATTCGTTATAATCCTATCAAGGACTTAGATGGCTTTTAGGCAGCTTTTGACAAGGTGCTGTTTTGAGTTTTAAGACCATAGATGCTACATGGTCTTTGCACGGGGGAGGCGGGAGGGGTCCGAGTGGGTGTAGAAAGCAGAGAGACCAGTTTGTGTGCTTGTCAGCCTGTGCCAGTGAGAGAGAACGGAGGCTGGGTTGAGAGGGGGGAAGTAGGTGGATTCTCCGCTCTGTGTTTTGGAGCTAACGTGATGATAATCGCCAAAGTGGGAGGCAGGAATGTGGGTGGGGGTGGGAGTGTGGCCGAGAGTTGGAGATGAGCTGAGCAGCTGAGGAGACGAACACAGGCTGCGATCTGATGGACCACGGAGCTTCGACAGAAACAAGTGGGAGATAGTACAAGATGGAGGAAGTAGAGGCGGGTCCACAGCCATCAAGGATGCCTGGTGTGAGTGGGCGTTAGCAGGTATGGATGCTGACTTACAAACATCTAGAGATGGGGCTGGAAAGATGGCTCCATGGTTAAGAGTATGTACTGCTCTTCAGAGGACCTCAGTTTGGTTCCCAGCATCTACCTCGAGCAGCTTAGAACCACCTGTGAGTACAGTCGTGTGAGGAGCTTCAACACCCTCTCTTGGATTGTGTAGATAATTCCTCTGCCAGCGGGAGTCTGAATAATCAGAGAGCCGCATGAGTTCTAAAGCCAGAGAGGGACATTGAGTCAGGAGGGCTGGGACTCACATCCATCTCCTCGCCTGTAAAATATGTATCAGCAGGCATAAGGAGGACTGAGACTTTACACAGGGAAGACTCCCGCCCCCTTCACCCCCACAAAAAGAAATCACACCTGTGATCCCAGCATCCAGGAGGTGGAGGCAAGGAGATCAGAGGTTTAAGCTGAGCAGAGTTCAAGACCAACGTGGCTACTTGATACCCTGTCACAAACAAACAAACAAACAAACAGGACTCTGTTGGGTCCTCAGGGATGATGGGGATGTCAAGATGTGTCCTTTCCAGAGTGCCTTACCCAGCACCGGGCAACACAAAGTCAAGAGTCCAGAAGTACCACAGCTTTAGAGGTCTATAATCTTCCCATGGCCACAGGCTGCCCCCCATGCCCTTTTCCACAGCCCAGCTGAACCTTTATCTCCTCCAGGAAGGACCCCGCCTCTGGGTGGTGTGCATAGCTCACCCACAGCTGTTCTGCCATCCCCCAAACACCTGACCCTCCCAAGGCAGGTCTCACCACCAAGCCTTCCTGCCTTCATTTTTCCCTCACGCCTAGTCCCTGACCATGCTCAACTCCCCTGGTTCAGCATCAACCCTGCAGGTACTTCTTGGCTTCCTTGTTCTGGGTTCTAATGGATCATGGAGCTTCAACAGAAATAAGTGGGAGATAGTACAAATGGAGGAAGTAGAGGCGGGTCCACCGCCATCAAGGATGCCTGGGGTGAGTGGGCGTTAGCAGGTATGGATGCTGACTTACACACATCTAGAGATGGGGCTGGAGAGAGTGTCCTTGCAGGAACATGGACACCAATTCCCAGTCATTCCCAGTACGTCCCAACTCACCTGAGTGTGTGTGGCCCTGAAGATGAGCTGGGTGAGGTCTCTCAGAAAACAAAACAAAACAACCAGCCGGGCCACTACACAGCCGTGTCCGCCACTTCCTGCCACCTGAGCCACAACCCACACCAAGCCTCGCCCTTCCCTCTTCCTCCCCTGGACAATGGAACAGGCGTCCTTCCTCTTGTCTGGGGCTAATCTCACCACTTAGCCGGCTGTACCGTCCACTTGAATATTTCCCAACTACAGTTGGGAAGAGCCCTTCATCTAGGTTCAGATCACCGTGTGGCTACATAGCTTTGTGCGAGCCTGGGCAAGGGAGCTGACTTCATCTTCACTTCCTTGTCTAGTACAATGAAGGGTCAGAGTGACACTCGGATGCTTCAGTTCTCACGCAGGTAGGGAAAGAGCCCATGGGTTAATTTGCTCAACGTGCATGACATCTTATTGGTCACATATGCAGATGCACTGACGAAGTTGGCTGTTGCCCCAGATGACAGAAGAAAGATTCAGGACAGTTACAAGTTTTATACACTGCTTCCTTCCCTTGTCAGCTAGGCGGACGTGCCACATCCTCTCAATCCACCCCAGTTTCCCAATGTGTAATCCAGATGTGAGATAGCGTCTGTAATCCAGATGTGAGATAGCGTCTACAGACTTTCCATAACACATGCACACCCTTTTGGTTTCCATTATATCCCAAACATAATGTCTCTGCCAGACCCTTCTACCCCAAAGCTGTTGGGGGCGATGGTCTTATGCACTATGTATTTAGATGCTGATTTCTGTGCCCCAAGATCTGGTTGCAGTCTGGACATGGGCATTGTCATTTCTATGAAGAATCTCCTGTCTCAGTGTTGTATAAAAGTTGTTCTCCATCATCTCTGATTGGTTAATAAAGATGCTGATCAGCCAATAGCTGGACAGTGAGGACAGGAGATAAGACTTCTGTTTCCAGCCAGGGGATCTTAGGTAGGGACCGGAGGAAGAGGAGGAGAAGAAGGTAGAGAGAGAGAGGAGGTCACCATGAGGACAAAGATGGAGCAGAACCAGCCAAGGAGAGACTAAGATGAGAAATAACGTGGGTCACATGGCTAGAAAGGAGCCAGGCTAGTATAGATGGGTTAGAATAGATCAACGTCTTTCCAGCGGTAGCGCTTTAAAGGTTATTAATAAATTTAATAGATTTCTGTCATTATTTGGGAGCTAGAACTGGTAGAGAAAAACCATTATATTGTTTCTACACAAAGCATCCTACTTCCTTTTAGTTGTTTGTTTATTTAGTTTTTTTTTTTTTGAGACAGGGTTTCTCTGTGTATAACCTTGGCTGTCCTATAACTTGCTTTGTAGGCCAGGCTGATCTCAAACTCACAGAGATCCACCTGCCTCTGCCTCCCTGGTGCATTAAAGGTGTGTGCCAGCATGCCTGGCTTCTGCTTCCCTTAAAAATATTTGTTTTTATCATTTTTGCTTATGTGTAGACATTATGTCTGTCTGTGTACAAAGAGCCCTAAGAGGCCAGCATGGGGGCACTGGATCCCTTGGAGCTGAAGTTGCAGGCAGTTGTGCGCAGCCTAAAGTGGGCACTGGGAATCAAACTCCAGTCCTCTGCAGGAGCAATACTCTTAACTCAGAGACACCTCTCCAGCCCCTGCATCCTTTCATATAGTCTCTTAATAGTCTATGGCATGCAATTGTAATTACATATTGCATTTATTTACTTTTTTCCTTCCAGAATCTAAGATAATTTTTTTCTTATTTGGTCAATTTTGTTCATTACTGTGCCCCTGGTATCTGGAATCATGCTGGGTAGACACACATTAGGTGCTTAATAATTATTAGTTGTAAGTATTGAGGCAGGAGAAAGAAAGGTAGGTTGGAGACGAGAAGGAGAAGGAGGAAAGAAGCCAGCGTGCGTAAAGCTGCTGGGGGGCTGGGGGGCTGAGGACGTGGCTCGGTGGGAAGAGAGCTGGTCCAGCATTTGTCTAGCTTTCCGAGATCCTGGGGCTCTGTCCCCAGCACCACACACACCAGGCATGGTGGTGCACACCTGTCACCCAGCACTCAGGAGGTAGAGGCGGGAGGATCAGGATGTTCAGGGTCGTCCTCTGCCACTTAGCAAGTCTGAGGCAAACCTGGGATACATAAAAATAAAAAGAACACACCTGGGAAAACTGAACATGGTAGAACACAGTTGAAACCAGCCCTTTTGAGGCTGAAGGAAATCAGAGTGAGTTCAAGACAAACCTGAGCTACGTAGAAACCCATCTTTAAAAACGAGCGGTGAGCCCGGCACTATTAATGATAACCTGTCATACTTCTAGACAGGTGCCTAGCATAGCTGTTATCTGAGAGGTTTCACCCAGTAACTAATGGAAACAGAGGCAGCGATCCATGGCCAAACATTAGGCAGAGCTTGGGGAATTCCATGGAAGAGGGGGATGAAGGAATGAAAGCCAGAGAGGTCAAGGACACCACAAGAAAATCTACGGAACCAACTAACCTGGGCCCATAGGGACTCACAGATGGAACCACCCAGCAGAGAGACATATGAGATGGACCTAGGCCCTCGGCACATACGTAACAGTGATGCAGCTAGGTCCTCGTGTGGGACTCCTAACAGCAGTCCTGTCTCTGCTGCCTGCCTTGGGATCCGTTTCCTCTAACTTGGATGCCTTGTCTAGCCACAACAGGAGAGGCGTCTAGTTCCCCTGCAGCTTGATATGCCAAGGTGGGTTGGTATTCATGGGAGGCCTGCCTTATTCTAAGCCTTTTCTGAGGAGAAAGGGAGGGCAAGGATGGGAGAATGGCGGGGAGGTGAGGTGAGAGGGAGGAGAGAAGGGAAGGGAAACAGTGATTGGGATGTAAAATTATTGAATGAATGAATGATTTTAAAAAGCTAAAACAAACCAAAACAAAGTGGCAGTGACGGCACACACCATTAACCCTGCCACTCACCCAGGAAGCAGAGGCAGGTAGATCTCCTGTGAGTTCAAGGCCAGCCTGGTCTACAAAGCAAGTCCAGGATAGCCAGGGCTTACACAAAGAAACCCTATCTAGAAAAACCAGATAAATAGATAGATAGATAGATAGATAGATAGATAGATAGATAGATAGATAAGTGAACTACAATAAATAAATAATGCAATAAACAAAAAAGAAAAAACCAGCCAGGGCCGGGGTCACCAAGGCGGGTTAATGGATGAAGGCACTTGCCGTCAAACCTGACAGCCTGAGTTCCACACACACCTACACACACACAAAATTTTAAGGTGGAGAGCAATCAAGGAAGATACCTGACACCAACCTCTGGCCTACACACATATAAGTGCACATACATGAAAACTGACACATTGCATATATCACACACAGGAAGGGAGGGAGGGAGGGAACGAGGGAAGCACAGCCTGTGGGAGAGTTGGGTGCTGATGGAACCCAGCACCGTGGATACACTTAGTCCCACTGACCGGTCCTGAAACGCAGTTAAAAGAAAAAGGGCAACACTGTTCTCTTTGACTTCCAGGACACCTTTGTTCCTTCTTCCCCACTCACAGCTTCTCACTCCCTTCCCCACCCTACACACCCCTAAAACCCTTTATTGCCAAGATGTCTCTCTGCTGGCCTCTGTCTTCCGAGGCCTCTACCCCACTGAGAAGCATTCAGGGCTGGGACTGGAGAGGTGGCCCAGCAGTTAAGAGCACTTATTGCTCTCACAGGGGACCCAAGGTCAGTTCCCAGCAACTACACAGTGTCCCACAACTATCTGTAATTCCAGTTCCTGGGATCCAAACCCTCTTCTGGTCTCCATGGTCAGCAGGAACGCATGTGGTACCTACACATACTTGCAGGTAAGATACTCAGGAGCAGGGGAGATGGTTCTGTGCAGAAGGCCGGCTACTCAAGCCTGGGAATGTGAGTTCAGACTCCCGCTATCCACATAAAGCCAGGTTTGACCACATGCAAGCCTGTAACCCCAGAGATTTGGTGGTGGAGACAGGAAGAGCACAGGGTGTAAACGTAACTATTTGCCTGAAGAAATTATCCTCTCGGGGGCTTACTGCCTTCATCTGCTACCTAGGCCCAGTCCTGAAGGCTTCTAGCTTCTGTACAATCTAATCTAGGCCTAGAATGTTTTCAGCCTCTGAGACTTATTGCTGAATAAGCTCACCCTTTCTCTGAATTCTGGCTGGCTGAGTCAAGTCAGCTGTTCTGGCTCAAACTCCTCTCCAAGCTGACTGATTCAATCTGGCTTCTGTGTTGGTCCGTTTGGCCTCAAACTAACTCTAGCAAGCTGTTCTAATCTTTTGACTCATTCTCATTTTCTAGCTCATCTTCACCTGTGTCTAGCTTGTTCTCTCTTCAACCTCTCTCTGTAAAACTCTCCTGGTTAAAAAAAAAAAGCCTCTGAATTCCACAAACTCCACCCCACTGTACTGCCTCTCAACTCAGTGACCCAGCCAAACTGACTGAACAAAACAGAGGTCTGCATGCCTTTTTCTCCCGAGTGCTGGGATTAAAGGTGTGCACCACCATGCCTGGACCTAAACTTTTTTTTTTTTAACCTGAAACTTGCGATATACTAGGCTGGCCTTGAACTCAGAGATCTGCTTGCCTCTGTCTCCTGGGATTTAAGACATGTCTGTATTCCAGCCAAAGTAGCCATGTTGCTGGATTAAAATTCCTATACAGTAGGGACTTGATGGCCGCGAGCCCAGAACCAGGCTGAGCAAGAGACCCTGCCTCAAAGGAATAGGAAGGAGCAAGGAGGAAGCCAGGAGGATGATGAGGAAGAAAGAAGTGTCCCGGGGGCTGAGTCACATTACTTATTTCAGTCATTTGTTGCATGTGTGTGTGGTGTGTGGATTATGAATACATCTGGGTACATATAGCTATGTGCCAGGGGAGGCCAAATAAACATGTCTGGTGTCTTGCTCTATTGCTTTGGAATCCTTGACACATCACTGGCTCTAGCCAGACACCTTCCAGAGTCCCCAGAAAACATGCTGAAATGCCCTTCACTCCCTTCTAAGAATCCCACTGTTGTCCCATCACCTCAGCCCTGGAAGCATCTAGCCCTTGTCTCTTTCTCTTCTCTTCCAGTCTCTGTACACACCATCTTTCCGTTGACAGTCTCCACTGTGCTTTCTCATGTCACTCACCACCCAGGCAAGCTTCTATTCATCTGCAGAACCCTGGAACTGCGTCCCAGTGCTTGAGGCTCTAACAGGATTGTGTTTTGTGTTGACCTGTCCCACCAGTAAGCTTGGAACTGAGGTCATACACGTGTTCATTAATGCATGCAATCATGTATTCATCACACATTGTTAAATAACAATGCCATGGAAACTGAGCAGGTTGAGTGAGATCCTAAAGAGTTCAGAATCTGGGAGGAAGATGGCACTGTGGCGAGGCTGTGATGGGTTGGTGGTGATGGAACCTTCTCTCCCTCGTGGCTTCATGAGCAACCGTTTACCAAGAGCCTTCTTGGGCACCAGGGCCCCTTAATTATCCCCTCTTCTTCTGTTCCTCCTCCTCTTCTTCCTCCTTTATTTCCTGGTCTTCCTCCTCCTCTTCTGGCCTGGAACTGTATTACCCAAAGTGGCTTCAAAGGCATGGCAATCCTCCTGCCTCAGCCTCCTAAGTGCTGGGATTATAGGTGTGAGCCACCATACCCACCATTTAGGATATTCTTCCAAGGAAAAGTAAGTTCATTGTGTTTTAGACTTTTAATGGAGCTGATTCTATACTCAGTCTTAGTTTCACAGGCAGGAAGGAGAAACCCATGTGCCCAATAACCCAATGGTAACATCTGGTCAACCTGAATCCCAGTACAAAGCCTGGAGAGAGAACACACTGAGCTTGCTTGTGTCTCCTTCAAGGGCATCTTGTTGAGTGTGTGCACACAAGTGCATACGGGTTTCTCTGACATGCTCTCCTGTGTAGAACCCAGCGAGGGTTGGCATGGTGGGACCGCTTCCCTGTGCTTCTGGTCCTGTATCATCAGAAATTCTTTCTCAAAGCATCAGTGTGTCTTCACACTCATCTTCACACTCATGGCCTTCAAATCAACTACTATATGAAGCACCCAGTTAGCAGAAATAGTTTAGGGAAAGCCAGGCATGTAGACTTCCACAAGTGTGGAGACAGGCCCTGGAGAAGCATCATCCCCAAGAGACAGCCACAAATCAGCTTCTCAGGGAGGGAAGCCACTGAGAAGTAAGGTGGGGTGAGGAGAGAGATGAGGTGGGGTGAGGAGAGAGGCTGAAGGCTGTGAGTCACTGCGTGGTCCATGAATGGGGCTGCCAAAGCCCAGGAACAAATTATAATCATTAGGCACTTTAAGAGGCTGGGGGAGGGACCAAAAGGGGCAGACTGCAATGGGACCCCCCAGCTCCAAAGCCCAGTAAGGCCCTTCAACTCACCTTCCATTGCTTCTGCTTTTTCTGGGTCTCTGCTCTTCTCTTTCGGAGTCTCCCCCAACTCTGGGCACCTGTCTCTGTGTCTGTGTCCTTCTCTTTTTGGGTCTCTGCTTCTCTTCCTTTCATCTTTCTCTCTCTCTTCCCTTCCCTTTTCCCCTTCTTTCTGCTCTCTTTTCCCCTCTGCCCCTCCCAGTATCATCCTTGGGGGCCCCACCCGGATTCTACCCATCCACTGCATGCTCTCTGACCAGGAAGGACACCTCTCCCACCCCCCATGCCCAGGGTCACCCGCATGCCCATTCTTTTCAGATTATGGCATCTTTCATCAGGCGGTCTGCCCATTAATAATTGTGTCTGGCTGGAGATGGGAGGGTAGGGAGCAGAGAATCTTGGAATGGAAACTAGGCAATAAAAAAAAAAAAATAGGAGCAGGGTGGTGGGGGCAGGGCCAGCTGCTCAGACCAGGGATAAAAGGCTTTGCTGGCGTGTCCTGGAAGAGACACCACCCCTACCTCTTTCACGCTTGCAAGGAGCCAGAGGGACTGGAGGCTGGTAGGCATCTTTTCTTCCCAGCCAAGGAGCCTGTGACCCCATCTTCTCAACCCTGGCCTCTACATCTCTGTTCTGTCTCCATGCTACCAAGGGGCTGGGCCTCAGTGTGTGGGGGACTCACTGACCCTGAGGCTTATTTCTGGTTTTTTTTTTTTTTTCTCTTCCACTTGCTTTCTGCATTTGTTAGACCTGGACTTCCAGCTCCAGAATGCTCCTTCTACTGACTGTGCTTCAAGCCTTGGCTATAGGTAAGAGCAATTTGGTCCCCATGGAAACTTTGAGATGAGCTAGGGATGGGTTCTGGGGCGTATGTTCTAGGGGACAGCTTGGTTAGAAAAAGTCCTCAGGGGCTAGGATATGGATTAGCCTTGCAAGCCCCAGGATCTGAGTTTGATACCCCTGGAGCTCACTCTTTTAAAAAAGGGGGAGGGTGCCATAGAATATTGTAATTATCGCTGGAGAGGCAAAAGGTGGACGGCAGCACCTTCGGGTCCACTGGCCAGTCCACATAGCCTAGTCAGCAAGTTCCAGGCCGCTGAGAGACACTGTCTCAAAACAAACAAAGATGGACTGTGCTTGATAAATGACTCCTGAGGTTAACTTTTGGGTTCTATGCACTCACAAGCTCGAGGGCACACACAGGCCAGGGAGCAATTTGGGGATTGTTGGTGAGGACCTCACTTAACTAGAGTTTTGTGTCGACATTCTGTATTTAGAAATATGAGGAAATAGGGTTGAGGAGAGAGACAGCTACAGGATATAGGGGAAATACAGAAGACTCTGACATCTCAGGCGGGTTCTATCTGAAGAGCCTCTTTAGTCATGTCAGGAAAGAGGAAAGTGGAGTGTGGAAAGGTGGAGGGAGTGTGGGGACAGAGTGAGGGCCTGGGGGCCACACTGAAGGACACATGAACTCCTTGGATATGTCAAGGAAGAACTAAAGCGGCATGTGGTGAACACTGGAGAGCCAGGGAGCTGGCTCAGCAGTTAAAGCACTTGCCACTCCACAATGAGGACTAGAATTCAGATCCCTGGAGTCTACGCAGGCGGCAGCTGTTTGTGACGGGCATGCTTTAATTCCAACTTTAAAGGCAAAGACAGGGGATCCCCAACAGAAGCTGGCTAGTGAGACCACCCAAAACGGTGGGCTGCAGATTGGACTGAGAGACCCTGCTTCAGTGAATAAGGTGTTAAAATGATCAAGAAAAATTCCCAACATAACTTTAGGCCTCCCCACATACACACACATATATGACTACATGCATGCATGTGCCCATATACTTGTGAATATGTACACACACACACCTTATGAAAATGGAAAAACAAAAATGTCAATGGGAACCAGGAATGCTGTTGCCTGCTGGGATTGCCAGCACTTGGAAGACTGAGGTCCAAAGAATGCTGGGAGTCCAAGGCCAGCCTTGAACATAGTGTGACCTCGTCTCAACCTAAAGGAAATAAAGTGCTCATGGGAGGGTGGAGTCAAAGGCTGTTGAATGTGATTCACACTCAGTGGAGCAAACAGAGGTGGGTGGTTTAGGACTGAGCCATCTGGAAGGGGCTCTGTCTCTGTCAATGCTGGGCATTGTACAGATTTGGGGATTAGAGGTCAAATCGTCCATCTCTTTTCCCAACCCCACCCCATCTCCCCACTAGCCATGGTCCAAAGCCAAGGAGATCATAAAATTATTGGTGGCTACACATGTGTCCAGAACTCTCAGCCGTGGCAGGTGGCTCTGCAAGCAGGTGGTGGGCGTCGCTTCATATGCGGAGGGGTCCTGTTGTCAGACCAATGGGTCATCACTGCTGCTCACTGTGCCCGCCCGTGAGTACAATCTCTTTTGTTCTTATGTCAATGACTTACAGATCCTAGAGTTTAGTTGTAAACCCAGATCCACGTATAGAACAATGCAGAAGCTCTGCCTGGATTTGGAGTCTAGAAAGGATCTAAGCTGAGAGGCACAGTTCAGAGTGTAGAAAGGCCTGCCATCACGCTAGAACTATGCTTAGATAATGAAAGCCAGTCAGTAGGTTTGGAATCTAAGATACAAGCTCATATATTCATCCAGTTACCAAGTGCCACATCAGGACCAACATTAGCCCATCTCAGATTAGTACACAGGCTACATTCAGAAACTTAAAACATACCAGGAACCCAGAACCCAGTTCACAGCACATGACCCAGATGTGAGTCTGGAATTCATTTTTGTAGCTAGTACATGCAACTGTAAAAATAGTCAGGACTAAGGGACATGGCTCAGTGGGTGAAACATTTTCTATACAAGCCTGTCAACTGGAGATGGAATCTTCAGACCTCTCCTAAAAGCTGGGATGTAGCAGTAAACATGTCTGTAATCACAACATTCCTATAGAGAGATGGGGGCGGGGAGGCTGGAATCAGAAGAACTCCTTCAGGCTTGTGGGCCAGCTGTCCTGGAGGACACAGAAATGAATGGCAAGACTTACCCTAGCTTGCACATGTGTGCCATGGCATGAACACTCCACCCACAGAAGAAAAGTCTGGACAGAATGGTTTAGGTCCAGGTTTTAGCTTCAAGTCTAGCCACTAGCTTCTCTTTGAACATCATAGAACCCTGACTCCATCCCAAAGTTTGAATCTCAGAATACTGACCATAATTTGTGGTTTAGAACCCAACTCCACCCTGATTTGAAACCAGAATTTAGAGCTCAGACTTCAGCCTTGAAGTGAAAGTCTAAGATACAACTCACACGATGACTATGACCTGGATGACTGCCAAAACTGGACACTTAATTTAGAACCTAGAGATTGGAGAACAGAACAGAGTCCAGAATACAGAGCCCAGGATGAAAACCAGCTTCTAGTCTGTAGCTTAGTCTAGAGCCTGAAGCTTCATGGTTGAGGACACAGACTAGAGTCTAGAATCAAGAGCAAAGGTTGTCACCTGTTGCTCAGTTTGAAACAGCTTTCATGAGATCAAGTGAATATTTAGAACCCTGAGCCCAACCAGAGCCCAGAATTTAAACCATTGTCTAGAACCCAGCTCATAAACAAAAGTTAGTCCAGAACCTGGAGCCTTATCTAGACATGAGCTCTTACCAGTGTCCAGAATCTGGAATCAATCTGCTGATGTCATAACCCACTGCTCAGTATGGAATCCGTGACGATTCTAGAACTGAGAACCTATATTGACATCTAGAACCCAAACCCAACCTGTACCACAGAGCTAAAAGTGGAGCCCTTAGTTTATCCTGAAAACATTAAGCTCACATATGAATCTAGAAATTATGCCATAATCCAAACTAGATCTAGAACCCTGACCCTTGCCTAGAAAATGTCTAGAACACAGATATGAGACTGATGCATTCCCTATAATACAAATAAATATATATAATAGTATATATAAATAATATACATCAGAGTATATGTATGTACTACTGAGAAATCTGCAAGGGCTCAGGAACGGAGTCAAGAACTTTAAGTGGCCTATTAAGAGCATATTCCTTGAGAGGCAGGGACATCAAATGAGGTTGGGTAAAGAGATAATCCCCACCCAGGCCATGAGAAGGGAAAGACACAAGAGGCCACAAAATGCTCAACCCGCAGTTGGAGGGATACAGGTTAAGCTTTGAGGGAAACTCATCACAATGGAAGAAAATGCGGGCTGGATGACGGTCTGTGGTCAGACCTTAAGCAGCATTTATTCTTGGGATTTATGGGACAGGATTCTTCACGTAGCCCTGGGCAAGCACAACCTAAGAAGGTGGGAAGCAACTCAGCAGGTGCTGCGTGTGGTTCGCCAGGTGATACATCCCCAGTACCAACCCCGAGCCCATAATAATGACCTGATGCTGCTGAAGCTGCAGAGGAGAGTGCGTATGGGACGGGCAGTGAGGACCATCCCTGTGGCCAGCTCCTGTGCTAACCCAGGGACTCCCTGCCGAGTGTCGGGCTGGGGAACCACAGCCAGCCCCATTGGTAAGGAGCCCTCATTGTGAAAATACAAAGCTGGACCTCTGGATCTGAGGGAGGATGCTGACCCTGGACCTCTAGGTCCATAGTTCTCTAATTGTGACCCTTCTGTGCACTCCCCTCCAGCCAGGTACCCCACGGCTCTGCAATGTGTGAATGTCAATATCATGTCGGAGCAGGTATGCCATCGAGCCTACCCTGGAACCATCACTTCCGGCATGGTCTGCGCCGGGGTGCCTGAAGGCGGGAAAGACTCCTGTCAGGTGAGGTTCAGATTTGATCATGGGACAATTTAGGGCTTGTGCTTGGGTACCACAAGTGTCTCAATAACAGTGGATGTGGTTGGGAAACCTCAGATACAGGAATAACCCAGCTGATGTGCCTTGTAGTCACATGACCCTTTGGACTTAACTCTATTGTGCTTTAGTTTCCTATTTGCTCTTATAAAGATAAACTTCTTAGGCAGAGATAGGGGTTGTGAAGAGACAGAGTCATCTGGAGATACAGCTGAGAGAGAGACAGAGAGAGGCCACATCAGAGTCACAGAGGGAGACTGGGCTGGGGCCAGTGCTGAGGGAAGCACTGTCTCTGCCTGAGGCTGGAGTAAGAGGTGAGGAGGGCTGTTGCTCACCTCCTGTGGCTGATTCTATTCCCGTTCCTCCTCCCAACAGGGTGATTCTGGGGGACCCCTGGTGTGTGGGGGACAGCTCCAGGGCCTCGTGTCCTGGGGAATGGAGCGTTGTGCTTTGCCTGGCTACCCGGGAGTCTACACCAACCTGTGCAATTACCGAACCTGGATACAGACGACGATGCAAAGCAACTGATCAGCCATCGCCTTACCAGCTGACCCTGTGCTTTCTCAGCCTCCTCCATCAGATATTTGAGTACTCCCCGAGACTCTAGAGTCCTCCTCAAACCTCCTCCATCATATTTAAGACTCTAGACCCTAGCTTCCTCTCTCAGACCCAGACTCCCTGGCCCCAGGCTCTTTCCTCAGACCCAGTATGCTTGCCCTAATTCCAGGTTCTATCTTCCCTCCCAGGGTCCTGAGTCTGGAATCCTGCTCATTGCTTCTTGTCACAGTTTGAGACTCACTGGGCCCAGAGGCTGGAATACTAATGCTCTGGACCAGTATCTCCATCCAAAGAAGTCTGCTTCCAAAACTCACTATCTCTAAAATCCAAATAAATAAAAACAAACAAAAAATGGCGGCATCCCAAATTTCCTCCATGCTTTCTTTGTTAGTCCATTCCCACAGCACGTGCTGTGAACTTCTGGAGTCCGTCCATTGCAACCCATCCACCTGTGGTGGGTTTCCCACCTCTGAGCTGCCTCTTCCCTGAAACTGCACACACAGAGTCTTCCTTCTGCTAGTCAGAGCGGGGGAGGGGGAGGCGGCTGCTGAGTTCAAGTCCCAGCAAAGCCTGTCTCTCATTCTGCCTGCTCATCTCCAAACTTCATGCAAACCATCCCTAACTTCTACAAGACTGCTGTGTTATGAATCTCATTTTCTTGCTTTCGCTTATTGCACACCTACTATGACTATTTGGGATATCTACCCTACAAGCGTCATCGACCTAGCTGATGAAGAAGACAAATCCCTGCTTCTGCAACCTGCATGCTGGCAGTGGGCAGTCCACACGAAATAGTAAACATCATAAAAGTCAGGTGGAATCCCTGTGAATAAAGAGGCCATTCCACTTGGGCCATGTGTCAGTGCCTGGAGAAGCTTCAGGCATTTTAAGAGCTGGCTGATAAACACAACCATTGTTAAAATTCAAGCGACACAAATATATGATGAAATAATTTTAAAAATAAAATCAAAGGGCTGAAGAGACAGCACAGCAGTTGGGAGGACTGGCTGCTCTTGCAGAGGACCAGACTTCATTTCCCAGCACCCACAGGGTGGCTCACAGCCATCTGTAACTCCAGTTCAGGGGGTCTGACGCTGTCTCCTGGTTGGTGTGGGCACTGCACGCACATGGTGCACAAACACACACAAACACACGCAAAAATACATACATTTTAATCAATCCATACAGTGACAGTCCTACATTTTAACCTAATAGCTACAGTTTGCGGCCATTTGTGTTTACTGTGTCCTGTGTGTTAACTTTCTGTTTGCTATAACAGACCAGATGGTATAAGTCACTCGAGGGATTAGTTTATTTTGGCTCATGGTTTAAGGGGTGCGGACCATCGTGAGGATGGCACAGAGGGAGAAGTGCTGCCTTCTTACAGCTTAATGGGTCAAGGGGTAAGAAAGGTAGGAGTGAGGGAGAAAGTGAGGAAGAGAGAGCAAGGAGAGAAGGAACAAGAGGGAGGGAGAGGAGACCAATGACAGACCAATCACAATGACACCATTGTCCAGCTTGACAACCCAGTGAGTTTGTGGGGTTCCTTTTATGAGCAGGAACAACCCCAAAGCAGTAGCCTGTGGCAGTCTGCAGCTCTGGGGCCCTCCGCACGGCTTGCTGGCAGTTGGACAGGTGACAGAATTCCCCCTCCAGCTGCTGTTGCTGTTTTTAGAACTTTGGAGAGGGGCCTTTGTGAAACTTGGAAATTTTTACTTTCCCAGACATGTGACATTTATTTACTTTTAGAGTTTTATGAGTCGCCTGCAACATTCCTCCTTGGAGAGAATGTGTATGTAATTTTAAAATATTTATTTTACTTTAGACAGGATCTACTATATATCCCTGGGTGGCTAGAACTGACTATGAAGACCAGGCTGTCCTTGAACTCACAGAGATCTGTCTGCTTCTGCCTCCTGAGTGAGTGCTGGGATTAAAGGAGTGTGCCACCACACCTAACTGGTTTATTTTATTTTTAATTATATGTATGTGTGTGGGCGGTCAGGATGCATGAAATCATACAGGTTTCTACAGACACCAAAGAGACAAGAGGTGCTGGATTCCCACAGTGGGAGTTACAAGTGACTATAAGCTTCCCTGGAGTGCTGAAAACTGAACTTGGTGTTTTTTTGTAAGAACAACATGAGCTCTTAATCACTGAGTCCTCTCCTCTTTCCAGCTTGATACCTCACTGTTAAGCCATAATGCTTCCTTTCTTGTTTGTCTTCAAGATCTCATATTAAAATCACTATAGCAATGTAAAACATTCCAACTTATAAAAAGCCCTAGTCTTTAAACTTTTGAACACTTTAAAAATTCAGTCTTTTTAAAGCGCTCAATTTCTCTCTAAAGCATCAAAATCTCTTAACTGTGGGATTCTTTAAAAGAGAGAGAGAGAGAGAAAGAGAGAGAGAGAGAAAGAAAGAAAGGTTAAATACTTTCTTAGGCCACAGGGAAGAAGCCAGGACACAGTCACAATCATGAAAGCAGAACCAAAGTCCACCAGCATCAAGCTCAGCGTCAGACATGTGGGACTCACTTCTACTGCGCTCCAGAGGGCTTGAGCAGTTCTACCTCTGACTCTGCCATCCACAGCCTCAAAACGTGTCTCTTTGCTTCAGCCCCCCTCCACACCTGCTGGTATCCTTGGACCATCCCATGCTACTGACACCCAAAATGCTCGGGTCTCTACTGCAACTTCACCTTCACCAATAGCCTGTCAGTGACTCCGGCCTGGCCATGTGGTGCCGAGCCTCAGCTTCCCCCCCACCCCGACCCCTCCAATACCAGGGTTTCTCCTATAAACCAGAGCTGCACCTTCACCGATGGCCTCTCTTCAGGGACCCCAGCTCTGCCACACAGTGCCAACCCTCATCTGCTCTCCATGATCTCGTCGTTCCTTCAAAACTACTACTACCTGGGAAATCCTCACATAGCAACAGATTTGGCCTTCAACCTCTCTGGACCACAGCTTCTGTGTGCTGACCCTGAAGAAACACTTCCCAGAAGATTTCACCTTAATGATACTGGTCTCTTCTTAACTCAGCTGATTCTTCAGCCCCAACTGACCAACACCAGTTGTCCCATCAAAGAAAAGGTTTCATTTTAGTGTTCCTGGTCTCTTGTTAATCACAGTTTCTGATCAGAATCACAGAGTCTTAATTCAAAATATCCAACAGCCCCCAATATAGTCTTTAAGGGACTCTCAAACTTTCCTCTGAGGTTTCACAAGCCAGGCCTCCATTGCATGCATTGCTGTCAGCACTACCTTCTAAGTCCCTACAATTGCTCATTAAGCTCGGAACACTCAATGGCTTTTCTAATCCAAAGTTCCAAAGTCCTTCCACCATCCTCCACAAAGCATGGGCTGGTCTGTCACAGCACCAACTCCCAGTACCAGTTTTTGCCTTAGTCAGGGTTCCTATTGCTCTGATAAAGACCACAAGCAAAAGCAACTTGGAAAGAAAAGGGCTTGTTTGACTTAACACTTTCATATCACAATTCATCAAAGGAATTCAGGATGGGAACTCAAGGCAGGAACCAAAGCAAAAGCCAAGGAGGAACGCTTCCTTGGACAGCCTCTCACTGCTCAGGAGCCTGCTGATAAAGGTAGGATGGCTGGAAAGTAAGCCGTCTGCCTCAGCCATTCTGTCTCCACTTCCCAGCACTGGGATTGGGATTGCAAGTACATACATGCTTTTTATTATTATTACTATTATTAATAGTTTTGGGAATCAAAACCAGGTCTTACCAACTGAGCTATATCCCCAGCTCCCCTAGGAAGTGCTTTTTTTCTTTAATTTTTTTCCATTTCAAAAATGTTATATGCATGAGAGTTTTGCCTGCATATATGTGTGTGCATGTGCATGCCAAAAGAGGGCATCAGATCCCCTGTAACTGGGATAACAGATGGTTGTGAGCCAGTGTGTGGGTGCTGGGAACTTAACCTGGGTTCCCTGGAAGAACAGCTCGTGCTCTTAACTACTGAGCCGTCTCTGCCAGCCCTCTAGGTGTTTCTTAAGTCAAGTTGGCAATCAAAATTGTCACAATGAACTTCCAAACACCTCATCCCAGATGCACACACAGTGAGTTAACATTTTTCCTAGTTAGTATCTGTCAGTGACAAAGCCTACAGTCACCTTGAGGAGTCTTACTTGAGGAATTATCTAGGCTAGATTTGCCCATGGACATCTCTGTGAGGAATTGTCTTGATTAATAACTGATGTAAATGTAGGGCATAGGCCATTGTGTGAGGTACCTTCCCTAGGCAGGTGGTCCTGGGTTGAGCATGAGCCTGTAAGAGAACAGTGTTTCTCCATGGCCCCTCCTCCAAGTTCCTTCTTGAGTTCCTGCCTTGACTTCCCTCAATGACTGACTATAGCCTGTGAGCTGAAACAAACCGTCTCCTCCTCTAAGGCGTTTGTAATAGTATTTGTCACATCAACAGAGTGCAACTAGAATATAGCAGTAACCTGACAAAGAGGGATGATTTACACCATAGCAATTGGCAAACAGGACAGCTGTGCTTTCAGAGAGTCAACTTCAGATTTCTACCAGCACAGCCATGGAAATGACCTCATGACTTTTGTGTATGTCTTGGACATGGTGTCACTTGGGTATGGGAGGCTGGCCTTATGTAGGGGGCAGCTTGGGGTTTTGGAGTTCTTAGGTGGCACGAATTATTAAAGCAACACAAAAGTCTGCTATGGAGCAGAACTGGAGGTTAGGAATGCTTGCTGCTCTTTCCAAGAACCCGAATTCAGTTCCCAGCACCCACATTGGAGGGCTCACAACTACCTTTAACACCAGTTCCAGGGGATTCGGTGCCCTATTCCGACTTCTGTAGTCACTGCATTTGCATGGTGCACATGCACACACACACACACACACACACACACACACACACACTTAAAAATAAGGGCTGAAGAGATGACTTAGTGGCTAAGAGCAGTGGCTGTTCTTGCAGAGATCCAGAGCAGTTCCTGCACCCACACGGCAGCTCACACTGTCCAGCTGTAAGGTATCTGCTGTCCTCTTCAGGCCTCTATACGCACCGAAAACACACGGTGCAGACATACACGCAGGAAAAACACCCATTTACATAAACTAAAAATAAATAAATCTTTACTTTTTTATTTAGAAAAAAAATAGGAGCTGGAGAGACGGCTCAGTGGTCAAGAGCACTGGCTGCTCCTGCAGAGGACCCAGGTTCAGTTCCCAGCACCCCACAAGATGACTCACACCATCTATAACTCCAATATTAGGAGACCTCACACCTTCTTCTGTATTCTGTGGGCACCAGACATACATGTGGTGTACATACATGCAGGCAAAACACTTATACACACAACATACAATAAATACAATTTAAAAACCTAAACTGCAATTACTGTGTCTGTCTGCTCTTGTCCAAGGGATCCATTGCTTCATGTCTGAGCAAAGATGGACTCACCTTTCTGTGCCTGTGTGGAGCCGGAGGTCAGGGTCAGCTGTCTTCCTCTATCAGGCTCTATCTTATATTTTGAGACAGAGTATCTAACTGAGCCTGGAGCTTGCAGTTTGGGCCAGGCTGCCTGACCAGTGATCTCTGGAGACTTACCTACAACTGTCCCTGACCCCAGAACTGGGGTAACAGATGGACCCACTGTATTCAGCTTTTATGTGGGTGCTGGAAAGTTCCTGAGCGGACTTACCTTGTAAGGGTAGAAAATTTTAACTTGGCCCTAAACGCCCTTCTTTGTTCCTGGACTGGGAAGTGCAAATAGTCCCTAACCGTCCCCTAGTCACCACACCTGGACACAGCCAATCACTGACTGCCCCCATTAGAAAAATCCCTTACTCCTAGACCCCCTCCTGTTTTGCGGTTTTTGCCTTTATAAACTCTGTGATTCTGCAGCTCAGGGCTCTGTACCACCCCCTTGCGTGGGAGCTGTGTGCAGAGCCCCGGCATGCCGGCTACTAGTAAACACCTCTTGCTGTTTGCATCAAGTTCTGTTTTGTGAGTTATTGGGGTATGGAGTCTATCCTGAGGAACGGAGGGTCTCCCCACCTTGGGAGTCCAACAACCTCACTTAGGATAAGTCTCCAGGCTTATCCCTGTTGCACCAAATGAATCTTCTATATGTCTAATTAATATTCCCTCCTGTGCACTTGCCATCCTTTATCCGTTTACCCATCAGCTTAGGTTGTCCCATGTCTTAGTTTCTGAGTGTAATACAGTGAACGTGGAGGGCAGATAGCTCTTTGAGACCCTAATTCTGTTTCTAATCCAGATGGGGTTGCTGACTCATGCAGTCATTCTGTGTATAACTTAGCCACATCCACACCACCAACACATCAAGTTTCTCTTCCTCCACAGTTTGTCAACACGTATCTCTTAACAGGTGTCAGGTGGTATCTACTTATGGCTACGATTTTGCACTTTTCTTTAAGTTGGAGGTATGCACAACCCTCTCCCTCCCCCGTGGCCATCCACACGCCATCGTAGGCTTGTTTCTGTTGCCGTGACAAAATACCACAGCACGGAGCACCTCAGGGGAGAGGGGTTTATGTCATCTTCTGATTTCAGGTTACAGTCCATCACTGTGGGCAAGCCAAGGCAGGGACCTCAAACAGCTACCCATATCACACCCACAGTCAACAGCAGAGAGACATGGGTGCAAGCTTGCTTTCTTGCACTCAGCTCAGTTACTGTCCCCCACCCCCATGTGTATGTGCACCATGTCCGTGCCTGGTGCCTGCAGAAGAGGGTGTTGGATCCCTGGAACTGGAATTACAGATGGTGTGAACCACCAGGTATGTGCTGGGAATTGAACCCATGTCCTCTGGAAGAGCAGTCAGTGCTCTTAGCCACTGAGTCGTTTCTCCATTTCTTTATCCTTATTCAATTCAGGAACCCCTGCATAGGGGATGGTTCTGTGCCTTCCCACATCAATAGTTATTTAAGAAAATCCCATATCGCCATGCAGACAATCCTACCTACCCACTGTAGACAATCCCTTCTGTTCTATCTATCTATCTATCTATCTATCTATCTATCTATCTATCTATCTATCATTTATATAGTACTCTGCCTGCATGTGTGCCTAGACACCAGAACAGAGCACCAGATCTCTTTATAGATGGTTATGAGCCACCATATTGTTGCTGGGACTTGAACTCAGAACCTTTAGAAGAACAGCCAGTACTCTTAACCTCTGAGCCATCTCTCCAGCCCAACAATCCCTTCTTGAGACACTAGGTTGTGTCAAGTTGACAATTAAAACTACTACACATATCTTTTTTTTTTTTTGTCAAAAAATATCTATTCAGGTCTTTGCCATTTCCAGCAAGGTGGTGGCTATTGTTATTACCATCAGCTTGAGTTCCATATGCTGTGTTTTGGGTATTAATTCTTTATCAGACCTATGGTTTGCAAATATTTCCCCCATTTCCTAGTGGTATTTTCGAAGGTTTATTCAGTCATTGTATGGGTATGTGTATACAAGAGCAAGTATACACACCATATAAACGAGGCCAGAGGAAGTCACTGGATTCCCTTAGGAATGGGGTTATAGGAGGCTGAGTCACCTAGTGTGGATGCTGGCAACTAAATTCAGGTCTTCTGCAACAGCAGTATGAACTCTTGACCACTGAACCATCTCTCCAGCGCTTCTCGATTCTGGATTTTTGAGGTGAGTTCTTTCTTTGAACCCGGAGTTCCCACTGAGCTCCGTAGTATCTGACTGTCTCCATTTCTCCCAACTATACACAATGCTGGGGCTACAGGCACACACTGCCACACCCACCGTTTGCATGGGTGTAGCGCTCTTCTTAAATCTCTAATTTATTGGGAGTAATTCACCAATTCTCACACCAATTCTTCGTCAAGAGCAAAAGCAGCAAGCAGTCTCCCCTGTCTTTCTCCTCCAAGATGCCACACCATGAGCCTCTCTCTCCATCTCTCTCCTCCATGCTGCCACACCGGTCTGTCTCTGCTCTCTCCAAACTGCCACTCACCACACACCACATGCCACATGCCACACTCTCTCTTTCTGGGCTCTCATATTTATATCCTCAGAGCCCTGGACCACCTCTCCGTGCCATACAAGGCAGGCTGTTACCAGCTGTCAAAGGCCACCCCCCACGAGACAAGTAACAGCTGTGGACAAACTAAAGCCCAAACTAAAATCCCACACTAGGGATTAAGACAAAAACATATTTACATAACATAACTGAGTTTTTAAAGAAACCAGAACTTCATTACAATGGATCCTGGGGTTTCAAACTCAGGTCCTTAGGATTGCACAACAAGCATTTTATCCACCAAACCATTTTCCCAGCCCTGCCATTGGAATTTTGATGAGAATTGGATCGATTCTGTGGTTCGCTTTTTAGCACATTTTAATTTATCATTCCTTCACACCCACGATTGTGGGGTATCTTTCTATTTACTTGTGTTGTCGTCAGTATTTTTATAGTTTTTGGTGGAAAGACTTTTTACCTACTTAGACAAAAATACTCCTAGTATTTTTTACCATTAACATCTCTGCTCCTCAGGGATATCAGCACATGGTTTTCTTGTCTTATGGCGCATGTCTGGTCTGTGGGGACCAAAACATCTGTGACAATGTGAGGCACACACTCTGACTCTCTTATGTGGCAACCAACCAAGGCCTGCAGGGAAAGGGAGTCAAAAGAAAGAAAGGTTTATTGTTTCTGATGTTATTATAAATGGTTTTTTCTTTCCTTGTAGTTTGTTGTTAGTGTAGAGAAACATAATTCATTTTTGCATGTTGGTTTTGTATCCTGCAACTTCACTGAATTCATTTATTCCAATTGGCAGATAATTCACAGTTTCCTGTACATAATATGTAATCTGGGCTCAGGAGATGGCTTAGCGGTCAAGGTGCTGCCAAGCCTGACAACCTGATTTCAATCACCAGGACTCACATGGGGAATGAAGGAAACTGATTCCTGCAAATTGTTCTCTGACTTGATATGTGCACCATGCGCGTTCCCTCCCCCACCACACAAAGAACAAGTAAACTAATTTATTTATTTATTTTTTAAAAAGTATGATATTGGCTTTTAGTCAATAGCATCTCCCCAGGCCCCAAAGAATGTTGTCTGTTTGTTTGGTTTGGTTTGGTTTGGTTTTAGCCAGAAGACATTGTGTTTTATCATTTTCTGTTTCTGGGTCAATACATTAGTTTTGATCCTTTGCTCTGTTAATGGGGCATATCACATTTGTTGACTTTCATATACTGAAATATCTTTGTTTCCAAGGAATAAATCTGACTCAGTGATGCTGTTGAGTTCTGTTTTCTAGTTTCTTTGTTGAGGACATTAACAACTCTGCTCATTAGGGATATCAGTACATAGTTTCCTTGTCTTACGGTTCATGTCCAGTATGTGGGGCCCAGAACATCTGTAACAATGTGATAGGCACACACTGTGACTTTCTTATGCGGCAGCCATACAAGCCTGTGGGGAAAAAGAGACAAAAGAAAACGCCAGCTTGGGTAGCTGTGGAGCCTAAGGAGAGGATACCAATAGGACAACTCTGAACCCTCATTTAATAATAGGTGCACTGGAGACTGAAAGCAGCAACATGGAGGACGTTTGTGATTTTGCAAAGCTGGGCGTCACTCCTGGATGGCAGCTGTGCGGACTGAGCACAGAGAATAGTTTTTATTACTCCAATGCAGGCTCTTTCCCCCTTTCCTCATTGGCTGAGTAAAAGGAGACTTCAATCTCAAATGCCATCTGCATTTTAGCTTTGCATCTGCCATTTATGTTACCTGTTTTCAGTCCTATGGATTCATCTAGACATTTTCCACCCTGTTTATTCTAAAGCTTTTCAGACTCTGTCAGACCTACAGGCAAGACTGACTATTAATAATTTTCTACCCTAAATTTCAGTTTGAGGAGGTGGAAAGAGGTCCATGACTTTCTGACTGTCTGAAGCAGGAACTGAGCTGACTTTTAATCACTTTTGAAAAATGGACCATTATTTATCATATTCCACTCACCCTATGTAGTGGAAGTTTTGGTTGTGTTTTGTGGATATGTTTTTGTTGTAGTGCCAACTGTGGGGTTCGGGAAAGCTTTGGCCAGAGCTGATAGCAGCCTTGTGAGAGGCTCATGATCTTTCTCAGCTGAAACAACCTCTTGAGAGGGTGAGTGATCCTTGTCAGCAGAAAACTGCCTCGTCCAGGGGGCATGGATTTTGTCAGCTAAAAAACATCCTGGTGCAGACTCTGAGAAGGTATAAATGGGGAGAGGAGAGAGAGAGTGAGAGCGAGAGAGAGATAGAGAAAGAGAGAGAGAACACTCCTAGAGAGAAAAAAACTCCAGAGAACTCTTCACGCTGCTTCTTCTTCTGCTGCTGCTGGTGGTGGTTCTTGTTGCTGCTTTTGCTATTGCTGGACTGCTTGATGATGAGGAGTGGAATCCCCCCAAGGAACTAAAGTCTAAAGAGGTTTACATCCCCTGTTTACATCTATCTTTCTCTTCTACCTAGGCTCAGGAATTTGAAGGGAGGTAGAGGCATTTAAGAACCCTAAATTAGGTATGTTTTACAAAATCAAAGCTTACAGTCCTGTAATTCTCAGTTTGCATTCTTCTATAAAGCTAAGAAAAAATAATTTATATTAAAGATGACTTTGATCTGATTTCCAACTCACCAACCCACCTGTAATATTGTTTATAATAAGTATATTCTTTTATATTTATCTTTCCTAGTTCTGGGAATTGAACTAGGGCTTTCGGCATGCCAGGCATGTGCTGTACCACTAACCTCTATCTCTAACCTCTCCTCCCTCCCTCCCTTTCTTCTTCTTTCTTCTTTCCTTTCTCTCTCTCTCTCTCTCTCTCTCTGTCATTCTTTCTTTGAGACAGGTGAGACTATGTAGCTCTGCTGTCCTGAAACTTGTCCTGAAAGTTGGCCTGTAACTCACAGAGATCCCCCTGCCTCTGCCTCCCCAAGTTCTGGGATTCCGGGAGTATGGCACCATGCCCAGCTCTTTTCTTTAAAAAGAAATCTATTTTCCTTTATGCCTGTGGGAGTTTTGCCTGCATGTATATCTGGGCATCACATGTGCACACTGCCCTCAAAGACTAGCAGAATGTGCTGGATTCCCAGGACTGTGACTATAGACAGCTGTGAGACACATGAGGATGATGGGGGAGACTGAGTCCAGCCAGTACTCTGGAGCACTGAGCCATTTCTCCAGCTCCTTATCTTTTTAAACATTCTCTCTCTCTCTCTCTCTCTCTCTCTCTCTCTCTCTCTCTCTCTCTCTCTCTCTCTGTATTTGTGTGTGTGTATAAATATGAGTGCAGTGCCCACTGAGGGCTGAAGAGGGCATCAGTTCCCCTGGAGCTAGAACTTCAGGCTGTTGTAAGCCATTGGACACATACGCAGGAAAATGAACTCAGGTCCTCTGCAAACAAAGTACTTGCTCTTAACTGATGAGCTATCTCCCCAGCCTCATAAGTTCATTTAATACTTTATTAAAATTAGCTGAAATTAGACTCGAACTAAAATTGTATTGCTCAGTCACACTCTATTTAGGTACCTGGCTAGTGACGTTAGGTTGGACGATACATGTGCACAGTTATTCTCTGGTCTCTGTGAGCTCTAGTGAACAATCTGCTCCGGTTTTTACCCTCTCCTCTTAGCTGATGTCTGGGAAGTTGTGGGAGTTGACTGAGCCTGTTGGAAATGCAAAACCTTGGTGTTGTTTCAGATCAACTGACAGCATGTCTGAACTTTATAAATTCCAGAATCTGCATCAAATCAAGATCCACAGAAGCCTCCCCTAATATTAACGTTTGAGAAACCCTGTTCTGTAGTGTGTGTCCACCATGTTTAGGAGTCCATCCACCAGTGAAGGACAACTAGGCTGTGTCCACTATTTAAGCAACAGTTCAGCCATTGGATGGTTCATCTTGATGGCCAATTTGCTGAGACTTAGAATCACCATGAAACAAAAGATAGCTGAAGT
This sequence comes from Pachyuromys duprasi, assembly GCA_028658305.1. NCBI lineage: Eukaryota > Metazoa > Chordata > Mammalia > Rodentia > Muridae > Pachyuromys > Pachyuromys duprasi. Next base: position 5,136,392 of record CM053762.1, on the reverse strand, counting down.
GAAAGGCATACAGTTAATCAGTTTTACCAAATACCAAGAGTGGTCCTCCCCTGCAAGGAAATAAAAGTTCCCATCTTCTCCCATCTTCAACAACATCTGTGTTTTATTCATCCATCCAGTAAATTTTCGTTGAATCCTGCTGTGTGCTAGGTGCCATTCAAAGAACAGTTAAAAATTTCTGCCTTCCAAGAACCCACCTCACACTCTAAAAAGGAAGTTGAAGAGACCAAAAGAATGCACAAAACATGAGGCATGAGAGACAACAGTAAGCAAGTCCCATAGGAGGAAGAGGTAATACTGGGGGAAAAGAAAACCTGCAGAGAGTTGAGACTTTACGTTGGGTGGTTATGGAAACTGGCAGGCCTGGGCTATCCCAGCCCTGCATATTACAGAGAAAATATTTGAGGTTGGGGAGATAATTCAGTTGCTTAAGGATTTGCCGTGCAAGCATGAGGACCTGAGTCCCACCTCAAGCAGGGCTGTGTGACAATTTTCCTCAAATTGAAACAAACAGTCAACTCTGGAAAGGGGCTCTTTCAAAATTTAAGAAGTAACCAACTCACAAGTCTCAGAGAATCCCCCAAACCTGCAAGACACACAAGGCCCCTCCCCAGGTCACATAAGCAGGAAGGGCTGTGGAGGAGAGGAGACTCTTTGACCTGTAGAGCTGCCTGCAAGTCCTGAAGAGAGTTCCTAGGGTACAACTTTCATGAGTTGTCACCCAGGCTGGCGTGGGCTTTTTGGTGATGTCGTTGCTTTTTGAGACATCCATGCTCCTGAAAGTAACCCCAATAAACTAATTGGCTCACTGTCCTTAGACTCCAGTGGAGTAATTTCTTTGGTCTGTCGTTGGTGCCTCATCTGGGATGAGTAGATATTTGTTCACATTTCCCCAAGAAAAGTCTTTACCACAAGCACCTGTGTAAAAAGCTGGGTATAATGATCCTTGAGGTTTGCGGGCCAACCAGAGTTGCCTGCTAGGTTAGCCCCAGGCCAGTGGGAGATGCTGTATTCATTTTTTAAAAAAATAAGCTGGACAGCACCTGAGGAATAGCATTGGAGGTTGTTCTCTGGCTTCCACATACAAAGTGTTTCCCCCCCGCACTATCACTATCGCCACAGCAGTGTCGGGGAAGACGTCTCACCCAGTTTCTGGCAGTCTTTGAAACAACCTGACTAACGGCAGTGCCTTTGTTTACATGGGAGAATTTGCCTACATCATCTACACCAGTGGTTCTCAACCTGTGGGTCACAGCCTTGTGACCCTTTCAGAGGGGTTGTTCTAAGACCACCAGAAAGCACGTTATGATTCATAATAGTAATTTTATGATTCCTAAAATTACAGTTATGAAGTAGCAGAAAAAATAATTTTATGGTTGGGCCTCTCCACAACATGAGGAGCTGTAATAAAGGGTGCATCGTTAGGAAGGGTGAGGACCAGTGATCTACAGTGATTCTGTGACTGGCAAGAGGAAACGTAGGGACATGTATCAGGTTGGCCTCAGAGAGTGTGAAAGGAGATTGAAAGCACTCACGTAGGTGAGCAGACGTGCGGGTGGGACCAACTTCCCCAGTACAAAACCTGGCTATCAAGGCTTCTGTGAATGTCTCTGGCTGACGACACCCCACAGATGTCCTGCATCACAGCTGGGAAAGTGAAGAACTCTCCACAGGCCTGCACAGGAAGAGGATAGATGAAAGCTCGTGTCTGGGACCTTCTGGATGCTACATTTTCTATAATTAAAAAAAAAGATATCTTTATTTTTTTATTTTATGTGTGTGGGCATTTCTGCGTAGCATTTGAGTGCAGTGCCTGCAGAGGCCAGAAGAGGGCATCAGATCCTCCGGAACTGGAGCTGCAGATAGTTGCTAACCAGCACGTGGGTGCTGGGTACTAAACGTGGGCCCTCTGGGAAAGCCACGAGTGCAATTAGCCACTGAGCCATCTCGCCAGCCCCTCTTTGATGCTTGTTAGTTGGTATCTCTTCTGTGCGTGCAGTTCTGCATGTTGGGAGGGATGTGTGCACATGGTGCCTGCAGACAGATTTGCACACATGAGTACAGTTCCTGCCGATGCCAAAAGAGAGGGCTGGAGTTCCAGATGGCTGTGAGCTGGTGGATGTGAGTGCCGGAAGGGAAACTCTTGCCCTCTGCAAGAGCAGTGTGTTCTTAACCACTGAGCCACCTCCCCAGACTCCCCTTGGTTTTTGTTTTTGCTTTGATTTCTATTAATTCTACGTCACGTGTGTGAGTGTTATGCCTGCATGGATACGTGAGCATCTACGTGTGCCTGGTGGACAAAAAGGTCAGAAGGGAGCGTCTAAAGCCTTGGAACTGGAGTTACAGATGATCGTGAGCCATCACGTGGGTGCTGGGTTTGAATTTAGGTCCTTTACAGAGCAGTGAGCACACTAAACCGCTGAACCATTTCTCCAGCCCATCCCCTTGTTTTTTGACATAGATTTCTTTCAGTGATCTGAAGCTCACCGTAGTAGTTTAGACTGGTGGCCAGTGAGCTCCAGAAACCTGACTCTGCCTCTACCCAGCAAGGGAGCTGCAGGTGTGTGCGGCCACATCTGACTCTTACATGCGTTCTGGGAAAGGAGCCTGATGCTTGTAAGGAAAACACTTCTCTCCAGACTGGTTTTTGTTTTGTTTTGTTTCTTTTCCTTTCTTTTTCTTTTTCTCTTCTTCTTTTTTTTTTGGAGGGAGCAGTCCAATTTTTTGTTGTCAAATCTGGCCTTGAACTCACTGTTAATCTCAAGACAACCTTTAACTTCTGATCCTCCACCTCCTGAGTGCTGGGATTACTGGTGTGCACTACCATGTCCAGATGCAGTTTTTCGTCTGTATTTTTTAAATTAAAAAGCTCTAGTTTTATTAAGTGGAGGATGTAGGCGAGGGTGGGGGGATGGACGTGGGTGCCTGAGTATCACTGTGTATGTGGAGGTCCGAGTTCTACCATGTGGATCCAGGGATCAGGCACCGTTGCCCCTCAGCCGCCTCCCAGGCCCTCGTTGTAGCTTTGAACGGTGACCAACAAAAACCATGAGCATAACACTTTTTCTGAGTTTCGTGAATCCTTCTAACTCACCACGCCTGTTCTGAGAAACCCTGACTTCACTAGCCAGAGACGTCTTCATGGAGATAAGAACCGGCGAAACCACAGCAACAGCCAAGAAATGGGGGTTCCAGGCAGTGAGGAAAGCAACTAAAATATCCCGAAGTGGAAATGTGCCTTGCGTGAGAGGCAGGTGGAGAGAAGAGGGCATCAGATCCAATCGAGAGCATCTGCCACAGGTGGTCTAAACCCTGAGCGCCAAGTAAGGATGGCATTCATTCCAAGTGAGGCCACAGGGTTTTGAGGACAGAACTGGCCCGCCCTGACTTAATCTGTATGAGGCCACTCTTTTGGGGGTGGGTTGTTAGGGAGTGTTTCAGAGGCAGTGGGGAGCCGGAGAGACTGCTCAGTGTTTAAGGGCACTGGCTGCTCTTCCAGAGGCCAAGGGTTCAGTTCCTCTAAGGCAGCTCCCAGCCAGCTGTGACTCTAGTTCCTGGGGATCTGACACCATCTTCAGGCCTCTGTGGGCAGTGCATCCACGTGATGTGGAGGCAAAACACCCCTACATATAAAATAACAACAAATGAATCTCAAAAAACCAAAATGGAGAGCGGTCCCCCTGCATGGATGTGCAATCTGGCAGAGCTGGGTTAGTCAGACCCTACACTTCACAAGGAAACATACGGGGATAAACTCTAAGTGCTTTGCCTATTCTGCCTGCTAACGCTGTCTTGTTCCTCTGGGTGCGTGTGACTAAGCCACATCTGTATGTGTTGAAAACAGGCTACAGATAGGGACTGTCAAGATGATGCAATGGGAAAAGTGCTTGCCGTGCAAACATGAAGACCTGAGTTCAGATCCCCAGGCCCCACATAAAGTGGGATGCTACTACATTCACCTGTAACCCTAGAGAGAGGTGACAGGTGAAGACAGAATTCTCGGAAGCTCATGAGCCAGCTACCTCAGTGTGCACAGTGGCGAGCTCGAGAGTCCTTGTCTCAAACAAGGTGGACAACAGTGGCCAACCAAGATTGTTCTTTGACCCTCACAGACGCACCTGGTAAATTACTGCCTCTACTTATACACACAAACATGTTCACACATGCAGGAATAGAAATCTATCTATCTATCTATCTATCTATCTATCTATCTATCTATCTATCTATCATTTTATTTATGTATTGTTCTTTTCAAGACAGGGTTTCTCTGGCTCTTCTAAAACTGACTCTTTAGACCATGCTGGTCTCGAACTCACAGAGATCCACCTGCCTCTGACTCTCAAGTGCTAATTAAAGTGGGATTAAAGGTGTGCACCACCAAGCTTGGCTGACACAGAGATATTTAAAATATAGAGGCAGACAGACGCAAAGAGACCACACAAGGAACTCAAAGTAACGCAGAAAGTAGAGTCCAGGAAGACATCAGGGATCAAGAAGGAGGATGCCAAGAATTAGTCAGATTCTGGGTCTGTTTTGAAAGAAGAGCTGAGAGGGTTGATAGCAGAGCAGATATATGATGTGAGAAAAGGAACCCAAGGTCAAGACTAAGGTTCTGGCTGAGTTAGAAAAGGATGGTGTGAACACCAACAGAAAGGACCAAGAGGAGCAGAACATGGCGATGGGAGTAGGCGGGTAAATGCTAAATTTGAAAGCCTCAGAACAAGGTCCAGAGACATCAAATTTAGAAGTAATTGTCAACCTGTAGATAATATTTAAAGCCAAAGGAGAGGATGGGGTTGGTGAGGGAGTGAGTCTAGATGGAAGAGAGAAGAAGCTACGTCCAGACAGTGAGAAGTCAGAGCAAGACATGGTGGAGGAGCCCACAGTGAGAACACCCTCTCCTAGAAAGTCAAGGAAGGGAACTTTATGGTGGACTGGGGAGTGACCCACACTTTAAACCCTACTGATAACTCAAGGAAGATGAACTATGAAGAGTGGACAGTTGGATTCCACAGCATGGAGCCCGCTGGTGCCTTTAACGGAAGCCCGGAGAGAACACACTCATAGAATAGGCTCGGAGGACTGTAGACTAGGAGTGTAGCCAGTATTTTAGAGATGAGACTGAGTCGAATGGGAACAGAGAGGATGGGCCAGCAGTGGAAGGGGGATGCCAAGGTTGGGAGAAGGTGGTGTGCAATGCCATCACTATTTTCTTAATGATAGATAGAAGAAGTTCTACCATTTTTATGCTAATGGGATTTCTTCACGGGGGGCAGAGAAAAATATTGATGATCCTGTCTAAAGGGTGTTAGAACAGTGCCCTGAAGTGTCAGGAGGGACAGAATCCTGAGTACTCTGTCTTAACCGCAGGTGCAGAGAGACAGGCCGAGGATGTGGTGCAGATGCAGGTAGATGGTAAGACAGACCTTCTGAACTTTCTCTCTTCTGGTGGCAAAGAGTAAAGGTGACGGGGACTAAACTCAGCATCCTAACCACAAGGACCCAGCTGGGACATCTAGTCTCCCTGGGTATCTGCCATCTTCCTGGGTATCACAGCCTTCTCTCCCTGTCTCTGTCCACTCGCCTACCTTGGCTGCCATGTGTGTGTATTTACATCACCTGTGCTCAGACCCAAGTTCTGAACCACTAGGAATGTCAACTCTTCTTCTGGTCCCCTTTCCTTTGTGGCATCTCTGTCAATTTGTGTTTACGTCAGGCTCTGGGTGTGGGGCATACTTTCTTGTCCCAGTCAACACTTCCAACCAGAACTTCCAGTTTATGCTTGACAAAGAATCCTATTTTTGAAGCCAAGCTAGGGTGGGGCTCCTCTGGAAACCGTGGGGCTGCCTCCTTCTCCAGCCCTGGTTCTTTAACAAGTACACTGGGACCCATTGTCACCTGCCAAGTATTCTTCTATTTAAAGAGATAAAAGAATAACATAACTCTTGTCTATGACATAAGTACTGTGGGTGTGGGCCATCTTGCAAATGGGGACACTGAGGCACAGAGAAACCACCTCTCTACCCATGTGTCAGTCCCAAGTTCTGAGCCACTAAGAACACTGAGTCTTCTAGTTCTTTCTTTTTCCAGCTAGGCTGCCAATATATGGAAAGATGAGAGCTGTGAGAAGGTACTTCTGGATTGGGTCCAGTGTATGTGTGAATATCAGCCATGGTTGCTTGTTACCTTATTAATGAAGTGAGGAGGTGGAAGGAACCCAGCCCTTGGTGGGTCCATGACCTCACTTCAACACTGGTAGGCTACTTGAGTCCTGGCCAACTTTGAACATCAACATTGACCTGGCAATCACCCTTCAACAAATGCCAGCACCAGCCGCCCCCACTCCTGGCTCCAGCCCCTCCCAAGTGAGAAAGCTTTACTGGAAGCATGAGCCTGGGCCACAAGAGGGCACAGGTACCCCGACTTCCCACACAAGCTGTCACCTCATTTCACCTAGCATCCTCCCTCCTGCCATGCCACCTGAACCCTACTCTACCGGAAAGGAATGGGCTCAGCACCCACTGCAAGCCCTACCCCAGGGAGGTGGAGGCAGGGAGGATGGAGAAGAACACTGGCCTTTCAGTCACCTCAGCAGGAATGACCCAACCCCTACCAACATCCACCCCAACACAGATGTCCAACCTACGTCTAGCTCCTATCACTGGTGTTCATCCACAGCCATCTCAACATCCTTCCGAACTCCACCCTCCTCTCCCACCTACCCCAACCCAACAGGACCCTATCAGGACCCTTATCTCCTTACCGTCTGCAACCCAACCCTGCCCCCAAACATAGCCTAGTCTCATACCACCTTTCCCCCTTCCAAACCCACTGTATTTCCAGTGAGTTCATCGGAACCATCAGAATCTCAATCACAATCCCTTTCAGTTCTTGCATTAAACCAAACTTCTCTTTCTAGTGAAGAACTCTGAGATAATAGGTTCTTCAGTGGAAACGCAGATAAAATATCTGGTTTTGAAACACCTTCGCATCTGTTTTATTGTCTTTGAGATGCTTTTTACCCCCCACATTGAGCAGTACTGGGCTTGAGCATGGAGCCTTCTCAAGCCAGATAGGAGCTCTACCACAGAGCCATGGCCCCAGGCCCTCCCTGAGCGAATCTAGGCAGAGGCTCTACCACTGACCCATGCCACTAGTCCTTTTCATACTTTGCATTGTGAAAAAAAGTTTTGCTAAGTTGCACAAGCTGGCCCCCGAACTCTCTGCAATGCAGGCTGGTTTTGAAGTTTCTATCCTCCTGCCTCAGCCTTTCCAGGTTTCTAGGATACAGAACTGTGCTGTAACTCCCTTCCATACTCAATGCTATTTTGTAACTTTAAATTGCAGGCAGCTGATAGCAATGCAAATATTCCTTAAACTCACAAAAATGAAATTACCACCAAGGACCAACGTGCTGAGCATTGGTTTGTAAATTTCTATTATCATTCCTTATTGCCTATATGCTGTGGGATCTCTCTCTCTCTCTCTCTCAAGTCCATTCTGATCTCAAACTCATCAAGTAGTAAAGGATGACCTTGAACACCTTGATCCTCCTGCCTCTACCTCCCCGATGCTGGGCTTACAGCTGTGTGCCCCTGCTCAGGGATGGCTCTCAGGGCTTCCTGCATGCCAGACAAGCACTTTACCACGAGGGCTACCTCCCAACCCCGCCACACCTTATTTCAAAAATGAATCTTCGAACACTAGGCTTGATCTCTATCTGAAGTTTAACTCCCTTGGTCCAGACTACAGCATTCCCTAATCCTATGCCCAACCATGCCACCACCTCCCACCCTGTGAACCTTCACCCCACCAGCCTATATCTTAGTGATGTCATCTCTACCAGCTCCCTCTTTCCAAACATCACTGGATCCCCATTCTTGGCTTGCTTCCAAATCCTGACCCCACCTCTGTCCTTCTTAATCCCTAATCCTGTCTCAATCACCCCCTGGGATTAACTCATGGGGCCCCACCTAGCCACAGTTCCAGAAGCCACCTACTCATTCCCCAAACGCCATCCCTTCCTCCTTCCTCTTCCTCCACTCCTATCCCATCCTGGCTTGCCCTCCCCTCCCCCCTCCTCCAGCCCTCTCCTTCTCCACCCACCCTCCCATGCACTCCATCAACTCTGCTCCTGAAAGGCTGCCTAGTTCAAACTACTTTCCCAGGCTCAGGCTTGGTCCCACACGAGCCCGGGGGCACTTGATACTCTCTTACGCCTGGCGCCTATGATGGTGCTGTGTGCTTTGGGAAGGAGGTGATGAGCGAGCGTATGTGGTCATCTCCTTGAGTTTCAGAAGAAAAAAAAAAAGGCTGGAGGTGAGGTTCCCACTGACTGTGCTGACTTTGATGTTGAGAGATAAGCTTGGGTTGCCCCTGGTGGCGAGGGACTGGTTGGGGGTGAGTCTATGGTAAAGGTGGGATTTCAGGACAGCTCAGTCATGGTTATCTGGGAGCTGGGGCAGATGAAGAGTTTGCATAAGGTGACAGCAGAGGTGAGGAAAAGGGTGAGGTGCAGGGGTATGGAGGCGGGAGGAGTTTGAGAAGAAAAGTGGGTTTTCCCCCTTTCTGTGCTCTGATCCTGTCACAGGACGGTTCACAGTGGGTTCAATTCGGGCTTGGGCGGGGCCAGATCTGGGTCCCAGCTTGTCCTAGAAGCCCCGCCTCCAAAACGAGGGCAGAGCCCAGGCTGGGGGGTGCCTGTCAACAGCAAGCTGAGCCATTGGGGGTGGAGAGGGGGAGCCGGCACCGGGAAATGGTGTGCGCGCTGGGGGAGGGAGCTCAGGGGTTAAAAGCCATGGGTCGGAGCTGAACTTTGTAGGCAGCTGGCAGCTGAAGTTGGCCCCTCACTCAGGTAGGGTCTCTGGGTGGGAGAGGGGCAGAAGCCTGGGGAAGTGGCGTTGGAGGGTGACAAAAAGGAGGAGAAAGGAGGAGGGATGGGAAGTGGGGGATCCGGGGCAGCTGAATCAGCATGAGGCACAGGTGGAGACAGAAACCTGCAGAGATGTAGGGAGCCTAAGCATGCAGAAAGACTAGACGCCAGGGAGGAGACCTCCCAGGGTCCAGGATAGGCCCCGAGATGGGAGAATGGGGTCAGGGGCGAGGAAGAAGTGATGGGACCCAGCTCTCAGAGTGCAGGAGAAGGGATTACCTCTATGGAGTGTTAGCAGGCCCTGGAGCTCAGAGGAGTGCACACCACCCCTCCACCAGCTCCAGGGTGTCCCCCACACACTGGGGATGAAATTACGGGGAGGGCGAGACTCAAAGGTCAAGAATCTCAGAGTGAATAGAGCCAGAAAGTTCAAAATTACAAGCACAGAGAATTCAGTCTACCTACGGGCTTGCTTTGCAATACCCACTTCAGCCTCTCGACCCAGGCCCCGCCCACCCTGCCCACCCCCCATCCCGGAGTATCATGTGGCCCCTAGTGGCTGCCATCTCTTGCCTGACCGTGGCCTTGTCCGGAGGTGAGTACTCAGGCACAGGGGTGGAGGCCGGGAGGCCACTCACGCCAATGGTGGGAAGGGTCAAGCCATGGGGAGAAGGCGTGGGACCCGCGCGATCCACCCCCCGCCCACTCGGGGCCAAGGAGGACACCCTAAGAGCCTCCTGCTAGGCCCTGTGTAACCTGATTTCCCAGCCGGGGTCAGCCCACCACTAGTGCCTTCACCTCTGACCCCAGAGATGTCGAAGCTCAGAGAAGGCCCCAACCTTCTCCGATTCTCTCAGCTCTTTGCAGCCCTCCTGCCCTACACACACACACACACACTCTCTCTCTCTCTCTCTCTCTCTCTCTCTCTCTCTCTCTCTCTCTCTCTCTCTCTCTCTCTCTCTCTCTCTCTCTCTCTCTCTCTCAAAGCCTCCCTGAGAGCAGGAAGCTCACAAGCGCACGGGTTCAAATATTAACAAATGCTACTTTGAGCAAAACTGAAGGTTCTTTCTCCTATAGTTGTTTTCTTCTGCAACATCTGTCATTAAGAAAAAGAATGACCCGCTTGTTGTGTGACAGAAAGGGGCTCTGAAAGCCGTGAAATTTTATTTGATTTGATCTTTAGTGGCTTTGTTATTTGCTATTTGTGTCAGTGTCTCCTGTAGACGGGGCTGACCTCAAACTTAGTATCTAGGTGAGGATGGCCTTGAATTCCTAACCCTCCTCCTGCCTCTACCTTCCCAGCATTAGGGATGACAAATGTGTGTCACCAGGATCTGTTTATGGGGTGCTGTGGATGGACCCCAGAGCTGTGTGCATACTCGGCACACACCAGTTAAGCGACAAGCCCAGCTCCTTTCTCTGCTTTGCCATACATACTCTCCAGAAACCCCACACATGCATGCACCATTCATTTATCCTTCCAGGGACAAGCAGCAGGCACTGTGTACCTTCTGCCTGCAGCATCCACGCGTGTCTGGAGGAGCTATGCAGACATTGAAACAACTATCCAAATAATTAGTTAATAATTAATTGCCACTATGAGGTGAGGAAGAGCCTATTGGGAGCCTAGATATGTACTGGAGGCTTCCAAAAGGCCTTCCCAGGGGGAGGAGGCCTTTGTTCTGACTTAAAGGAGGAGGGTCTACAGCACCTAGCACCCTGAACCAGCCTTCCCCTGGAGATGGGGTGTTGGCTCTGCATTGGTGCCACACCTAGGATTAAGGCCCATGCCCCTCCTGGTGCCTCGCCCTGGGCCAGGAGCCCCACATGCTGTGTCTTGTGGAACCCTCCAGAGCCTGGTGAGGTAGGTGCACTGCCATTACTTCCAGGACTCAAGGACAGAAGGATCCAGCCCCAAAGACACAGCCATACCTGAGTGCGGATACTCACCCAGGTGGTCCACCCGGCCCCGCGTCCTGCCCCAGCGGACTGCCTGCATAACTTCTGACCTAAAGGGCTTTTGAATGTCAGCTCTTTTGCTTAGTTTTCCTGTTGTTCTTTTTCTATGTGCATTATCTATTTATTTGTGTGTGTGTGTCTAAGTAAAGTTTAGTTGGACATACAGCTTAGAGGTAGAGTGCTTTTCTGGCCTATCTGAGGTGAGGCCTTAGAGACAATCCCTAGGACTGCAAATGTTGTGCTATAGTCTTAGTACACTATAGTCTACTTGGATATTAGATGTATGTGTATACATATGTATATCTATAAATGAAAACAAAACGGTGCTTATCTGCTGGACCACCTCAAAATTGAGATACAAGGTCCTTTTTAATGATCCTTCCTTCCTTTCCTCCCCACTTTCTTGCAGTACTGAGAATCAATCCCAGGACCCCATGGGAACTAAGGAAGTCTGTACCACTGACTTATATTCCCGGCCCTTTTTTAATTTTTTATTTTGAGATAATCTCAATAAGTTCCTCAGGCCATCTGCACCTGGGAAGATCTTGAATTTGCAATCTTCCTGTGTTGGTCTCTCAAGGAACTGAGTGAACAGGCCTGTGCCACCAAGTTTGGCTTATATGGCACATTTTGACTTATGTAAAACAGCTACTAAAGATGGTAGAAGCTCCAAAGCTCAGGTGCCTGTAAGGATTTGCTCCCTTCTGGTACTAAAGGAAATGATGAAAGTGAGGGTTTCAATCCGACCAGTCTCCTCAGGAGCCTTTTACACCACTGCACACCCAGAGTTAGATGAGAACTGGACCACAACTTAGCTTCCGAGTCTGCCATTTATTTATTTACTTTTTCATTTTTGAGACAGGGTCCCAAGTAACCCAGGCTTGCCCCAAGCTTGCTATGAGGCCAAGGATGACCTTGAACTTCTCAGCCTCCTGTCGCTACCTCTTAGGGTCCTGTGTCTCACTTTTGGCCCCATCCTTAACTCTTAGAACTGTGTGCCCCATCCCAGCATATGCAGCTGGGGAAACGGGCTGGTGGCTGAGGGGCCTCCCTTGTAGCTAATCGTGTAAGATGCTCAGGCTGGAGGCTCAAAGGCAGCACCTCAATGCATCTCACAGCTTCCTCTTGCGTGGTAAACACCTGCAGCCAGCCTTCTGCATCCACAGCTCCCTATCTGAGGAGTCAACCAACTATGCAGAGGGAAAAAAAAGTCTTGTCAGTACTGAGCTCATGTACGCTTTCCTCTTGGCATTATTCCCTGAGAAATAAGGTGTAGTCGTTGTTTACACGGCATTTGGCTTTTGTTAGCTATTATAAATCATCAGGGGGTGATTTAATGGGATGAAAAGATGTGTAGAGGCTATATGTAAACACTGCGATTCTTTGTGTAATGGGTTTGAACATTCCTGGACTGTAATATCTGTCGGGCCCTAGAACCAGTTTTCCACAGATACCAAAGGAGGACTGTGCTTTTCCTACCTGACAGCTATGTAAGGTGAGGCTGCTGATGTGCATGCTAAGAAAGTAGCCTGCTCAGGTCTAGATGCCTTGTCCCACCGCCCGTAGCTGTGTCTCCACTGTTGCCTCAGATGGTTTGATTTGAGGACTAAGACTCTGAACAGGGTGGTTCAGAAGACTCCTGTCAATGTGGCCTATGGTAAGGAAGAAGGGAGAGGGAAGAAGGAAGAAAAAGAAGATAGGAGAACAGAGAAAAAGAGAAGAGAAGCATAATGAGAAAAGGGGGAAAGAGGAAGGAAGAGAAGAGGAGAGAAGGGAGAGGGGAGGGAGAGAGAGAGGAGAGGAGAGAAGGGAAAGAGAGTGAAAGAGGTGAACAGAGAAGATGGGGTGGGGTAGGGAAATGGAATCAGCAAGCTTGAAGAGATGGATAGCTGTAGCTTTGATGAGCATCCTTACAGAAACATGTCTGGTGGATGCCTGAGGTCCAGGAGGGAGACCCTTACACTAGGGGCTCAGAAGGCTTTGCTGAAGAAGTTACATATGGGCTTAGATCTCACAGGGAAGGAGAACCCTATCATGTGCCTTATGGGTTCTCCATGCAACAGCTCAAATGTTCTCTGTCTACACTACATCCTTATGTCTGGTCATGTGGGTAAATGAATATGAAATGTAACTGGCATCCCCAAGGAACTGAGATTTGGATTTAGTTGGCTTCAAGGCCCACATGATTGGCATAATGAAACACATAGGTATATGACTAGCGTGAGGAGGAGGTACTAAGAAGGAGGGACCAGCAGGAGCAGAAAGAGGCTCTAACGTGTTGGGAGAACAGTTGGACGGGCTGAGAACAGAGTATGCCAAGAGGAGAAAGGTGGGGATTTGGACACAGTGGCTTCCAAGTGACACAGGATGTGTGTTTGGGGGGCAGGAGCAGTGGGCAAAGGTCCACATCAGGTGTTTTTCTCTGATTCTTCACCTTACTTTCTGAGACGATCTCTCCAACTGAACCTAGAGCTCTCCAATTCAGCTGGCCTGGCTGCCAGCAAAGGCTGCTGTCTTTGCCTCCCCAGCTCTGAGATTATAGGCACATGCCACTAGCGTATGTGTGTGGGGATGAGAATTCAAACTCAGATGCAGCAAGCACATTGCCAACTTAGCCCTTTCCTCATCCCTGTTGGATTTACTTAGGACAAGACAAGAATGGGAACAATATGACCTGCCATTCCTTGTTTGACAATTCCTTAAACTAAATTAGGAAAGCTGGATTGGGGAGAGGGGGAGAAGCAAGGCATTTAGGATGCTTTCAGTATTCATGCAGAAATTGGTCCAAGGTAGTGGCAGGGAGTTGGTAAAATCAGATATTCGGGGGTGGGGTGGGGCTGGAGAGATGGTTTGATGGTTAAGAGCACTGGCTGCTCTTGTTGAGGACCTAGGTTTGGTTCCCAGCACACACATGGTGCTTCACAACCATCTGTAACTCTAGCTTTAGGGATTCTGATGCTCTCTTCTAACCTCCTCAAGCACCAGGCATGCACATGGTGCACATACATACATGCAGACAAAACACTCACACTCATAAAATAAATAAATCTTAAACATTTTAAACTGGATATTTAGGAGAGAAACTAACTGGAAAAGCACCTAGGAAATATGTATTGAAAGCGTGGGTGAACGGTTAGATGAACAGTGGATGAGTGGATACGCGGTGGGGTATGGGTATGTGGAGGAATGGATACATGGTGAGACTGGATATGTGGAGGAATGGATTGGTGGTTGGGAGGATGGATAGATGGATGGATGCATGCACATATGGACGTATGTGTTTGTATGTGCGGAACAGAATGGGCCAAGAGGAGAGAGGTAGGGATTTGGACAAAGAGGCTTCCAAGTGACACAGGATGTGTGCATGTGTGTGTGTGTATGTATGTATGTGTGTGTGTGTGTAGACCATAGGACAACATCAGGCATCTTCCTCTATTCTCCACCTCATTAATATCCAAGTGATGAATAGATGGAAGTGGCTGTGTGAGAAGACAGATGGAAAGATGCACAGATGGAGACATAAATGGATGAATAGATGAATGGACATGGGAGTCAGTTGAATGGTGGGTAGGTAGATTGGTGGGTGGTGGTATGGATAGATGGGAAGATTGGTGGCTACATGGATGGATGGATGGATAGGTGGGTGGGTGGATGGATGGATAAATAGATGGGTATATGGGCAGGTGGATGGATGAATGAATGGATGGGAATATGGGTGAGTAGATGGACATGTGGATGGATGAATGGGTGAGCACGATAGTGGACAGGTAGGTGGGTAGGTGGGTAGATGAGTGAGTGGATAGAATAGATAGATAGATAGATAGATAGATAGATAGATAGATAGATAGATAGATAGATAGATAGATAGATAGATAGATAGATAGATAGATGAGTGACTTGGTGGACAGATGGATGGGTTGGTAGCTGGAAGAATAGGTGAGTGGATGGATAGAGGGACTGAGGGGTGGATGAATTAATGAATGAGTGAATGGATGCTGCCTTGGTAGATACACCTCTGCTTACTACTTTGCAACCCAATCATTCCCCAAGCTTTCCTCTCAGTGCCCATTGGACAGTTCAACACTTCTATAGTACAGATAAAATATCTGCCTGTCTCACCCCCACCTGATGGAGCATGGCAACTTAGAGGCCAGCAAATGAATCCTTAGTTCTTGGTGACCCAAAACAATAATTTGACCCTCTCCCCAAGTCCAGAACTAAAATCTGCTTCCTTAGCCCAAATTCTCTAACAGTTTCTTCTCTTTGACAGGGATCTCCCGGGACTATCCCAAGATTCTCAATGGCACCAATGGGACCAACGGTTTTCTCCCAGGTGGCTACACCTGCCTCCCCCACTCTCAGCCTTGGCAGGCAGCTCTACTGGTCCATGGACGACTTCTCTGTGGAGGTGTTCTGGTTCACCCCAAATGGATACTCACAGCGGCTCACTGCAGAAAAGAGTGTGTGGGACCTTGAGTTTGGGATGGGAAAGAGCCTGGGGCCTGGGTGGGATTAGGTGGGCTCATCTTCTGTCTTTTACCCACCACTTCCTGCACCCACAGAGGGTACACCGTTCATCTGGGCAAGCATGCCCTGGGGCGTGTGGAGAATGGCGAGCAGGCAATGGAGGTGGTCCGCTCCATCCCCCATCCTCAATACCAGGTCAGCCCCACCCACCTGAACCACGACCACGATATCATGCTTCTGGAGTTGAAGTCCCCGGTCCAGCTCAGCAGCCACATCCGTACTCTGCCGCTCTCCCCAGATGACTGCCTGCCCACCGGCACCTGCTGTCGCGTTTCTGGCTGGGGCACCACCACCAGCCCCCAGGGTGAGTGCCTAATCTGGCTCTTAGAGTCCTCACATATGGCTGAGGAAAGAGGCAGCAATAAGCAGAAGAGGTCAGAGAGGCGTTCTTTTATTACCTTTGTGCATGTACCATGGCTTTGAAGAAAGGTCAGTAAACAAACTTCAGGGTTCCTGTTCTTTATTCCCACCATTTGGGTTCCTGGAATCAAACTCAAGTCCTCAGGATTGGCTGCACTGAGCCACCCTGCCAGTCCTAGGCTCTCTTTATGAAAATAAGTATACATAAATGAAGGGATGTATCTTTTTAATATTAATGTATACACATGTATGAATAAACTATATGGTGTGTATGTGGTGGTGGGGGGCACGGGATTAAGACAAGGTCTTACTGTGTAGCTCCGACTGGCCTGGAACTCACAAAGATCCATCTACCTCTGCATTCCAAGTGCTGGAACTTTGTGTGTATAAATATAGATTTCTTTTATTTTAAGTTCTATGTATATGTGTGTGGGGGTTTGTGCATGTGAGTGCAGGTGCCCTCAGAGGCCAGAAGAGGGCACCAGATTCCCTAGAACTGCAGTCACAGGCAGTTGTGAGCTGCCTGACATGTGTGCTGAGAATCAAACTCTCTGGTGCCCTGGAAGAGCAGCGAGTGTTCTTAATTGTTGAGCCATCTCTCCTGACTCAGAATAAAAGAATAGATAGTAAGCTGGGCCTGGTGGCACAAACCTACAATGCCAGTCACCTGGGAGACAGAGTCAGTAGGATCGTAGTTCAGGGGCAGCCTGAGCTACAGAGAAGAAGCCAGTCTGAGCTACACAAAAAAATCTGTCTCAAAATTTATTTTTAAAAAAGTAAAATAGGGCTGGCCAGAGGGCTCAGTTGCTACCAAGCCTGGCAACTTGGTTCAATCCCCAAGACCCACGTGGTGGAAGGACAGAACTGACTCCCAGAACTTGTCCCCATACATATATTGTCCCCATACACATATTTTGGCATACATATACATGCACACTAAATATTTTTTAAAAGTAAAATAAAATTAAAAAGGCTGGAAATGTAGTACAGCAGTAGAGAATGGGCGTTAAATAACCGAAGCCTTAGCTTCAATTCTTAGCACCAAAAAACAAAAAAGAAAAAAGGCCATAGGATAATGTTTATTATGTGATATCAATACATTATTATATACTTACTGTAATACCTATTTATACATTTATAATTTACATACTTACACATTTATAATGCACATATTTGTAACATATGTGATGCATTAATAAGTATATTATGAGGGTGGATGAACTATTAAAAGGTGTATTACTTAGCTCTTTTGCACATATGCCTAACATATAGCATAAAGTATACCAGTGGACTCCCCACAGAGAGCCCTTGCTTTTGCCCATCTCCTTTCTGTATCCTTCTCCCCTCATACTTCTCTCCCCCCACTGATTTTTCCTGTTCTCTCGCCTCTTCCCACCCTTCCTTGTACCTTCCGCATCTCTAGTTCTCTCCCCCCTTTCCACTTCACACACATGATTGAGCATGTGGAGTCTCAGGTTGGTATTGGGAGTCATCCTTGATCATTCTTCCATTTTGTTTGTTGGAGCAGGGTCTTTCAGTCAAGCCCAGAGCTCACTGTCATGGCTGGACTTGCAAGCCAGCTTGCTTTGGGGATCCCCTGTCTCCTACGAGGCTGGATTATAAGGCCACCATGCCCACTCCCAGCACTTACATAAGTTTTAGGGATTTAAACTTGGGACCTCACATTTACATGGAAAGTACTTTAACTACTGAGCTACCTCCCAAACACCCCGCCTTCGGGACTCTTCTCTCTTCAGGTCTCCCTGTCTCTTTCTCCCCCTGCCCCAGCCCTCCCACCCGCCCCTTCTTTTCCCCTCATCTCTCTCCCATGCCTGTCCTTATACTGGTCTCTTTACTACTGTCTGCCTCGTCCTTTCCTTCATCTTACTCACCCCATCTCAATTTCCTGCCCACTCTGACTCTTTAACATCCAGGACAAGCCTCCTCAGATGGTCTCTCTCCTCCCCAGTGAACTACCCCAAAACCCTGCAGTGTGCCAACATCGAGCTGCGCTCAGACGAGGAGTGCCGGCAGGTGTACCCCGGGAAGATCACTGCCAACATGCTCTGTGCTGGTACCAAAGAAGGCGGAAAGGACTCCTGTGAGGTGAGTCACGGAGAGTGTCGGGAGCACGCAGTCCGTCTTCCTGACACTGCATCTCCCTGACTCTCCATGTCCCTGACTCTCCTCCTCTCTGATTCTCCATCTCTATGATTATCTGTCTCCCCATCTTAGTTAGGGTTTCTATTGCTGTGAAGAGACACCGTGACGACAGCAACTCTTTTTTTTTTTTATGGTGGAAAAGTGTATATAGAGTTAACCAGCTGGACCCAGTTTAGATGATCCCAATCTTGTTGGCAACATCCAGAGCATCATAATCAGGAGCCAACCGAACGTACGCCTTCTTCTCTCCATCAGGCCTTATCAGGGTATTAACTTTGGCCACATCAATGTCATTCAGTTTCTTCACGGCCTGTTTGATCTGGTGCTTGTTGGACTTGACATCCACAATGAACACAAGTGTGTTGTTGTCCTCTATTTTCTTCATGGCTGATTTGGTGGTCAGGGGGAATTTGATGACGGTATAGTGGTCAAGTTTGTTTCTCCTGGGCGCACTCTTTTGAGGGTATTTGGGCTGCCTCCAGAGCCGCAGGGTCTTGGGCCACCGGAAGGTGGGTGACGTGCGGATCTTCTTTTTGTGGCTGTGGACACCTTTCAACACTGCCTTCTTAGCTTTCAAGGCCTTCGCTTTGGCCTCGGCTTTGGGAGCGGCAGGAGCTTCCTTCTTCACCTTCGGCGCCATCTTGGTGAGAAGGGTTGATCATCGACGGCAACTCTTATAAAGGAAAACATTTAATTGGGGCTTGCTTACAATTTCAGAGGTTTAGTCCATTATCATCATGGTGGAAAGCATGATGGTATACAAGCAGACATGGTGCTGGAAAAGGAGCTCAGGGTTCTACATTCAGATTGGTAGAAAGGAGAGACAACCACTTAAGCCTGAGCTCTGTGACCTCAAAGCCCACCCTCCCAGTGACACATTTTCTCCAACAAGGCCTCACCTATTCCAACAAGGCCACACCTCCTAATAGTGCCCCTCCCTATGGGCCTATGGAGGCCATTTTTAGTCAAACCACCCCACTCTCCTCCATGGTCCCCACAGGCTTGTAGCCGTATCAAAATGCAAAATGTATTTAGTCCAATTTCAAAAGTCCCATAGTCTATGACAGTTTCAAGCATCTTTAAAAGTCCGAAGTTTATAGTCTCTTCTGAGACTCATGCAATCTCTTAACTGTAATCCCCTGTAAAATCAAGATGAAAAAGTAGATCATGTATTTCCAACATATAATGACACAGAATATACATTATAATTATAAGAGGGAGGATAGTAAAGGGATACTGGACCAAAGCAAGACCAAAAACCAGCTGAGCAAACTCCAAACTCTTGACTCTCCATATCTGATATCAAAATGCTCTTCAGAAATCCAGCTCCTTTTAGCTTTGTTGACTGCAACACACTTTCCCCCCTTGGTCTGGTTCTACTCCTCTGCACATACCCCACAGCTCAGGCATCTTCAACATCTTGGCGTCTCTAAGGCAATCTAGGCCTCACTTTCACAGCTTCACACAATGGCCTTTCTGTGCCTCCATGCAGGGATACCCCTGACACATGCCTGGTCTCAGCAGCTTTTCTTAGTGGATGAGGGAGATTTTTTTACCCCTTTCTTCCATCCTTGACTCTAAAGCCAGAAGCAGAATGGTCAAGGCTGCCAAGATCTACTGCTTGCTGAAGCTGGAACATGGCCCCTTGTCCAATTACATCTTCACCAGCTTTCTGTTTTCAATGGTTTCCTTCACTGCCTAAGGTTAGATGTCTTGGAACTCACTCTATAGACTCTGGAATGCTGAGATTAAAGGTACACCACTACACCCAGCCCTCAGCTTTTCTTTAATTCCCTTTTGTAAGTGGGAAGGAAGGTTAGTGGGTGGGAGGTCAGTACTGAGGTCACTACTCCTTTTATTCCATTTAACATCAGGCTTTTCTCTGTTTTGTTTATCTACTTGAATACAGGACTTAGCTTCACTCAACTTCCTGGTGCCCCTTTTCTCATTAATGTACATTTTGTAACTTTTCTTTGTTCAGTTTGCTACTTTTCATTATAGATCTGCATAACCACGGACAATAATAACCACAGGACCCAATCCATACTAGGCTGTTTTAAAATCTCCTCTACAAATGCAATTAATCCAAAACTCTCTACTTTAGTCTCAAGCAGATTTTTTGGACAATGGTAGAAAGCAATCACATTCTTCATCAAAATATCACAATAGTCTGTAGGCCACATATTAAAATTTTTCTCCTCTAAAACCTCTCCAGCCAGGCCCCCACAGTTTACATCCCCCTCAGCATCACTGGTCCTACTATTAGTCCCCCTTTAAAGTGTCCAGCCACTTTTCTAATCTAAAGTTCCAAAGAACACATTCCTCCAAACAAAAATATGGTCTGGCCTATCACAGTAATACCCCACTCCTGGTGCCAACTGCTATGATTTAAATATTAGATGCCATGCGTCAGGTGTGGTACAAAGAGGGTTACTGAGCCATGATGGCAGAGAGAGAAAAAGACAGAGAGACAGTAGGAGCGTGTAAGAGAAGAGAGAAAGGGGAATGGGTGGGGTACTGTGGGAGAGAAAGTCAGACAGAGAGAGAGCTGACAGGCTGCTTTTATCTGCTCGCACCAGCACACCTCCATGGCGGTTGCAGTGATGACATCAGAGGTTGCTAGGGAACCTAGAGGCAGGCTGCCTATATGCTAACACAAACTTCTGTCTTAGGTACGGTTTTTATTGCTATGAAGAGACACCATGACCACAGCAACCCTTATAAAGGAGAATATTTAACTGGGGCTGGCTTAGAGTTCAGAAGTGTAGTCCATTGTCAACATGGTGGGAAACATGGCGGTCTACAGGCACACGTGAAGACTGGAGCTGGAGCTGAGAGTTCTACATCTTGATCCATAGGTAGAAAAAGGAGATTGCCATACTAGGTCTAGAATAAGTATATATGACCTCAAAACCTGCCTCCACAGTGACTCGCTTCCTCCAACAACGGCACATTTCCTAATAGTGCCATTCTCTATGGGCCTAAGGGACCATTTTTATTCAAAGCACCATACTCTGGATCTCTGTAACTCTCCATCTCTCTGACTGGCTGTCCTACTGATGCTCTATCTCCCTGAATCTCCACATCTATCTTTCTTCATCTTTCCCTCTCCTGCCTATAACTCCCCCATCTCCACCTTCTGTTCAGCCTTATCAACAGCCCTTCTCTTTCTCTCTCTCCAACCCAGGGTGACTCCGGGGGCCCACTGGTTTGCAATGGTAAACTCTATGGCATCATTTCATGGGGGGATTTTCCATGTGGACAGCCCAACCGACCTGGCGTTTATACACGAGTCTCAAAATACCGGCGTTGGATCTGGGAGATCATCAGAAGCACTCCAGAGCAGAGACGGACTAAGGGCATACACTAAACCTGGGTTCATCTGCCTGCCCCCCTCCCCCTCTATGGTTATCTCACTGTGCGTTCCTCCCTTCTCTGTCACACCTGCCCGAAGGGGCCCTTTGGAACCACAGACTCATATTCACTGACCGCCACATGCCCTCCACCAGCCTCGAACTACTCCAATAACTTGAGTGCTCTAACCCAAACACCATCCAAGTTCACAGCCACATCATCATGTCCACCATAAACTGCAATTGACACCTATCCCAATTCTGTCAATGCACTTAGTCATTTCACCTCCTCATTTCAGTAGCATTTTGTAGATGGACCTTCCCTGACAGCTTCTTGGAACCCTAAAACTGTTTACTCCTTGACAACGTTGTATGTTTTATACTCAAAAAGTTTCTAGACTTCTGTGTTATTTCATTCTGAAAGTCTTTTTGTTTTGTTTTGTTTTTGGTCCAGAATATTCTGCCTTGGCCACATCCTATGCACTTCAAGTGACCACCATAGGCACTCAAGACCCTCTGCATGACTCAGATATCCCACTCCAATATCTGGACTCAAACCATATCCCATATTTTACAAGGCCCAGCCCCTCTCAACTCTGCCCCCCTTGAGTTGCCACCATCATGGATCAACAGCTCTCTGGTCCCTACAATTACAGGATCCAAAGGGCTCCCTTCTAAGTCTTATCACCCCCCCCAAGTCTCCATTTGTTTCCCCCTTGAACATCCTTACTCAAAAGTCTTGTTTTCGTGGCTTTGCCTATGACCCTGCATCCGCTTAATGCTAATCCCTGCTTTGAATAAGTCATAAAACTCACAACTTCCTTGCTTCCTTTTTTTGTTTTGTTTTGTTGTGTTTTGCTTGAGACATTGGTCTTGCTTGGCAGCCTGGGCTGTCCTGGAATCCTCCTGCCTCATCCTGCAGAATGTGAGTATAACAGGTGTGCATCGCCCACACCCAGCTCTCTGTTGTCTAGCCTTTAAAATGGGTTCGCAATTTACCCTGAGAGCCTTGTCCCAAGGGTCAAGTCTATTACTCACCAGATACAATCACCACTGGATTTGAAGTGTCTCAGAAAGTGTAGTCTGCATACACTATACTGGTTGTTAAAAATACTGTTATTTTGTTGTTGTTGTTGTTCAACAAATAATGTTATCACCAGGGTTGGGGCACCATGGCCGACACAGTGATAAACAGCAAATAAGTTGTAAGTCCAAGCCAAGTTGTATGGGTGTGTGTGGGGGGGTGTGCATCGGTCATCCCATGTCGGGAGGGGAAGGGGAGAGGATGGGGTGTTCAAGGTCACCCTTGGCCTTGAAGTTTGAGGCCATCCTGGGCTACATGAGACCCTTTCTCCAAACACTAGGAAAGAAAAACCATGCTAGATGTGAAGGGGTTGAAGAGGTGGGAGTGTGAGAAAGAACAGAATCCAAGATGGCCACAGGAATCCTCCTGACCATCCTCCTGCCTCATCCTCCAGAGTGTGAGTATGACGGGCCTGTGCCACCCACACCCAGCTCTCTGTTTTCTTGTCTTTAAAATGGGTTCATAATTTACCTTGAGAGTCTTGTCACAATGGTGAATTCTGAGCCACAAGAAATACAGAGCAAGAATTTCCCAAAATAGGAGATGGTCCTGAATGTCGTGGCATATATCTATTACGCCAGTACTTGAGAGACTGAGGCAGGAGGATGGTGTCTGAAGCCAGTCTGAGCTACAAAGCAAAAACAAACAACAACAACAACAACAAAACAACAAAAAACCCTGTCTCACACAATAACAGGAGAGGCCATTGAGGAGGGTTAGCAGTAAACACATTTGCTGCCAAGTCTGACAACCTAGGTTTGAGTCTCAGGTTAGAAATATGTGGTAGAAAGAGACAGCTGAATCCAGCAAGTTGTCCTAAGTTCCACACAGGCATACCGGCACACACACCGCACGCCACACACATGTGACACACACAAATGTAATTTTTAAATTTCAAAAGGGGCCAGAAAAATAGATTAATAGTTAAGCAAGCTTGTTCTTGCATAAGACCGGAGTTCCAGCACCCACAAGGTGGGTCCCGCTCACGTGTAACCCGAGTTCTAGGAGATCCAGCAGGCGCACACATGATGTTCATACACCTAAAATAAATCTAATTAAAAACAAACAAACAAACAAAAGACAGCCAGGCATGTCGGCCCCTGCCTTTTATTCCAGCAACTGAGAGGCAGAGGCAGTCAGATCTCTGTCTTTGAGGTCAACTTGGTCTACATCGAGAGTTCCAGGCCAGCCAGGGTGACAAATACAGATTTTGTCTCAAAAAAAAAAAAAGTTTAAAAGGTAATGGACAATAATGATGATGTTAGTCAATATTTGGAAGTCTCCAGAAAAACCAGATGTGTGTTGCATTTAGGGTTGTATCAGTTTCTGAAAGGCGTCCAACCAGCCTTTCCAAGCTCTGCAGCAGAAGGAAGGCTAAAGGTTGAGTTGATCAGTGACCAGTAATAACTGGCCAGTCTGTTGGGGAGACAATTTGAGGCTTTTGCTTTGAACACCACCCGACACCCAGCGGGCAAGCTGTCCTGCTACCCTGTGCTGTGATGATCTCCGTAGGCTCATGAAGCGTGTCATTTCAGCCAAGGGTAAGGACAGGGTTTTCATTACGGGGTCAGCAAAATGAGGACTTCCAGGCGAGAGGGCTCATACATAGAGATCCCAAGTGTAAGAGGAGCTGTGCATATGTGCACAGGAGCGCAACGCCCACGAAAGACAGAGGGCTTGGCTCTCTTAGAGCCCGAATTGTGGGCATCTGTGGTGCCAGGCCAGAACTCTGCTCTTGCCGCTCTGGGCCCCGTCGCTGAGTTGTCCTGCCGGCCCCAGGCAGCTGCTTTTATAAAGTGTGGGGAGCGGCTCTCTGGGAAAGTCCCAGAATCCAGCTGTTCTGGGACCAAGAGGTGACCAGTATGGCGACACAGCGATGATGCAGGGACAGGTGAGGAATAGAAGAATTGTGATGTGTATATTCTAATTTTCTTTTCATTTTGTAAGCTTTCATAACATAGCCTGGAATGGCTTTGGGCTCACTTATTCAGCCCTTGAACTTAGAACAATCCCTCTGCCTCTGCCTCCCAAGTGCTGGATTACAAACAGGTGCCACCATGCCCCGTTTGTATTTTGTCTATGAGTCCTGTTATATGGGTCCTAAAACCCTGATGTCTCCTAACTGGACATATCCAGAATTGCAGTTTTCCTGATAGTGTGTGACGCTTCATCCTTGGTTCCTGAAACTACCCTCTATTAGCATGACATACAGGAGAAATACACTCACAAGTCCCTTCAAACAGGCTTGTTTGGTTTTTGCTTTGTTTTGGTTTCTGAGAGATGGTCTTATGTCCCCTGTGCTGACTTTAAGCTCACTGTATAGCAGAAGCTAGCCTTGAACTCCTAATCTTCCTACTTCTGCCTACCAAGGATGGAGATTACAGGTGTATAGCACCACAGCCAGCTTCAACATACACAAACTACATTACTAAAGAGGTTTTTGGAAAGTCCCTGCAAAATCAGACTTGGGGTGGGGATGAGATTAGTTATCCGAGGAACAAGCCTCCCACCTCAAGGCTGAAAGTTCTGGTTGAATGGCCAGTGGCCTAATTCCCCAAGTTCAGAAGGCTTACATGTAGCCAAACACTTGGAAGGCCCCAGAGAGGTGAGTGTGAGGGAACTATGGGAACTCCACTGAGACAGGAGGATTTGGGCTTGGGATGTTGCTGGCTGTGACTACTGATCTGTGACTTTTAAGAGTATTTATTGTTCGCCGCTGGTGGGAGCAGTCACTATAGAAACCGGTATGGTGATTCCTGAAGAATCTAAAGATCGTTTGGGTTTGGCATTCATAAAGCCTTGGGTTTGAGCCCCAGCACCGCATAAACTGGATGTGGGTACACCCACTTGTATTCTAGGAATACAAGTGGGCAGAAGGATCAGATTTTCAGATCGGTCCTTAGCTACGTAGAAAGTTCAAGGACACACATACTACATGAGGCCCTGACTCAAAAACATACACAGGAAGGAAGGAAGGAAGGAAGGAAGGAAGGAAGGAAGGAAGGAAGGAAGGAAGGAAGGAAGGAAGGAAGGAAGGAAGGAAGGAAGGAAGGAAGGTATAAACAAAGGAAGGAGGTCAGGTGGACAGGCAGGCCAACTAAAATAGATCTACCATTTAATCCCAATATAGCTAACTCCTGGGTACATACCCAAAGGATTCTAAACCAATATACAACAGACACACCTGCCCATTTACATTTATTGAGGCACTATTCTTAACAGCCAAGATGTGGAATCAACCTTAAAGTTCATCCAGATGAATGGATGAAGAAAATGTGATATATGCATTATAGTAGTTTTATTAAGCCTTAGAGAATAAAATCATGCTGTTTGCAGGAAAATGAATGTAATAAGCCAGACTCAGATAGGCATTGTGATGTCATAGAATCACCTGGGAAGAGTCTCGGCAAGGGACTGACAACTGATTAAGTTGTCCTATGGGCATGTCTGCAGCGGAGTGTCTTGACAGTATTAGTTGATGTGGGAAGACCCAGCCTGCTGTGGGCAGAACCTCCTCTGCGTTCTGGTTTTGGACTGTGTAATAGAGGAAATGGTGAGCCAAACGCAGGCTTGCATGCTTTTTCTCACTGCTCTTGATGGTGGATGTGACCAGCTGCCTCAAGTTCTTGCCCCGACTGCCTGACAAAGATGGACTGTAAACCTGAGATTACTAGCCGAATAAACCCTTTTCCTCTTGTTGTTGTTTTGACATAGGGTCTCTTCCTAATAGCCCTGGCTGTCTTGGAACTCACTATGTAGACCAGGCTAGCTTCTGCCTTCCAAGTGCTGGGATTAAAGACATGTGCCACCATGCTTGGTTTTAAAGATGGTTTTGTTGTGGTATTCTGTCATGTGAAATTAAGACATGAAAATATATTTTAGGGTGAAGAAAACCAGCAAGAGGGGGAGATGAGAGACAACAATGGGGCCTGAGTACAATTGAGGCACATGAAATGTCATAGTGAATTTGTTCTTGTGTACAATAAGTATAAGCTGATTATAAAATATCCTTTGTAATAATCCAGTAAATTTAGTGCTTCCCTGAGCCTCATTAACTCTCTTAACAAGTCAGGAGTGGGTGATAAACTCAATAAACTATAAAGATTATAAACATGGACTTGGGCTGGAGAGATGGCTCAGCCATTAAAGGCTAGGCTCACAACCATAAATACAAACATAGACTTTCCTATATGGCCCAAGTGTACCACTCCCATGCATATGGACCCTTAAGTTAGCATGCCACAGAAGTACATGCATATAAACCTCCTGTGCTGGTTAATTTTTATTGCCAACTTGCCACAACTTGGAATCATCTGAAAAGACATCCTTAATTGAGGAGTTGCTTCTATCAGGTTGGCTTGTGGGCCTTTCTCTGAGGGATCATCTTGATGGTTAATTGATGCATGAAGGCCCATCACACTGTGGGCAGCACCATTCCCTACGCAGGAGTTCCTGAACTGTACCAGACGAGACAGGAGAAAGCCAGATGAGAGGCAGAAGCAGAGGCAGGAAGTATGAGTGTGCTCATTTTCCCCTGCTTTTGACTGTAGATGTGTTATGAAGTTACAAGCTGAACAACCCTCCCCACCCCTTTTAAGCTGCTTTTGGCCACAGTAACAGAAATAAAACTAAAACACCCAGTTTATAGTCGCTTGGCTAAAACAACCTTGGAGCTTGCAACTGGAAATTGCAATCTGATGTTGATGGAAGAGGCCCTGTGGTTTTCATGCTTTTTCCGGGTAAATGTGTATTGTCAACTTGAGAGAGTCTAGAATCACCTTGGAGAAAAAAAACACAAAAAACATCAGGCACATCTGTGCAATTCTCTGGGGTGAAAGAACCCACCCTAAATACGGGTAGCACCATTTCAGAAGCTGAGCTTCTCTTCTCGACACAAAATGAAAGGGAGCTGAGCGCAAGCATTCATCCCTTTCAGACGGCAGATGCAGCGTGACCAGGTACCTCGAGTTCCTGATGCTGTGACTTCCCCGCCATGACCTTGAACTGGTAGCCTAAAAAAACCATTACTTCCCCAAGCTGCCTTTGTCACAGCAAAGGCAAAAATAACCAATGGGACAAGTGATGCAACAGACCACACCCACTGCAGAGCTGGCAGGGGACAAATCAGTCCACCCTCTGAACGTGGCCTGGCACTCCATGCATGGCTTAGGGATTGGCCTAACAGGGGTGGCAGGGAATGAAACAACAGACACATTGCAGTGTTTGAACGAGAATGGGCCCCACATATGAATGACGGGTCCCCAGTTGGTAGAACTGTTTGGAAGGATAATGAGAAGCTGTGTCAAGCCCACCTAGGACAAGTCTCTCTCTACCTGCCCCCTGCCTGCAGGTCTACATGTAAGCCCTCTGATACTACTATAGCACCATGCTTACCTACCAGCAACCAGGCTTCCCACCATGATGGTCATGGACTCACCCTCTGAAACTGGAAGCAAACCCCCATTGAATGCTTTCCTATAAAGGTTCCCTTGGTCATAGAGTTTTTTCACAGCAACAGAACAGTAACTAAGCTGCATACACATACAGAAAAGCTGGGATTGGGTTGGCTGTGGTGTGCTCTTATGGGAACTCAATAACAGCAGCAACCCAGAAAACTCAGTGACTTTATTTTATAAATCTGAATTGAAGAAGTTGTTTTATCATGTACGGAGAACCAGAAGGCAAGTTTAGCTACTCTCAGTAACCAGGTCTCTGTATGGTAGCCATCCCAGGTGTCAAACACGCAGGAGGAGGAAGAAGCTGCTGGCATTTTCTGTACACCCTGTCAACATCTGCACAAGGACCAAGGGGCCGTCATTTCTAGGAGCCTTATCTGGGGGGCTTTGTGATTCCCAAGGGTCTGAGACATTGGTATCCTTGACCTGGCTGTGCTCATGTCAATGGCACACATTCACTCAGGACTTCATCCACTTCCCAGATAAGTGTGTAAGAAGGCTGGAGTCTGCTTTAGCTGTACTCGACACAGGACTAGAGGATTCCATGAGGCCAAATGTGCAAATATTTTCAGGCTGAGATATGAAAACTGGGGAGACTCTGAGGTTTGTTGGTCAAGGGAGACTCTTCTCTGAGGTCCAGCACCATTCTCGGTGCTGAATGAAGGGCAAGGCTGAGTTGGAAGGTTTCTGTACTGTCACCTGGGTAGAGGGACAGCCTAAGAGCTGGAGAGGATCAGGCAAGCTTAAGCGGGACATGGTGCTGCACAGCTGCAAGGCTTTAAACACAGGATGTTGAGGCAGGAGGATTTTTATTTTAAAAAGCTTTTAAAAGAGAATGTTTTGCAAGGGGGTAGAGTGGTTAAAAACGCTCTTTCAGAGGACCCAGGTTCAGTTCCCAGCACTCTAGTTGGATGGCTCCCAAAGTCTGGAATTCTAGTTCCAAGGGATTTTATGCCGTCTTGTGGCCTCTGGGAACACACACACATGATAAACAAACAAACATGAATACACACAGGAAAAAAAAAAAAACTCTGCAGAGCTGAAGTGATAGTTCTGTGGTAAAATGTTTGCTATACAAACACAAGGACCTTAGTTTGATGACGAGAATCCATGTAAAAATGTCAAGCACGATGGTGCGCACTGAAGCCCCAGGGCTGGGGAGGACAGGATAGTCCCCGGGGCGTGCTGGCCAGAAGCCTAGAGGAATTGCTGAGCTCCAGGCCCAACAAGAGATCTCAAAAACCAGGTGGAAAGTAACTGAGGAGGACACCTAATGTGGACCTCTGTCCTCCATATTACACACACACAAACATACACACACACACACAGACACATGCACCAGGCCATATACCCTATCACATATACAAAAAGCTTAGAAACTCCATAATACAACAGTTGTGTTCTGTACAGTGTTTGTTGTTTGTTTTTGTTGTTGTTGTTTGTCTAGAACTTCCCTGAACATCAAATGAGCAAAGACTGAGCCTTGCCCAAGTAGAAAATCAGGTTAAGCTCCTGAAAGCAACAATGTTTTTGACTACTGACCAAATACATGCTTCTACATGTCTCTGCTGAAAGACAAGTTATTTAATATATGTTTGTCATTCATTCACATAGGACCCAGAGCCCAAGGCTCTCTAACTCAGTCTAGAAGAACCTCAACTGGCATGTGCACTTCTCTGTGACACAAACCACAGGCTTCTTATTCTTATGGACAGTAGAGTACTTACAGTGTTCCTGTCAAACATTCTGGACAATGGAATCACATGTACACACAAGCAAAGAGATGTAGGAACTTAGCTGTGTGGTGGTGCACATCTGCAGCCTCGATGTTTGGGAGACTGAGACAGGAAATCATGGCTTTGAACCAGATGTCACTAAGACAGAGAGACGTTCTCTTAAAACAAAACTAGGGGCTCAGTGTGTAAAGTCACCTGCCACCAAGACTGAGGGCCTGAATTTGATCCCCAGGATAGACATGGTGGAAGGAGAGAACCTTTCAATGTGTCTTCCTATCTTTGCGCTAAATATAATTTTAAAAATAGGGCTACAGAAGTGGCTCAATGGGTAAAGGGCTTGCCATGAGCACAAGAGCCCAAGTGCCCACTGCCAGCATTCATATCAAATGCCAGAAGTAGAACAACCTGTAACTCTAGTAGATACAGGAAGACCCCTGGGGCTCACTGGCCAGCCACTCCAGCGAATCACCAAACTTCAGGTTCAGTGAGATACTTCAGGTTCAGTCTCAAAAAATATGGTGGATAGTTCCCCAAAAATAGTACTAGAGGTTGTCTGCCTGCACATGCATGCACACAGGTAAAGTGCTCCCATACAGTGTAACACACACACATGCATACATACACACACATATACACATGCAAACATAAATACACACAGACACATGAATACACACAAACACACATATATAGAGAAATCAGCATAACACCCAATAGCACGTTCTTCTGGCATGTAATGGGTTATTTAAACATTACTTAACTCCTAAAGGCTACTGAGAGCTGTCTGTACACTCTATGCAAATACCACACTAGTTTATGTAAGTGACTTCCATGTGCACAGGTCTTAGAACATGTCGCTATTGGACACTGAGGGATGGTACGATGTTTAGTTTTGTCCAGTTGACACAATCTAGAATCATCTGGAAATAGAGTCCTGGTGAGACTTTCTAGATCATAGAAGCACACTACAAAGTAGCCAGTGGTCACAGTGTCTGAGGCGGAGTAGCCTGAGCAGCAAACCCAGCATTGCAGGGAGGTGGGGGAATGGGGTAGAGATAATTTTGGTTTGGTTTTGGCTTTGTGTAATTCACATCTATTTAGTGTGCGTGTGCAGTGTGTGGATGGGTGTGCATCCATACATTTTTATTTTGGAAATAAAATAAAAATAAAAATAGAGGCTGGACAGATAGTTCAGTGGCTAAGAGCACTAGCTGCTCTTTCATGGGACCTGGGTGTGATTCCCAGCATGCACACAGTGACTCACAACCATCTGAAACTCCGGTTTCAGAGGATCTGATACCCTCTTCTGGCCTCTATAGGCACCAGGCATGTAAGTGATGCAGAAAAATGCAGGCAGGCAAACCCTCCTCAAGATAAATATAATTAAAGATTTAAAAGGTGTTTTTGGTTGTTGTTGTTGGGAATAAGGTCTTGCCCTGTAGCCCAGATGCCTTTGGACTCCCAATCCTCTGACCACCTCAGCTTCCTCAAGTACTGGGGTAACAGCCATGTACCACCACATCTGGGTCTCATGAATCACATCTTAATGGTCCAGCATTACTACCCACAGAGGCAGAAGGTGAGACTAGAAATGCCAAGGGTTGGTGAAAATATGATCCAATAGGGACATTTCAGGTGCTTCTGGTGGCAGCACAGAACATGGCAGGACCGTTTGGAAAGCATGTGGCAATCTCTGCAATAGCCAAGACACACTTGTCATGTGACCCAGACATTTCCTTGCTGGGTGTCTGTCCAAGAGAAATAAAAACATAACAATCCCTACCTGAATGTCCATAGCAGTACTATTCCTAAAAACCAGAAACTGGAAAGCCACACAAAATACCCAACAACTGGGGCAAGAGCAAACGTGTTCAGCCGGAGGGCCCTAACGTGGGATCATGCCAAGTAAGAGGAGAGAGTGAACATGTAGTAAAAGACACGTGCGGATCCATGGGGCGATTAGAAATCCACAGGACTAGGGAAGGAAGCACAGAATTTGTGTAAAGTTTATTTTAAAAACGAAAAAACAGAAGTAGAAGGTAAACCAGTGGTCTAGAGCTGAGAGCCGGGTGAGGAGGGGGCCTTTGCAAAAGAAACTCAGGGCAGTTTGAAACGGGGGTTGGGGACGGGAACTGTTTTGATAATGGTCACAAGTTTTAGTAATGGCCTAAGATGTATTGGGGCAAATTTACTTTTTGGTAAATACAAACTTATTAAAATGAAAAACACAGATCTAGGTAAAAAAAAAGTAAGGAAAGCTATATACTGTACCACCATTGACATGAATTTTAAAATATATACACATTTGTAAGCACACTCTTTAAAAACAAGGTACATTGGGCTAGAGTAAAACACCCATATACAAAAATACAAATAAATAAATAAATCTTAAAAGGAAACAAACAAAAAAAAGCCATATAATCTGGATTTGAGTGACAGTCCGGTAACTTAGAGACTGTACTGCTCTTGCAGAGGACCTAGGTTCTGTTCCCAGCGCCCACACCAGGCAGCTCACAATCACCTGAACATCTGAGGCCCTCTTCTGGCCTCCTGGGGCACTGTGTGTGTACACAGCCCCCACTCCCAGCCCCCCACATACAAAGAAATAATAATAAAAAATAAAAACAAAAGACCCAGAGTCTTGCTAATAGTAAAGTTAATGTTAATAGTTATTTTTTTTGAGAGAGGGTCTCATTGTCCAATTTGCATTTCTACTGCCATAACCAAAAGCAATCTGGGGAGGAAAGGCTTATTTGGCTTACTTATTCCCATAATAGCTCTTCATGAAGCAAAATCAGTACAGGAACTCAAGCGGGAACCTGGAGTCAGGGACTGAAGCGGACGCAGGGCAGAATCTGCTGTAGCGACTTGCTCAGCCTGCTTTCTTCTTTACCCCCGGACCACCTGCCCAGGAGTGGCACCGCCCACAGGGGCTGGGTCCTCCCACATCGTCACTAATCAAGGGAATGCTCCGCAGACTTGCCTCCAGGCCAATCTGATGGAGGCGGGTTTTGTTTTGTTTTTGGTTTATGTTTGGTTGAGGTCCCTCTTCCCAAATGTCCCTAGCCCAAGCTATCCTCAACTTTGCTATTGAGTTAAGCTCCTGATCCTCTTCGCTCTCCAACAGCTGGCAGCACAGGCTCACACCAGCACACTGGGTTATGCAGTGCTAGGGTGGGCGCTGGGGCTTTAGGATGGTAGGCAAACACTCTGCCAACTAAGGTACATCCCCAACCCCATCTTAATTAAAGAAAAAAAAAAGTAGGAAAAGATACACAGTCATGAAGATAAGTAGTCAAGGCTAATGAAAACAATGCTGACAGAGTTACACTAATAATGACTAAGTTACACTAATAATTGCGAAAGATACACAGCGATAAAGACAGTATCAAATGAAGATAAAAGACAATGACATGAATGAAGAGAAACAAGAGTTTAGCACTATCACTAATGGGAGAAAAAAAAACGCTATCAGCTAACCCTGAACAAAATGGATGCATAAACTATTTTTTACTTGTTCTTGTTTGGAGTCTCCACTGCTAGTTTTTCCGGGCTGGTCTCCAATTTCTGAGCTTATCCATCAGCTTCGGTCTCCAGCATAGCCAGGGCGGCAGGTGCACGCCACCACACCCAGCTGCAGGTATCTTTTTAAAATGGAAAAAAATAATAACACAGATTTCAGAGGGTTGCTGGGAGGATTAGTCGACTATTACTGTGTGGAAAGCACAGAGAACGCCTCGCACCAAGTGCGTGTTTAGTGAGCGGTGGCTGTCATCATCATTATTATTGTAGCAGTTGCCCTTATAGATTTAATTGCCATGATGCCAGTGTCTCCAAGGTCCAGGGCTGGAGCCCGCAGCCATGAGTGACGGCTGAGGATTTGAGCGAGTAGGAGGCAGCCGCCCAAATCCTTCCCGTGGAACAGAAAATAAGGACGTAGCTGAGTTGGAGAGCCTACCAGCAACACCTCAAGTCTGGAAAGCAAGCCAGGTGCCAGGCTTCCTCCTCCTACCTCCTTCTCCGGAGTTTCATAGACACCAAACCTCCTCTTCCTGTTTTTGCCCAAGGGAGTTTTAATAACAAAGGAAGCCTGCGCAGAGGAGGAAGGAATCTAGAGAGAGTTGCACAGAGTAGGCGGAGGAAGGCAAACTTGGAAGGACCGCCCCTGGAATGGGCTTTGTCAAAGGGTAGCTGTCCTTCCTGGCAAGCCTCCAGTTCCTACAGCATGAGAAACTCTTCTAGATTTTTCTCCCAAGAGTGAGATACCATGTCCCTGTTTTACAGAAGGATAGGCCTAGAATAAGGAAGGTTCCACCCAGGTTGATGGGAACACATTCTAGAACATCCTTTAGCCGGAAGAGTCAGCAGAGGGGACAGTGGGAGAGGTGAAAGAGTGGGTTCATGTCTCCATATTAAGAGGTCAGGAGAAGATGAGAAAAGCATCCAGCTTGTAGAAGACTTGAGGAAACCAGGAGGGCTGTGGGAGTCAGAACCTGGGTCCCAGGAGTCCCAATGATCACCTACCCTCCAAATAAAGTCACGGAAAAAGCAGAAAAAGGGTCCACTTTGGGGAGAGAGTCAAAGGGGATCCGTGACACCCATGCCCCCTTCTGGGTCTCAAGACCACGGGATCCTGACAGGAAGTTTATGCTTAAATGCAGGGCAGGAAGTACTCATAGTTGAGCAGTCCTGAACAAGCTGTGGTCCCCAGTGGTCTTTGCTCCAGCAGTGGGCTGACAGTTTGTGTTGTGGGGATGGGTCACTCAGTAAGGTACTTGCCCCGAGGGCCTGACTTCCATCCCCAGAACCCATATAAAAGTGGGATGT
>CM053762.1:5009492-5101958 GCA_028658305.1 Pachyuromys duprasi | reverse complement strand
TGATACACATACATGGACACAGGCAGAACACCCATACAAATAAAATAAAAATAGTCTTTAAAAAAAGAAAGAAAAATCTGTTTCCAAGAGACAAGCTGTCCCTCTGTCTGGCAATGGGTTCACCTTATTTCTTCTTCCAGCATGAGACTCCAGGGAATGTCTAGTTTCTTGGGGGGTCTATTGTCTCAAAAGTCTGATAGCCAAAGGGAGGCAGACAAGTACTGACCAAAGGTGTATCTGAGGCACACAAGTATCTGTCTAAAATATCATCATTCCTCAGAGGTGGACCTGGAGATGTCCAGGAGCCCAGCACACACTACACACTCCATAGGTGGACTCTGGCTCCCGTGGGGTGCTGGTGTGAGGAAAGTTTTCACGAGTTCTGTGATGCGTAGTGATACTATGAGGTGATGTATCTTTTGCCAGGAACTACAGATGCTCTGGAGTAGGCTGAAGCAACTGAAGTCAGAAGATGGAGCATCAGGACTCTCCTTCAGGTGGCCCTGGGCTGTGTGTCTGGCTAAGCTAGATACTGCGGGTGTGCATTTGTTTTGGCTTAGTTTAGTTTGGTTTGGATTAGTTTAGTCAGTTTTGAGACACAGTTTCTCTGTGTAGCCCTGGCTGTCCTGGAACTTACTCTGTAGACCAAGCCGGCCTTGAACTCAGAGAACCATCTGCCTCTGGCTTCTCATTTCTGAGATTAAAGGTGTGGACCACAAGTTAGTTTGATTTTTTTTTAATTCTTCTTTCACATATTATATCATGAAGTAGTTTTTCTTCCCTCCTCCCACCCAGTCTCCCTCTCCCATCCACTCCTCCTCCATTTCTCTTCCAAAAAGGGCATGCCTCCCATGGATATCAACCAAACGTGGCATATCAAGTTACAGTAAGACTAGGCACCATCCCTCGTATTAAGGCTGGATGAGGCAATCCAGTAGAAGAAAAAGGGTACCAAAAGCAGTGAAAAGAATCACAGACAACTCCTATTCCCACTGTTAGGAGTCCCACAAAAATACCAAGCTACAAAACATATATGCAGAAGGCCTAGGTCAGACACATGTAGGCTCCCTGATTGTTAGTTCAGTCTCTGTGAGCCCTATGAGCCTAGGTTGATGGTTCTGTGGGATGAATGGATATAGAGAG
Source organism: Pachyuromys duprasi (assembly GCA_028658305.1). Classification (NCBI taxonomy): domain Eukaryota; kingdom Metazoa; phylum Chordata; class Mammalia; order Rodentia; family Muridae; genus Pachyuromys; species Pachyuromys duprasi. Next base: position 5,100,815 of record CM053762.1, on the reverse strand, counting down.
ATAGATAGATAGATAGATAGATAGATAGATAGATAGATAGATAGATAGATAGATAGATATTCCTGTTTGGTTTTATCCTGAGTATTTGGGCTATCCAGACTCTGGTTCCTAGTCTTCTAGGTAGGGTCAGAGGGGGCTCCATCTCATGGCATGGGTCTCAAGCTAGACCAGCCATTGATTGACCACTCCCATAATGCCTGTGCCACCTTTATACCCCAGCACATCCCGTAGCCAGGACAAATTGCAAGTCAAAGGTTTTGTGCCTGGGTTGGTGTTCCAGTTCCTCCATTGGAAGCCTTGCCTAGGACAGGAGATGGCTGGTTCAGGCTCTGTATTCCCCATTATTAAGAGCCTTAGCTAGGGTCCCCTTCGTAGATTCCTGGAGTTTCCATTGCACCTGCTTTCTAGCTCGTCCCTGAGATGCCCCTCAATTCAGTTGTCTCTCCCTCCATCCTTTCCCAAACCTGATCCCTCCTGTTTCTATCCCTGCCCAACCCAGGTTCCCCTGAAATATGGATTCTATTTCCTTTTCCCAGGGAGATTCATGTGTTTCACGTTAAACCCTCCTTATTACTTAGCTTCTCTGGGTCTGTGGACTGTAGCATGGTTATCCTTTACAGCTAATATCCACTTATAAGTGAGTACATACCATGTTTGTCTTTCTGGGTCTAGGTTACCTCACTCAGGATGATTTTTTTTTCTAGTTCCATCCATTTACTTGCAAATGTCAGAATATTATTTTTTTAAGTAGCTGAGTAGTATTCCATTGTGTAGATTACCACATTTTCTTTATCCATTCTTCAGGTAAGTAACATCCAGGTTGTTTCCAGTTTATGGCTATTATGAATAAAGCTGCTATGAACTTAGTTGAGCAAGTGTCCTTGTGGTATGATGGAGCATCTTTCGGGTATATGTCCAAGAGTGGTATAGATGGCTCTTGAGGTACATCAAGTCCCAGTTTTCTAAGAAACGGCCATATTGATTTCCAAAGTGGCTGTACAAGTTTGCACTCCCACCAGCAATGGCCTAGTGTTCCTCTTGTTCTACATCCTTGCCAGCATGAGCTGTCACTTGTGTTTTTGATTTTTAATCTACGCTAGTGTGTAAAAAAACATCTGAGTGGTTTTGATTTGTGTTTCCCTGCTGACTAAGGATGGTGAACATTTAAGTGGTTCTTGGCCATTTGAGATTCATCTGTTGAGAATTCTCTTTAGATTTGTACCCCATTTTTAAGTTGGTATTTGGTTTGTTGGTGTCTAGTTTCTTGAGTTCTCTATATATTTTGGAAATTAGTCCTCTGTCAGATGTGGGGTTGGTAAAATTTTTCCCCATTCTGTAGGCTGCCATTTTGTCCTATTGACTGTGTCCTTTGTCTTACAGAAGTGTTTCCATTTTATGAGATCTCATTAATTGATTGTTGATCTTAGTGCCTGAGCTGTTAGTGGTCTGTTCAGTAAGTTGTCTCCTGTGCCAATGATTTCAAGGCTATTCCCCACTTTCTCTTCTAATGGATTTAGTGTGTCCGGTTTTATGTTGAGGACTTGATCCACTTGGACTTGAATTTTGTGTAGGGCAATCAATACATAGGGATCTATTTGTGTTCTTCTACATGTAGACATCCAGTTAGACCAGTGCCATTTGCTGAAAATGCTTTCTTCTTTTTGTTGTATAATTTTAGCTTCTTTGTCAAAAATCAGGTGTCCACATGTGTGGGTTTATGCCTGTGTCTTTGATTTGATTCCATTGGTCAACATATCTGTTTTTATGCCAATACCATACAGCTCATGCAGCTTTTATTACTATAGCTCCGTAGTACAACTTAAAATTAGGGATGGTGATACCTCCAGAAGTTCTTTAATTGTACAGGGTTGTTTTTCTTTTTCCATATGAGGTTAAGTATTGTTCTTTCAAGGTCTGTAAAGAATTATGTTGAAATTTTGATGGGTATTGCATTGAATCTGAAGTTTGCGTTTGGTAAGATGGCCATTTTTACTAAGTTAATCCTACCAAACCATGAGCATGGGAAATCTTTCCATCTTCTGATATCTCCTTTAATTACTTTTTTCAAAGACTTGACGTTCTGATCATACTAGTTTTTTACTTGCTTGGTTAGGGTTACATCAAGGTATTTTATATTATTTGTGGCTGTTGTGAAGAGTATTGTTTTTATGATTTCTATCTCAGCCCATTTATCCTTTGTATATACGACTGCAAGGTTGTTTTTTTTTTTAATCTTGTATCCAACCACTTTACTGAATGTGATTATTAGCTGTAGGAGTTCCCTGATAGAAATTTTAGGGTCACTTATGTATACTATCATATCATCTGCAAATAGCAATAATTTGACTTCTTCCTTTCCAATTTGTATCCCCTTTCAGTTGTCTTATTGCTCTAGCTAGAACTAAGTACTATATTGAAGAGATGAGATACTGTGCAGCCTTATCTAGTCCTTGCTAGTGGAATTGCTTTGAGTTTCTCTCCATTTAGTTTGATGTTGGCTATTGGTTTGCTGTGAATTCCCTTTACTATGCTCACGTATGTCCCTTTTATCCTCTGTCTCTCCAAGACTTTTATCATGGAGGGCTCCTGGATTTTGTCAAAAGATTTTTCAGTATCTAATGACATGATACTATGGTTCTTTCTTTCAGTCTATTTATATGGTGGATCACATTAACAGATTTTTGTAGGTGGATGATCTTTTTGATGTATTCTCTGATTTGGTTTGAGAGCGTTTTTTAATTGAGTATTTTTGTGTTAATGTTCATGAGGGAAATTGGTCTGTAATTTTCTTTCTTTGTGGACTGATTGTGTGGTTTTGGTGTGACTATGACCTCATAAAATGAAATTGCTAATGTTCTTTCTGTTTCTATTTTGTAAAATACTTTGAGGAGTACTGGTATTAGCTTTTCTTTCAAAGTCTGGTAGAATTCTGTGCTAACCCCATCTGGCCCTGGGCATTTTTGGGTTGAGAAACTTTTGATATTTATTTCTATTTCCTTATGGATTATGGGTCTGTTTAAATTATTTAACTGATGTTGATTTAACTTTGGCAAGTGGTATCTATCAAGAAAATTGTCCATTTCTTTTAGATTTTCCAATTTTATGGAGTACAGGTTTTTAAAGTATGACCTAATTATTCTTTGGATTTTTCAGTGTCTATTGTTATGTCTCCGTTTTGTTTTTTATTTTGTTAATCTGGATGTTCTCTCTCTGACTTTTATTTAGTTTGAATAAAGGTTTGTCTATCTTGTTGATTTTCTCAAAGAACCAACTCTTTGCTTCATTGATTTTTGTGCTCTCTTTGTTTCTGTTTTATTTATTTCAGCCTTCAGTTTGATTATTTCCTGCCATCCGTTCCTTTTGGATGTGTTTGCTTCTCTTTGTTTGAGAGCTTTCAGGTGTACTGTTAAATTGCTAGAATGAGATCTCTCTATTTTCTTTACAAAGGCACTTAGTGCTATGAATTTTCCTTTAGCACCATTTTCATTGTGTTCCATAAATTTGGGTATGTTGTATATCCATTTTTATTGACTTCTAGGAAGTCTTTAATTTCTTTATTTCTGCCTTGACCCTGTGGCCATTCAGTACAGAATTGTTCAGTTCCCATTAATTGTATGCTTTCTGTTGTTATTGAAGTCCCATGGTGGTCTGATAAGATACAAGGGGTTATTTTAACTTTCTTGTGTCTGTTGTGACCTGCTTTGTATCTAAGTATACAGTCAATTCTGGAGAAAGTTCCATGAGGTGTTAAGAAAAAGGTATATTCTTTTGTGTTTGAATCTTATGTTCTGTTTTCTGTTAGGTCCATTTTGGTCATAACATCTGTTCATTCCATTATTTCTTTGTTTAGTTTTGGTCTGGATGTCCTTTTTTGGTAAGACTGTGGTGTTGAAGTCTTCCAGTATTAAATTAATGTGTGGAGTTCAATGTATGATTTTAACTTCAGTAATTTTTTTTTTTTACAAACGTAGGCACCCTTGCATTTGGGGTATAGATGTTCAGAATTGAGACATCATCTTGGTGGATTTATTCTTTGGTGTGTAAAGTATTTTCCCCCATCTCTTTTGATTAATTTTGGTTTAATTCTATTTTGCTAGATATTAGAATGGCTACATCTCCTTGCTTCTTGAGTACATTTGCTTGGAAAACATTTTTCCAGCCCTTTACCTTGAAGTAATGTCTATCTTGATGTTGAGGTGTGATTGTTTTATGCAGCAGGAGAATGGATTCTGTTTTTGCATTCATTCTGTTAGTCTGTCTTTTTATTGGGAGAGTGAGTCCATTGATACTGAGACTTATTATTGACCAATGATTGTTAATTTCTTTATTTTGGTGGTGGTGGTGATGGTAAAGTGTGTGTGTGTGGGGGGGTGCACTTGCCTTCTTTTGGTTTTGCTGGTGTGAATTTATTTATTTCCTGCGTTTTTATGGGTGTAGTCAGCCTCCATGGGATGGACATTTTCTTCTAGTACCTTCTGTAGGAGTAAATATATAGATAGATATTGTTTACTTTTGACTGTGTCGTGGAATATTTTGCTCTTTCCATCTATGGTGATTGAAAGTACTGCTGGGTATGGCAGTCCAGGCTGACATCTGTGGTCTCAGTCTGCAAGACAGCTGTCTGCCAGAGCCTGTGGGCAGTCAAACAGTTCTTGAGTGGGGAGTGCGAATTGAAAGAAAATTAATAAGCCAACACACTACACATGGGATTTGTCCGCCAGAGCTTCCAGTAGAAAACTAGTCACCTCGGTTTATTCCAATAATCCCTTTTTAAGTCAGAGCAAAAGTACCTCAGTACAATGAATGGGTTCATGGAGAAGTCAAACTTGTTTACCTCGACCACCTGTCTGTGTGATCCTCACACAAACAACAAGGTGTGAACTTGACAACACATCCTGCCTTCTGTCTCAAATAAAAGGAGGTAGACTTGACAAAACATCCTGCTTATCACTGACTCCAGGTGAAGGCCAGGGTGAAAACATATCTTTCTGATGAGAGCTAAATAACAAAGCAGCCTGACAGACTAGTGGCCCTCTACATCTGTCCATGCCCTTCTGGCTTTTAGAGTCTCCATTGAGAAGCTGGATGTAATTCTAATAGGTTTGCCTTTATATGTTACTTGGTATTTTTTTTCCTTGCAGATTTTAATAATCTTTCTTTGTTCTGTATGTTTAGTGTTTTGATATCATTCTCCATTCAGCAGGGTCCTAGATTTCAGTTGGGGGCATGGAACTGGCTTCTGGCAGTAGAATGGGGTTGCATTTCTCTCAGGGGCAGCTAGAGCACTTTAGGGCAAGGCCCATGTGGAAGGCCAGGGTGTGGAAAGGTTTTCCACAGAGTGGAAATTTAGCTCTTTTAGAATGAGATCTCCAGTGGAGTGCTGTTCCAAAGCCTGTGGCGATACCAAACGGTTAGGCTGCTGTGCTGAGCATGGCAGAGGTGCAGGCAAAAGCCCATGCTTGGCTAGCTTGCGCCAAGACACAGGCCTGGCGAGGCCCAGGCACGGCGAGGCCTAGGCCCAGTGGGCCAGAGGGCAGGAGGGCAGGCGGGCAGGCCCAGTGAGATGAGGCCTCACGGGCCATAAATGACGAATCTCAGAATGCCTGGTGGGAGGCTGATGGTATCATGCCGCACACAACCCCAGCAGCGGGTATGGGCCCCCAGCACATTTATTTGAATCAAGGATTTATAAACCTTAGACTGTGGGAGAGCTTTTGAGGGTGAATGTGTTTGATTTGATGGGGGGAGTGGTCAGACATGTAATGGTACAGTGCCTCATTTTCCATGCAAGAAGGAAGATGCAGTACTTAATTATCCTAAGGGGGAGGGGGAAATCTCCAAGTAAAATTGAAGGTCACTGCTTAAGACTAAGATCCGTAGCAGGGTGGCATTTCTAGAAATTCCCAGATGCTTCCTGGAGCAGTTTTCTTACCAGGAAAGGGTCCAGCCTGTAATCTGTACTGAGTGTTATGTAACACTACTTACAAGATCTGAGGTATCCAGATCAGAGGAGACTGAGTGCAAATAAATGTCTATCCGGAGACATCAGGCTTCAACCTTATCCAGCAGAGCCCCACATTTTGCTTATTATGTGATGATAATTTTCTGGTCCCATCTATGTGGTATTCTGAAGGTTTCTTGTACCTTTACAGGCATGACCTTCTTGTGGTTTCTTCTATGATTTTGTCAAAAATATTTTCTGGCTTTTTGAACTGGGAGTCTTCTTTTCTATTTCTATTATTCTTAGGTTTGGTTTTTTTTTATAGTGTTCCAACTTTCCTGGATGTTTTGTGTCACTAATTTTTTAGATTTAATATTTTTGACTGACGTATCAATTTCTTCTATTGTATTTTCTACACCTGCAATTCTGTCTTCAATCCCTTGTATTCTGTTGGTGATGCTTACTTTTGTAGTTCCTGTTCACTTATCTAGATATTCCGTCTCCAAGATTCCCTCAGATTGTGTTTCCTTTATTGCTTCTATTTCCATTTTAAGTCTTGAACAGTTTGTTCATTTCCTTTACCTGTTTGTTTTTCTTGGCTTTCTTTAAAGGATTTATTCATTTCCTCACATTGTTTGTTTGTGTCTCCTGGGTTTCTTTAAGAGATTCATTCATTCTCTCTTTAAGGACTTCTATCATTTTAATAACGTTGGTGTTAAGGTCATTTTCTTGTGCTTCAGCTGTGTTGGACTATTCAGGGGTTGTTGTCATAGGATAGCTAGGCTCTGGTGGTGCCATTGTGCCCTGGCTGTTGTTGTGTTCTTACACTGATGACATCTGAGTTTGGGGTAATTATAGGTCTAGGTGCTGAGTTCTGAGTTTATCTTTGTTGGATGGATTTTTTTCTCTTGGTTTCTGTTTCCTATCTGGTATTCTGGCCTAAGTGTCCTTTGGTTCTGGTGAGCCACAGTCCTCAGGTCCAGTAGGATGTCTCCTCTGGGGTTTTGGCAGCTTGTATAACCTCTGGGAGTCCTGGCGCCAGTGTTGCCCCTGAGGTTCTAAAGTTCTGGGAGCTGACATGGCCTCTCTGGTTCCAGATACTGGAGTGACCTTTGGGGTTCTGGATTGTTATAATCTTCTAAGGATCCTGTTTCCAAAGTCTCTCTCTCTGCTTTGGCAGGGCTTCAGAGTTCAGGGTAGGATCTGGAACAGGATGCTGAGTTCCCTGGTTCACTTTATCATCTTGGGTTGCCAAGCTGATGACTCAGGCAACCGATTAGCAACCAATCATGAAAGATGATTGATAGAAAATGAAAAAGAAGTAGGGAAGGGAGCCTAGAATTCCTTCTCTAGGTCTAGGAACTGGCTACATTGCTACTAAGGAGGAAAACGTTAACTGGTTACCTTTTCCCTTGCAGCCAGGACTGTAAAAGATACCTTCTAGCCAAAAATTCCAAAAAAAAAAAGGCACCCACTGATCTGAGCTTAGCATCTGAGCATGAGCAGGCTGCTGTGGAGGACTCCACAGCTGAAGTAAACTTCTTCTGCTTGTCCAAAACTGACAGGTCCTGAATCTGCTAACTTGTTTGTAAGTCAGTAAGAAAAAGAAAAAGGGTGAGAAAGTAAGCAAAGACCTTTCATGAACACATGCTCAAGGGAAAAGGTAGATGAGGTTAAGAACTTTAGCTTCAATGAATTCCCACAAGCTTACATATGACCATGATGTTGATTTCTGATAGCATCTCCTTTTGCAGAAACTGCAGCAGGTTTGGGCTGCCAGTTCTATAATATCAGCCCATATGTGCATACATACAAACAAACAGACATATAGACCTGTACATATTCATACACACATTCAATAAAAGGAGCTCCTACATACAGACAGACAATTGACATACACTCATGTAACATATGTACAAAAAAACAGACAGACAGACATACATATATGTAAAGACATATCTATATACATATTTATAATACATGGTTAAAATGAATTCCAGCCAGCTTTCATTCAATAGGCTTCCACCACTGGGCTTCTGCCAATGCTGTGTATGTGCTACTGTTTACTGTATAGCCTTCATAGCTCTGAGAGAAGGCTCCCAGAAAAGGAATTATCTTATAGTCAAAAAGACAATTAATCATAAAACAGATGAATTCTAAAATATAAGAGGTGACATGTTTTAAAACTAACCATTTCTTATCTGTGTATCCATTGCATAAGTTCATAGTGAGTTCAGAGTGACAAAGGTTGACAAGGCCTAAAGGTTAACAGGGTCTAAAAGTTACAAGAATATATAGCTTTTCAATGAAGACTGACTTGATTACATATTTTTCAGTTTTCTTTGGAGCGATAGTTGTATCTGTCTTTCATCCCAAGAAACAAAGTAAATTTAAAATGACAGTATATAATGCTATAAGGTGACAAGGTATAAGGAATTACAACAGAACAGTTGTATATAATGACAAGGTTTGTACTTAATTAGACATTCCTTGGTAGTCCCATTATAATCTGGGTTCATGGGAAATTTAAACCAATTTGCCTATATTTATGGTGTATACCAGTATTCATAATGAAGGCTTATCTTGAAGACACAAGTCTGTCTCAAACCTGTCTCCTAGTGAGGCATCTGGAGGTCCAAAAAGGTATTTATTACAGCCATAAACTTTCTAAAGTTGTTTTAGAAGTTCTAAGATAATTTAACTTAAAAATTGTATGAATCAGGAATTGATTCATCTAAATAGCAGTACATCTATAATAAGATCCCACAGGAAGTGTGTTCAATCAAAGTGTGTAAATACCCAGGAAGTGATGGTTCACACAATACCCGATTATAGAGAGATGCAGCTGTGCACAAAGAATGAGTGTCAGAGACCGAAAGTAGTTCTGGGGTACACCACGGTACAGACCTTGCCAAACACTAGATCCCCTTCCAGAAGGCCCACCTGCCTCGTGAGAGCCCCCTTAACAGAATGGCTCCTGATACTGGCTTCTGCCAGAGCTGTGATCTGGGGTATGTACACGAGGGGAGGGAGTGCTGTGGGAAAATCTGAGCTGGGTCTGAAGAGGCACTGGATGTCGCTGGGTGGATCTTATCTGGGGCTCTGGTACTGGCATGACCTCTAGTCAAGCAGTAGATAGTTTTTTTTTTAATTGGGGTCTTGCTCTGTAACCTTGGCTCTCCCTCTTCCTGCCACAGCCTCCTGACTGCTGGGATTATAGGCATGCACCACCAACTTGGTATTATTTCTGTGTGTGTGTTTGTGGGAGTGTGCGTTTGCACCTGTGCATGCATGTGGAGGCCAGAGGATAACCTGGGTGTCCTTCATCAAAGGCCATCAACCTTGCATGTTTAAGTGATTTCCTTTGCACTAATTTTTTTGGGGGGTATCTGTACCACTGCACAGATACGGTGGTCAAATGTTAATTCTCAGGTTGGTTCCCTCCTTTGGCCATATGGATCCCAGGGATTAAACTTGGGTCCTCAAGCTTTTCAGCAAGCACTTTAGGTGATCAACCTTAGTGACTCCACCTTCTGTTTTATTTTTGTTTTGTTGTTGTTCTCTTTTGTGTTTTTTTTTTCTCTTTTGTGTTTTTGAGTCAAAGTCTCACTAAGGCGCATTGGCTGGACTGGAACTAACTGTGTGAACCAGACTGGCCTTGAACTCACAGAGACTTGCCTGTGTCTTTCTCCCAGGCACCATCACATTCAGCTCTCACCTTGTTTATTGAGAGTGTCTCACTAGCCTGAGATTTGGCAAGGAGGCCAGACTGACTGGACTGAGCCCCTGGATCTGCCTGTCTTCACCTCCCCAGCTCTGACATACCACACACCAGACTGGCTGCAGAGAGGAGATTCTGTGAGCTGTGGAGCTGCCTGCAGAAAGATCCTGAGTCCTGGCCTTTGAGAGCTGTAACCCACGCTGGGTGGGCTTTTGGTGATGCAGCTATTCCAAGTCATTCTCACTCCTGTACTAACCTCATATTCATTGGTTGGCCAAGATGGACTTTGGAAGAATCTTACTTTGGCCTGTTATGGGTCTCCTACCTATACCAAGTAGATGTGTGTGTGGTGTCTCCCTAGGAAAAGTCACACAGTGTGGCCAATACCTCAAAGGTTGGATGGTTTACTGAGACCCTACAAAATGCCTCTGTTGCCTCATTTTAGTGGATTCCCACAACATCATACAGCACTTGGCCAGAAATCTTAAACTTAACTGAACCCTGGCATCCACAAATTCAGGATAGCTTTGAGAGGTAACAATTGTGACAATACTGACTGGGGTTATCTTAGAGGAAGATAAGAAAGTATCCGTATGAGAATGTCAGAGGAAAGCCACCCCACAATATGTATCCAGTCACCAAGCACTTTAAAAATAAATTTCAGTATCTTTAAATGAATTTTTAAAAGTTGGGGGTGGGGGCTTAAGAACTCCATTGTACAGCCTGGTGACTTGAGCTATTACCCAGGCAATGTGTTCTAGGGAAAGCTAGGAGATTTCAAGTGTTCGTATAGCAGCCTGCGTGTGAACCAGCTGGAGTCATCTGCCCTACAGAGCACACAGATTTCTTTGTGTTTTGTTTGTTATGCTTGTTTGATATGTTTGTTTTTTTTTTTCGTTGTTATGTTTCCATACTTGAGTACTCGGTATGGAATTCAAAGCTTCATGAAAGCTAAATAAATACTCTATCACTAAATAAATACTCTAGCCACTCCCCAGCCCCTCTGGGGATTCTAGGCATGGGCGCTAGCACTGCGCCAACCTCCGGCCTCCGGTCTCATTTATCCAACATTGACCTCATCTCTTTTTCTATCTGAGACCATGGCAGGTGGTTGACCTAGATCGTGACTTGTGAAAGTGTATTTGACAGTTAGAGACTATGCAAAGGGGGGGGGGGGTCAAGCCACCTGGTGCTGGAAAAACTTTCCAAGGAAATCCTCCCTCTTTCTGTACAAGGACATCATAGCCCCTGGCTTACACACAGCTCCAGAGTTAAAAACACAAACAGCCCTGTTCTCCCTGTTGTGGAGCAGGATAACCCCAGGTCAATGTGCTGCTCGAGGCTGAGCTCAGACGTTCAGCAGCCTGGATTCCAGTGAGAGACTCTGTCTTAAAAAAGAATAAAGCAGTGAACAACTGAGGATGATATCTAAGGCTGACCCCTCGCTTCCACACACATATATGTGCCATGCACCTGCCCTCATACAATACATGCACACTTTAGAAATACCCTGTCTTCGTCAGGGTTACTATTGCTGTGATGAAACATCATCACCAAAAGTAAGTAATGGAAGAAAGGGTTTATTTGACTTACACTTCTACATTGTAGTCCATCACTGAAGGACGTCAGGACAGGAACTCAAAACAGGGCAGGGGCCTGGAGGTAGGACCTAGTACAGCACCACAGAGGGTGCTGCTTACTGGCCTGGTCAGCCTGCTTTCTAATAGAGCCGAAGATTCCCCTCCCCCAGGAATGGCGCCATCCACAAATCATAATTAAGAAAATGCCCTATAAACTTTATCGCCAGATCTTCTGGAGGCATTTTCTCATTTGAGATTACCTCCTCTTAGATGACTCTAGCTTGTGTCAGATTGACATAAAATTAGCCAGTACATACCCTAACAAGATGGGCTCTTTCATAAAAGGGAAACAATATAAAGGGAAATGTTATAAAGGGAGAAAGTGAAAGAATTACTAAGAAGGATTAAATGCAGTGGGGGATGGGAATTGAGTGTAAAAGTAGAAATATGGGAAGAATTAGCTCACACTAAGGACATTTGAAAAAGCCATATATCCTTACATTAAAAGAGGTTTAATGCTGTTACCTTGCAATGGAAGGATAATACCCCAATTATAAATCAAATGTTAGCATGAAAACACACAACTACCAGAGTAGGTTACCTCTTTTGGAAGTCCCATGCTTCCAAACATTATAGATTATTGCCAATGTTGTTGGTTACCTCCAGAACTTGATTGACAGTAAGACACCACATACTTGAATTATACATACAACATGAAGGAATCAAGCTGGCATTTAATGTTTTCTTTAACAGTTGTTGTAGTGCAAGAATCACTTACACAAACCACTCAAGCACCAATCTCAGTGAGATATGAGTGGTCAGCTGATATGCAGTCAGGGCCCCAAAAAGCCTAACTGTTACACTGACCTGTTCTCCAGAGTCAGTTAATAAAGACAAAAACCTCAATTAGCTCCTACAGGGGTGTGGATGGTGGTCCAGGGTGGTCAGTTCTGACTCAACTTATTTTTGCTAGCTAGACAAGCAGCTTTAGCTTACCTTTAATTTGATTGGTCCCAAGTGAAGTTTATGATTAGGGCCAGCTGCACTTATGGTTGGGGAATTTCTAGGAACAACAAGGCCACAGAGTGTACTGAACATAAACAAGTTTTTGTTCAACCTGACCTTGTAAAAATATTCTTTTACCTCAGCAACAAGTTGAGATGATGTGGCTAGTGAGTCTGAAACAAAAATGGCTATACGTATGCCAAAAGGACCAAGCCTCAACATAGTGTGACTCCTGGTGTATCAACCACCTTCCAGCCCGGAAGTATTTAGCCCAGGAGGGGTTGAATACAATAAAAACACGTTGTATGAAATTCTCAAAAAACTAATCAAAATGTTATTTTTAATTTTTTAAAAGGAGACTTTCTCTGTTATGTATCTGTCTGTTTGTCTGCCTGCCTCTCTACCTATCTACCTATTTATTGTCTTTTTTTTTTTTTCAAGACAGTGTTTATAGAACAGGCTAGCTTTGGACTCACAGAGATCCACCTGCCTCTGCCTCCCTGAGTGCTGAAATTAAAGGCATGTGCCACCATGCGTAACTTTCTCTTTTATTTTTAAAATTAATTTTCTTTTTATTTTATGTGTGTGAATATTTTTTCTGCATGTGTTTGAGCACCACATGCATGCAGTGCCTGTAGAGGCCAGGAGAGCACATCAGATTCCCTGGAATTAGATTGCAGATGACTGTGGACTGCCATAGGGAGAGAGGGGGTTGTGACTCAAACCTAAGTCTTCTGGAAAAGCAGTCAGTGCTCTCAACCTCTCAGCCATCTTTCCAGCCCTCAAACAGTCTTGTTGAAAAAAGAGAGAGAGTGTGTGTGGAGAGCTGCTTGCTTGCTTGCTTGCTTGTTATTGAGTATTCAGTGAAAAACATGTTTTTCCTGGCCTTTACCTTGAAACAGAGATAAGCAGGATGTTTTGCCAAGTTCCTTTAATTTGTTTGTGTGACCTTGGGCCATATCTGCTACAGGGAAGTGGTTTAAGAAAACAAGTTTGGCTTTTGCATGAACCCCTTTCCTTGTATTGATGTGACTTGTTTTGCTTTGAATATAAAAAGGAGCTGTTGTATAAACTGGGGGCTGCAGAATTCACGACAGTCCTTTCAAGCTGATCCCTTGCGTCTTGTTTTATTTCTTTCAATACTCACTCCCCATTCAGGTACTGTTCACCTTTGGTGATGGGCTCTGGCAAGAGAGGAAAGAAAAAGAAAAGAAAAGAAAAGCCCTTTCAAATTGGCGAAGGAGATTAACTATCAGACTAGGCACCCTTGAGCCCCTTGGAATCAGTTGATGGAATAGCAGTGGTGCCTCCTTACTAGGACTCTTTGGGTGTCTGTCATCATCATCACAAAGCTTCCTCTTTTACTCTGAGGATGCCCCATGAAGTGTGGGCCCAGCACACTCAGCTGACTCCAGGCAGCAGTCACGCAACGTGTGAATGTTTTTAAAGACGTCTGAGGGCCGAGGAAGTGACTCAATCAGTAGAGTGCTCACTAAGTGTGCACCAAGCCCAGGGTTCAATTGCCAGTACTACACAAACCAGGTGCATAGTGCACACCTGTAATTCCAGCACACGAGGGGTGGCAGCAAGAGGATCAGGTGTTCAAAATTGTCCTCTGGTGCTAGCAAATTCGAGGTCACCCTTGGCTATATGAGACCCTGTCTCAAAAGAGAAAAGAACAAGTTCAGTATCATCCTTGGCTGCATAAGGAGCTTAAGGCAAGCCTGAGCTACATGTAACTCGGTCTCAAAACAACTTAAAACGTTTTGAAGAAACCATTAATGTCCATTTTGGTAATGTCTATCTTGAGCCAACCACACACACTACCCTGTTCTAGAGTTTGAACCCACAGCCCAGTGCACGCTAGGCAGGTACTACCACTGAGATGCATTCCCAGCTCACTTTGTACTTTTATTTTGAGACAGGTGTTAAAGTTCCTACCTGCTGCAGGGCATGGCTGGCATACCCTGCCCTCTGTCTGGGGGCGGGGCTTCTCTTCTCCCAAAGGCCCTTCACTGTATTATCCACACATCTCGGTTCTGCCAGACCCCTTTCCCCCTTTCCCCCTCTCCCTTTCCCTCATGCTCTCCCCCACCCAGTGCTCACCCCTCCCCCTCCCACACTGCTCCTAATAAACTTGCATTTATATAATATAGTTTCGTCTCGCCATTAGCTTAATTCCGTTGTATTTAATCAACCATCCGGTGCCCATGACTCGCTAAACCCCATTGTTCTCTGCCTGCTCTAATCCAATCATCTTCAAACCTGAGAGAAGTTGAGTCCCCAAGCCCTGTGGTCTGGGTTTTCTCTGCCCAAGTGGGGCCTGCTTCTCTTTGGATTCGGTAAGTGCCCTGTCCCCCGGCTGCTGCCAAGAGGTACCAGGTGCCTCTGCTGGGGCTCATGACCCTCTCACCCCCAGGTCTTTGTTCGGAGGTGATCTCACCTTTCAGAGACATCTGTTTGTATATTAACCTCACTCCAAAGCTGCCGGTTCCAGATTCCTGATTAGGGAAGCCACTTCAATAATCTTGGAATTCTGGAAAAGGCTGGGAAAATGGGTGCTTCTGGTTCTAAAACTGATCCCCAGACGCCTCTTGGGTGTCTGTGGGAATTTTCCAAACTATTGGTCCAGGTGTTTTGGGAAGCGCGCGTTCATCCCTCCCGGTCTTCCACTTCCCGAGGCTGTGTGCACACTCAGGCTCCAGGTTCCACCTACCCGTTAGGACTCTCCCCCACACCCACACATGGTCTTGGCAGGTGGCGGTGACAATGGCAGACAGCAGCAGGCTGGATAGTGTGGCACCAGCAAATTTCCCGGTGCCGGTGGCTTACAACATGGGGGTGATAGTCTTGTTGACTTTGGGATAAAGGGGGTGGAGCCATGGCCTCTTCGCCATCTTGACTAGCCACTATCTTTGTTGTGGGAGGGTGGCTGACAGCCCAGTTCAAATCCTTGCTGAACTCCAAACGCAACTTCTGCCCTTTAAGCTTTTGCCGTTCAGTCTGTAATGATGCAGTGTGATGGGATCAGCAGGATCGCCAGTGTATGCACTGTATCTATGATTGAAAGTTTTGATTTGATACTAGTTCAGAAATACATTTACAGTCACGCAAAAACCAAAACCAAAACCAAACCAAACCAAACCAAAAAAACCAACAACAACAGAATGATGTTGTTTTACTTAGTCCCTTGTTTTATGTTTTCAAGGTTAAGCCTAGGATGGGCAACTATACAATCAAAGTTTGTTTAGCTCTGCTCTACTTAATAGATCATGGTTCTCAAGCTGGTCAGAAAATCTGAAGAACAGTACAATTAAATGTACAGTACTAATAAAAAAGCTTAATATGACAGAGACCCCAGCTTCTAGCAGTGACCCCAAAGCCTCCAGGAAAGTTTGGGCACAACTACAGATGACTCCACCTAGATTCTATGCTACTGGGCAAGACTGCCCCAACTGGCCCACTGCTAAGGCCCTGCCCGAACTGTGGACAAACAGGACACCCAGAGAGTTGACTGCCTTGTTTTGCCTAGACAAAATAAGGTCAGCCATTCCCCCAAACTTCTCTTCCATGGAAAGGCCTCTCAGATTTGCAGGGCCCGGATTGATGCTGCAATGCTGCCCTAAGACTTGTGTCCAGAATGAAGCCACTGACACCATGGGAGCCTAGTGGGAAGGTCGTCTGGATAACAGGTAAGCCTCTGTCATAATAATCAATATACAGGCTACTTGGATTATGCCTCCTATGGTAATTTATCCTTCTCAGGTCTCTGATGGGTTTGAAGGTCAGTTTCGTAGTAGAAACCAAGGCTGCAGCTGCTTTCTCAGAAAAGTTACTTTATATAAGGTCTGAGGATCTGAGAAAATGTGTCAGGGTCTGAAAAGGTGTCTTAAGGTCGGTGAGAAGGAAGTAATTTCAGGTGTATAAAAATTTCCTCCCTCCAGGTGCTGTGGCACACGCCTGTAATCCCAGCACTCAGGAAACAGAGGCAGGCAGATCGCTGTGAGCTACAAGGTTAGCCTGTCTATAAAGCAAGTCCAGAACAGCTAAGACTACACAGAAAAACCCTCAACAAAACCAATCAACCAAAAAAACCCTCTTCCTGCCCCACTATCCTACTGTTTTCATATTAAGACTGTTCAGAGCTTTAACATTAAATTAAATTTAAATTGTCTCTTTTTGTAAACTTAAAAAGATTCTTGTCAGCTTCAGGAGACCCACCGGAATCCACAGGTCAGGCTCCACATAAGTGCTGCCAATCACAGCCGGTTTCCCAGCCTGCCTATTCCCCAGGGTGGGTTTCATCACCTGGCCATGGAACTCCCCTTCCCCAACTACCAAGACCATGGGCCTAAAAGTTTCAAATGTACACCTAAGAAAACTTTTTTTTTCTCTCTAAACTCCTTAGCTTTATCTTCTGCCCTAACATACACATGTTCCAGCATCCTGTTTCTTCAAGGGCTGCATCCAGAGCTCAGGTGCTGCAGCCTAAACCTCACAGACGGCATCAGCTGGACCTGCAGTTTCCTAGCTGCAGATGGTCTCACAGATCCTGGACGGCCTGCTCTTGGGACTTTGCCAACATTCAGCTTTTTGCCCCACCCCCCAAAATCAATGTCCCCAGTGTCAGCCAGAAGTAGCCAGAAAAGATTCTTCTCCTGTTGCCCATTTATTATCAGCAAAAGGCTAGGATGTTAAAGTCCCTAGC
Organism: Pachyuromys duprasi; assembly: GCA_028658305.1. Taxonomy (NCBI): domain Eukaryota; kingdom Metazoa; phylum Chordata; class Mammalia; order Rodentia; family Muridae; genus Pachyuromys; species Pachyuromys duprasi. Next base: position 5,083,860 of record CM053762.1, on the reverse strand, counting down.
TGCTGCAGGGCGTGGCTGGCGGCTTCTCTCCCAGAAGCCCTTCACTATATAATCCAGACATTTTGGTTCCACCGCCTCTTATCCCCTTTTCTCCTTTTCCTCCTTAACCCACTTCCTGCTCTCTTTCTTTCTCCCCACCCCCAGAGTGAGCTCCCCCTCTCCCTCCAGCCCTGCTCCTAATAAACCTGAATTTATACATCATTATAACTTCGGCTCGACATTAGCTTATTCCATTTTATTAAATCACTCAATGGGCTCCCGCTAAGTTGTCCAGGATGGCCCTGAGCTCACTCTGTAGGCCAGATTAGCCTTGAATTGGCAATCATCCTGCCTCAGTTGCCCTAGCAGCCGTGACAACGGGCCTGCCAGCACCCTGGCATGCTGCCCTTCTGGCTCTCTTGCTCCCTGTGTCCTGAAGAGGCTGAGGGGTGCTCATATAGAGCAAGAGGGAAAGAAAGGAGAGAGGAGGGGAAGGGAGAGGAGGAGAGGGCACAGGGGATTCCAAAGCCTGGCAAACCCCTTCACTGATGTATTAATCCAATCCACTGTTCCTTTGTTTACTCATCTGTTTTGTATAGGGATTGAGAACAAAGGCTCTGGAGTCAGCCCACTTGGTTCAGCCTCCTGTCCCGCCCATTATCAGCTAAATGACCTTGGACACATGACTTCACCAAGCCAAGGTTCAGTTTCTTTACCTATGAGGGACGCTGAGAGCTTACAAATTTCCCTAGAGAGTGAGACTATTTTTGTTGTTGTTTTTAATTTTTTAAGGATTTGTTTTATGTTTAATTATGTGAATGTTTGTGTGTCTGTATGTGGGTTTGTGCACGGGCGTGCAGTGCCTGTGGAGGCCAGAAGATCCTCTGAAGGTAGAGTTAGTCAGTCCTGAGCCACCTGACATGGGTGCTGGGAACTGTACTCTGGTCTCCCAGAAGGGCACCAAGTAATCTGAACCGCAGAGCCATCTCACCAGTCCCAAAGTGGATTTTAGCTAATGCATGAGATGTAGGAGCAAGCTCCTCTTGAAGCTTCTCCAAGAGTGAGAGGTGCTGGCTTCCTAGCAGTCCTGACCCTCTTTGGACCTCACTCCAGATGAAAAAGGAACGGGTTAGCTTTAGCCAGGATCCAGGAACTGGCGGCATGGGGCTTCAGAGGAAGAACTGTGAACCCCTTCTCCCTGGCTCTACATTTCCACTCCAGGAACAGGTGCTCCTGCAGGTTTCGTTGCTTGGCTCCTGCTCATGGACGGCATTGGTCGCTGTGTGGTGTGGTGTGGGGCCTCTCATCCAGGCCCCGTGCCACCTAAGCAGAATTCACACAGGGAGAGGGAAACAGTTACCCCAGGTGAGCACTCGGTCCACTCTGTGCCTGCTACAAGCTGCCCCAGGGAAGGGAAAAGTTCTAGGCTGAACTTGAAGGAAGAGAGAACGTTCCACTCCTTTCCCTTTCCTGATTTCTGTCTTCTTTTTAACCAATGCCCGTCTAATTGAAAAACTCAATACCTGCCGTTATCTAAAAAAATTAAAAAAAAAGAAAAACAAACAAACAAAAACCACCCTTAGGTTGGGCAGGGAAATGACTGTCAGACATTGCACCCTGGACAGAATAGATTTTCCCTTCTCTCCAATAGTGACCAACAAGACTTTAAACAGTTTTCACTAGATCATTTTGTTTTGTTTTGTTTTTTTGCAGGGTGTGTGTGTGTGTGTGTGTTGTTTTTGTAATTTGAGACAGGGTTTCTCTGTGTAGCCTTGACTTTCCTGAACTCAATTTGTAGACCAGGCTGGCCTCGAACTCATAGCGATCCACCTGCCTCTGCCTCCCTGAGGTGTGTGCCACCACGCCTGACGGTCGTTTTGTTGTTGTTTTAAAGGTATAAAGATAGCTGCTGAAAGGTTTCCTTTGTCATCCAGTCTAAATTTTTTAGAAAAATTTAAAGGCATAAGTAGGTCCCAGTGGCTGGAAATAGCTCAAAAGGTGTTTAAAATGGAGAACTGACTGGGGCAAGACCTTTGGCATAATCTGAAAGCCATCGTCTCCTTCTCTATTGATGAGACATAGACTTAGACACCCAGCATCCTCTGTCAGAAGAAACCAATTTCCCAGGACTGGCCCAACACGAAGTTCCAATAATTGTTTAACAAGTTCAGTTACCTCCATCCAGATTAAACAATATTCAGTAGCCCTAGAAACAGAGGTGGGTTACATGCCTGGACCAGGTTACCCCACAATTTAAAGACAGTGTCTTTAAAATTTAGTAATGCAGACTTCCTGTCCTTCTGTCAGAGGTTTCCTGGGAAAAAGTAGATTATAAAATGGCCACTGAGGAACTGTGCAAGTGTTCAGACCTTGGGCTACAGCATGTTGGCTAAGAAAGCCCAACTTTATAGAAGGCTACCTATCTTGGCTACCAGCTGAAGGGAAGCAAAAGGACAGGAAGTCTGCATTACTTCTTTGTAAACTTAAAAGGGATTCTTGTAAGCTACAGGAAGCCCACCTGACTCTACCTTTCAGGTTAAGTGGAATCCAGATAAGCACTGCCAGTCATAAGCCTGTTTCCCACCTATTGCCTATTCCAGGGGGTGGGGTTCCTCCCCCTTTCCCTGGTTTTGGGACTGCCCTCCCCCAACTACCGAAACTACGGGTTCAAAAGTGCACCAAGACTTGATAGGCTCTTGTGGCGTCTGTGCTTCCCACTCGTGGGTTGAACTCATGCCACTGGGACCCTATTCCTGGTCCTCCCATGAGCAGCTCACTTTCCAGCTACATGATCACTACTTTCCTGCACCCAACACTGGCTAATTGGTGAGTCCTCCCTTCTGGTTAGTGTAAATACCTCATACATTCTTAACAACCTACATCCAAACCCTTCACCTAGGACCTTTTCCTTTGGGTGAGGTCCTCTCCAGCACAGTTTCTTCTGCTGCTGAAAAATCCTAGTACTAGATAAACTGTGTCTGTCCTGGCTATTCCCATGTCTGTCCGGGCTATGCCCTTGGTCTCTGACCAATGCTGACAAGTTGACAAGAACAGATGTACCAATTTCCGCTAGTCAAACCTTGCTCTTGGGATACCTTGACAGGTCATTGACTCCTACTCTCTCCATGGGAAGTCCATGCACCCATCCCGCCAGGTTCCTCTCTGGGATGCCTTCTGGAGAATTTCAGATGTCTATGCCTAGCACCTGCTTTAAGGGCTTCTAATCTTAAATGACTCTGCACCAAACTTGGTCTCAATTTTCCTTAGATGACAGACCCGGAACAGGACCTTTTAAAATTATTGCCAGTGATCAGGTAAATGGAAGGAGGGTCCCTGTGTTCAAGCTTTTTCTCTTTTTTGCTCCAAACCTTCCCTCTCTTCTCACTCTCCAAAAAGTTTCAAATGTACACCTAATTTTCCCCCTAACCTTAACTTTGTCTTCTGCCCTTATAATGGCCAGTATCCTGCCAGGTCTAGGTGTCCTATATCCAGGACAGCGCCAAAGCAGCTACCCACAGGTGCTCTAGTCTAACCTCGCAGACTGTGTCAACCCGGACCTGCGCTTTCCTCCAAGCCACAGATGTTCCCACAGATCCTGGACAACACAAAGCAGCCTGCTCCTCCCGACATGGCCAATAGTTCAGCCGACATCACAATGTCAGCCAGAAGTAACCGGAGACAATTTCATTTATCTTCCCCTTATCCATTTATTATTAACAAAAGGCTGGAATGGTGTGCTTCAGGCTCAGGACAAACAACTCCAGGTTCTCCCAGCATTCCTCAGTCCCTATCTACTGCAGGGCATGGCAGGCATAGCCTATCCACCCTCTGCCCTAAACTTTCAAGGACAGGGCCTTCTCCTTCCCTTTCACCATATAATCTAAACATTTTGGTTCTCTCTCTCTCCCCTTGCATGGTGGCCAAAGGCTGTTTCCAATGCACCTATGTTTATGTACTTTAACCTGTCCTGCTTGAGAAGCAGTCCAACATGCTCATTCCCACCTTGCCATCCCTTCCTAGTTCCTCATTTTTAAAAAAAATTAAATGAAACTGGAGGAATTTAGCGTATAGGCAGCCCCACTAGTCTGCCTCTAGGTTGCTTAGCAACCTCTCATCACCTGCCACCACTGCCAGGATTAAAGACCTTCCAGGACCTTCTTACCTCTCTCTTACTTCTGCCTCACTCTCTTCTTACTTCTTTCTTACTCTCCCTGTATTGCTGTCTTTCTGTCTCTCTACCTCATGGCTCACTCCTTTCCCCTTCCCTTCCCTCAAATAAATCTTCTTAATACCTTACATGTTGTGTGGTGACTATATTATATATTATACAACAGCTACAGTAGTTACTTTAACCAAAACAGTTTGGGCCCAAGCCAGGTACCTCAGCCCAGAAAGCAGAACTGGTTGATGAGACCCAGGCTCTCAGACTGGGGAAAGGGATGTCCACCACCATATACAGAGCCCATCAGCCATGTTTTACTACCAGGCATGTCCATGGTATGATTTAAAGAAAATTAAGACTATTAAAAAGTCTTGGCCCTCTAGAAACTGTTTGGTTTTCCCTACGAATCACTGTCCTCCATTCCTGGGCTTCTGAAATGGCTGTTGGACAAGTGGCCCTAAAACCAGTGGGCCCTATGGATATTCTGATGACATTCCACACCCCAGTGCCACCTGTTACTCCATGGTAAAGAAGAAATGGACAGCTCAAACCCTCAGGTTGATGGAGGACACCAGAAGGAAAGATTCTCCCAGAAACCACTGGCAGGACTCGTGATTGACCTGCACCAGCTGCGCATCTGGGGTTTACAGAACCCTCTGAGTTGCCCAGACCAAGCTGTGTTATACCTAGACCGGATAGCCTAGTACAGGAAGTCTCAACTGGATGTCAGGTTTGTGAGGTTTGTGAGTCCCAAACAGGAAGGGGTCAGAATGAAATGTCAACACCCCAGTGAACTCTAGGAAAACTGTCTACACCAAGATCTTCCTGGCCAGGGAGGATAAAAGTACTTGCTAATTTATATAGATCATTTTCCCAGGTGGGTAAAAGCATTCCCCACTCAGACTGAAACTGCTCAAATAGTAGCTAAAAAGCTCCTTTAGGAATTGGTTCCCTGGTTTGGCCTCCCTGTAGCAATGGTGAGCTTTATCCCAGCTTTCATAGCCAAGACCTCTCAATTAATAGCTAAAACTTAGACATAGATTGAAAACTTCTTTGTACATATAGACCTCAGAGCTCTGACCAGGTAAAAATAATAAACAGGACATTAAAAGAAACCTCTAACAAAACTCCCATTAGAGTCCGGCAAAGGATGGATAGATGTCCTTCCTTTGCTTTGTTTTGGGCTTGCTACACTCCATATAGAGAGGGATTTACTGTGGGATTATGTTTAGATTAGCTTCCCAGACTCCGAGACCAGCAGTTGGCAGAACTCTAACCGTGGCTGTCTTTAGTCACTCCAGGCCCTCCAGTTCGCCATACAGACTATTTACTGGACTATAAAAGAGACCTCTGAGTCTACCACCAGTTTCCCCTTGTTTGAGTCCAGTGAGACTGTCTCAGTCAAGCCAAAGGGGTGCTGGGACTAATCAGGAAGGGTGTGTAAAAGGGGACTCTCCCCACTCCTAAGGCTCTGAAGGTAGCTGACATGACACCTTGGATCCACCACACCCATATGCTGCTGCCAAATGGACTGTCCCTGGACTAATTGAAATTAAGGTTTCACTGGGCCCCGGGGCTTCCCACTCCACGCCCCTCTACCTCCTCCTGAGTCTTGGGTTTTGTCCTGTGGAAACTAGTCTGGAAACTGAGGAAGACAGGTACAGGGAAGGTGTCAGCTAATGTGACAACAGACCAGCAACCCATATTCCATTTTGACCTTTACATACTGATGCCCACTTTAAATATCTGATTGTATTTTAAAAATAAAAGCAGTTTGAGTGTATCTTTTGAGATACAGGGTTTACCATTCTAGGCATCCAGCACCTGGGCCCTCTGGTTGACAGAAACAATGGAACTTCCATTGTAAACACTGGGGTTGTAAAACAGAGGCTTCCTAAAAACACACAGACGAGCACATAGAAAGAAAGCTCTCTCCCAGGAAATGCACAATAGGAAAATGTAATCCAAAGGCCATAACATTACAAATCTGGAAATTCTTTAAAAAATATTCTGGCTTTTGAGAAACAGGACAGACCTGGGGAATCAGACTCTATGCCACAGGAAGGGACCCCAGGGATAGAGTTAATCATTCCCAGCCAGAAATCAGCCGGGATTTCTGGTTGTGCTCAGACACTGAGACCGTGTACTACATTGGGAGAGGAACAAAGCTGACTGTCAGCCCATTGACTGACAAAACTCTCTGTGACTGGGGGCAGCCCAAATTAACAACAGATGACTAATAAGGGGCTGAAACTTGTCTAATACCCAAAACATTTCACCTAGGCACTCCCCCTTTTTCTGATGCCCGCTGTTCTGCCTTGTGGGTTAATTCACCTGGATAACAGCAATGTTACCAAGCTCCTGAGTTAGGCCAGTTGGTGGGAGCATACTAAGGGTTTGACTAGATTGCCTTCTTCTTCCAAAGTACATAGACATGTTGATCAGGACGAAGAGGTCTTAAAACCATGGTTAGATTCACTTGTAGAAATGATCCTACAAAACTGAAAAGGCTTAGACTCAGTTCTCATGAAATAAAGGAAGCTAGGTCTGGCCTTGGGGAAAAAAACCTGTTGTTTCTATGCTAATTGATAAGTAGAACTTTATAAAAAACTTGCCATGGTTAGAGAAAAATTCAAAACTCAAAAAAGACAGATAATACCAGTCTAGCCTCTTGGTCCCCTGGCTAACTACTCTGCTATCAGCACTGATTGAGTCTTTAATTTTCATTCTGTTGGGGCTAATGATGGCCCAAATACCAATTTAGTAAAATTAATGGTCCTTAGGACCAGCTACACTCTAGAGCAGGATGAGCCCACGACTGGACCCATTCACTAAGACCAATGGTGGAAGTAACAGGATCCCAGACCTTATAAGGCCAGAGACCTTAGCACAACTGACTCCGTGATGGAGGTACCATTCAGGCAATAAAACAGCACATAGACAGCATTACCTGCCAAAACTAAAACAAAGGCCTAACCCATCAAAATCCATAGTTCTGGGAAAGTCTCTAAATTGACTAATCTTGCCTTTGGCTTCTGTAGTTCTGCGTCTGGCTAACTTATCTTGTTAACTTAAGTATGTCAGCCCAGGACATGGTTTTTATGCTTAAAAGCTCACCCTGATGAAGGCCTGGGGCTGAACTGGAATTTCACATGCCTAGTGTAGTCATCTCCCAGCTAATAAAGACTAAACCTATGTTTAAGCAGTGAATACCTCACAACAATACTAACTATTGTTAAAAGATTTTTTTCCTTGGGGCTGGAAAGATGGTTCAGCTGTTAAGAGCACTTATGGCTCTTGCAGATGACCCCAGTGTGGTTCCCAGCAACTATGTGTGATGTGGCTCACACTGCCTACAACCCCAGCTCCAAGTGGCCTGATGCCCTCTTCTGGCCTCTGTGGGCACTGCACTCACATGCATATATCTCTACACAGAAACACACACAAACACATTTAAGTGAAAAGGTAAAAGAAACCTGCTGGGTTTTGTTTGGTTTGGTTTTATTCTTTTCTTTCCTCCCTCCTCTCTATATAGTCCTGGTTATCCTGGAACTCACTCTGTAGACCAGGCTAGCCTTGAACTCAGAGATCTACCTGCCTCTGCCTCCTGAGTGCTGGGATTAAAGGTGTACTACTACCTGCTGGCTTTGCTTGCCCTTCCTTCCTTCCTTCCTTCCTTCCTTCCTTCCTTCCTTCCTTCCTTCCTTCCTTCCTTCCTTCCTTCCTTCCTTTGTGTTTTTCTGTCTTTTAGAATTTTGCTGTGAGAAAAAAAATTGCATTGAGACAACCTGGGGAACAGAAGGGAGCAGTGGGCATCCAGAAATGTCTGTAGGCAGCCCTTCTTGCAGGGTTCTGTTGTGTTAGGCAACCCCCCTCCTGCAGCATCTTTCCCTTGTTCCTCCGATCTCAGTCTCTCTATCTTCCTTCTCTCCTTAGCCCCCTCCTTCCCTTCTAGATGAGAAACACAAACACGCACACACACTTTAAAAATAATAAGATATTTTAAAAATTAAAAAACGTAAATATAATAGGTTAGATAATGGCTATATTGGGCCCAGTTCTAAATGGAATATCTGTATTACCCCTTTAAAGCTCAGGAAACATTGCAGAAGAGGGGGCCGAAGGAGTGGACACGCCAGGGAGGGGCTAGGCTGACTGCTGCTGGACAGTGTCTTCTGTATATGGCAAGGCCACTGTACTCATGAACTCACTGCTTTGAATCCACTGCTGTGGTTACCTGCACAAGACCCGCCAGACCTGACTGAGATTAGGCCTGTCAATCATCACAGGTGGGGAGGAGCTTGCTTCTGCCCTCACTGGGAACTGTGGACATCTACGGGTTACTGGCGATGTGAAAAAGAGCCATTTTCTTCAGTGATGTATGCGCTGGTAAGTGCTCCAATAAATACCCCACCTCGGGCTAAAAATCAAAGACATCAAAATGGGAGGGGGTGGGCTCTTTCTGTAGGCGTGGGAGTGGGCAATCAGGAAGGGGTGTGTCAAATTTTAGTATATGCATGTATGAAATTGTCAAAGAAATAAAATAAAATAATCAAATCAAGAAGAGTAATGGGAAGGTAGGGAAAACGTCCATTGTGTAGATATTCTTTCTCCATTTCCTGTTTAGCTGAATACCCAGGGTAATTCAATAGGCATTGCACACAGTCCTGAAACAAAGAGGAATCTGGTGCATGCCTGTAATCCAGCATTTGGGAGGCAGAGGCAAGTGGATCTCTGTGAGTTCAAGGCCAGCCTGGTCTACAGTGCACGTCTAGGACAACCAAGGCTTCACAGAGAAACCTTGTCTTGATAAACTAAAACAAAACAAAACAAGTCAGCCTCTGGCCTCTGCCCAGGTACGCACACAAAAGAATCTGATTAGAAGGTAGATGCTCATGTCTGTGATCCCAGCACTCAGGAAGCTGAGGCAGGAGAGTTGCCTGAATTTGAGGTCAGCCTGAGCTATACCGTAAGTACAAGGGCTAGTGAGGGCTAGCAAGATCCTGTCTCAGAAACAAAACAGATACAACAAATAACAAGATCAAAAGGAAACCCAATGCAGAAAGATGGCTCAGCAGTTAAGAGCCTTGACTGTTATACGAGGACCGGGGTTTGGGTCCCAGCTCTGGATCTGACATCCTCTTCAATTCTCCACTGGCACCAGGCACACAGGAGGTGCACAGACATGAATGCAGACAAAATACCCACAACACATAAAACGTTTAAAAGAAAATGAAAATCTTTAAAGGGGGATTTAGTTAGAATTTGGTTCCCAGTAGCCCACATTGTACATCCCTGACCCCTGGGCTGGGGGTCTCCGCTGGCCTTTGCTCTTCCACCCCTGGGCTCTCTGCTGTCACTTCCCCACTGAGTCCTCGTGCCCCTGAGTCCTCTACCCGGCCCCTTTTCTGGGAAAGCCCTGCTCAAGGTGCCCGAGGGCCCCGCCCTCCCAGCTCATTCCTCTCTGGAGTGGGGATTAGAATCCAGCTCATCAGACATGTTGAGTCATTGTCCCCTGGGCCCATCCCCTGGGCTGGTTTGGGGGGTGGGCAGTGGGGCTGGGTCTTCCTGGAGCTGTGAAGCTCAATTAAGTGTCATTAGCTGAGGAGAGTTTCTGCAGGATTAGAGCCATGCCCCACCCTGTGTTCCTCGGCCTCTTCCACCCCACCACCCCACGGAAATCCGATGAGCTGAGACAAAGGGATCAGGTGGGGCGTCATGTGTGACAGGTGGACAGCAGGAGAACTGCCTCTCAGGGTGGCCGGCCGATGAAAGGGCAGGAAGGTAGGTGGACGGGGAGATAGCAGAGACACGAAGAAGCAGGCTGGGCAGGTGACAAAGGCCTCGAAGACCGGGCAAACGGGTAAGAAGATGGAAACTGTGAAGGAGTGGCCTGGGGGACAAGGGGGCAGAGAAAAGAGGCCAGAGATGGGGGCACTGCATGGGACAGGTGAGCTCAGATACGCCATCTTTCCTGGCAGATTCGGGAGGCAGCCCACCATGAGGCTCAGCATTCTCTTGCTCCTGTGTGTTGTGGGTGAGTTCTCTGAGCCAGGGCGGGATGGAAAGTGGCTGGGGAGGGGTGGCGGCAGCCCTGGGATTGGGTCCTTCCCTCCCCTGCTTGTGATAAAGTACTAATTGCGGCCCCCCAACTTGGTGCTGAGGATGTGGAAGAGGTCAGCCCTGCTTAGCTGTCTCCTTGTATCCACGGCATCATCCAGCTCTCTCTGCTATTCATTTCCCATCTCTTTTGTTTAGTTTTTCTGAAACTTGTGTGAGATCTCCTGCCTGTCTCCTGAGCGCTAGGAGGTCAGACATGAATCGTCACACACACTTTCAGCCGTTGTCTCTTTGCCTCTACTTTCCCGTACCTTCCCCGCCCACATCTTTATGTTTAACCCCATTTCTCCACCTCAGGTCTCAGCCAGGCAGACAGGGAGAAGATCTTTAACGGTGTTGAGTGTGTGAAGAACTCGCAGCCTTGGCAGGTGGGGCTGTTCCATGGCAAATACCTGCGCTGTGGTGGCGTCCTTGTGGACCGGAAGTGGGTCCTTACAGCTGCTCACTGCAGTGGCAAGTAAGCCCCGTGGATGGGCCTTCCTCGGGATGAGCAGAGGAACACGCTAGGGGGAGGTGTGGGTCTCCCCTGATGGTGTCAAGAGGTTGTAGTCGGACAACTTCAGGCTAGAGGTGCAGAAGAACTTCCCGGAGTGGGGCTGGGCGCTGCCTCCCTCGTGGAACACGGTGTGCAATGGGTGGAGGACCTGGGACGGCGCCTTTGTTCCTCCCCCATTTCCTCCTGTGCATTTCCTTTCCTATACAGTGTTTAATCACCAGCCCCGGGAATTCCTTGACCCCAGCTAGACTCAGGGTGTCACTGAATTTGAGTCACAGCCTGTACCCCAAGAAGCCAAGTTCAGCCACCCTTCCTTAAGAAACCAATTAAAACAGACAAATTAGCAACAAAAAGGAGATTTACTCAATGTGTCTACAGCGGGAAGAGGACAAAGAGCCCTCGTGAGCCCCCCCCCCCCCAGTCCATCTTCAGGGTCCTGAAGAGTTGAGGTGTAAACGGAGGGCTAATGTTATTCACGTCTAAGCAGTCCAAGACGTGCTCCTACCCACCACTGAGCCATCATGGTCTGGGCGTCAGTCTCCTCCTGTAAGGGGGTCTGGCAAGCCCTCAGAACTGTCTGAAATCTTCTCTGAGACATTACCCTCCAGTCAGCACTTTCTTCTCTTAGCATTCCTAGGAAAGAAATTCCCGTTTCTTCTGCGTCCACTGCGCCAGTTATCTGATAGACAGGGTGACAGACACACGTGTCTCTTTAGAGTATCTTTATTTTGCCTGCTGGAGGTGCACACCTTAGATAGACAAATCCCCAGCCAGGACACCCCCTGAGCCATCTCCCCGGATGATCCACCTTCTAGGTCTGGACTTTGTGTTGTAGAAGGGGTGCCCAGGTTTCAAGGGACCAAGAGATTCCATGCAGGAAAGAGAGGTGGTATACTCCTTATCCATTGCTCAGTAACAGCCCTGGCAACATTGCTGGTGCTGGCGTTGGGGAGAAATATGGTAGCCGCTATAGTAGAGGTCATCCTTGCTCCATGGTGTCTGCTGTCAGCGAGCAACAGAGAGAGTCCATCTGAGTAGAAGACTAACCCAACACGCACAGACGATGGGGGACAGAGACCCAGAGAAGGGGGCCAGACAGAGAGAGGTAAGGATGACCTATCTGCTACCCACTGACCAACCATACCCTCAGATACGTGGTACGCCTTGGGGAACACAGCCTCACCAAGCTGGACTGGACGGAACAGTTGAGGCTCACCACCTTCTCCATAACACACCCCAGCTACCAGGGGGCCCATAAGAACCATGAGCATGATCTTCGACTCCTGCGGCTGGGTAGACCCATCCGACTCACCCACGCTGTCCGGCCGCTGGCCCTGCCCAGCTCCTGTGCACCTATGGGGGCCAAGTGTCATATCTCAGGATGGGGTACCACGAACAAGCCATGGGGTAAGAGGGCCCTGGGGTTGGGAGTGAGGAATGTCAAGTAAGAGGTCAAATTGTTCACTTCAGGGAGAGCATGGGTGTGGGGTTAAACAACAGGGTCAAGGGTCATGGTAGGCGGGAGATTGTAGAGTCACAGAGGTTAAGGGATTGAGTATGGAGCCAGAAGCCAGAAGTCAGAGTAACTCGAGGGGTCATGAGGACATCATGAGTCACGGGCTTAGGTGTCAGATGTCATCACAGAGCTGGTACCTGCTGGGTCTCTAGTCTCAGGTACTCTGGAGGGTAGAATGTTGAAGGCAAGCCTTGGGAAACAGAATAAGAGCCTGTGTCAAAATGAAAAGTGAAAATGTCTGTAGATGTGGCTCCATGGTAGAACCCCTGCCTGGACCTCTCCAGTGAGTCCCTAGATTCAGTCTCCATTAGGGGTGGGAAGCTGAGGTCACCGGATCACAATCTGGTCTGCATTTGGAAGTCACAGGGTTTGGGCCAGGGCTTCTGTGTCATGGGATCTGGGGTCAAATGATCCAATATCAGAAGACTTTTTTTTTTTTCTTTGAGTTGAGATGAAAGGAGTGAAAGTTTAGAAGATGCAGAACTGAGGTCTGAGCTAAAGTGAAACTAAGGAAGTGGGTTCGGTAGAAAGAAGACACGAGTGAGGCTGGGATCAAGAAACAATGAGGTCAAAGGTCAAAAGACCAGGCCTATGACCTGGGGACAAGGGTCACTGTGAAACTGAGTCATGAAACTCAGAGTGTTTAGGAGGCAGCAGGGTTGAAGGGGGAGATAGAATTTGGTTTGAATGTCCTTGGAAAGAATGTAGCCTCAGAGTAGGGATCTCAGAGGGCCCCTGTGTCACCCATCTTCCCTCTCCCCAGAGCCATTCCCAGACCGGCTCCAATGCCTCGACCTCACCATTGTCTCCAATGACACATGCTGGGCCGTGTTCCCTGGAAGAGTGACGGAGAATATGCTGTGTGCGGGTGGTGAAGCCGGGAAGGATGCTTGTCAGGTGAATCAACTCAGGGTGGTGACCGACCACTGGGGACAGAAAGCAGGCAGAAAGTAGGAAGGGAAAACAAAAGCTTTGGGGAGGGGGGAATCAAGAGGTACACTGAGATAGACTGCTGGGGTGTAAGGAATTTATTAGTAGAGTTCTTAATGGCATGGACAGACAGTGGCAACAGCGTGGCAGGGGCTCCGAGGAGTGTTTGGTCCCCGCACAGGAGACAGCAAGCACCGCAGGACCCTGAAGAGGAATCAAAGTCCACATGGCAAAAGAGGAGATGTCTATATACCTTTCTGAGAGTGGGTTATGTTTCAGAGCAAGACCCTGCAGCCAGGGTCTCTGGTTCCCAGGTGGGAGGCACTGAACGAGGTGGGGGTGGCCACCAATACTCGCTTCCCAGGTGGAGAATCTTGGCACCTGGAGCTCTGTTAGCTAGGGGCTGGAAGACAATATCTCCGTACAATGGCTGTTGGTGTCTGTGAGAGGGGAAGGGAGGCGTGCTGCCAAGCATTACAGCTTGAGGCGCAGCTGGATTCTGACCTCACATTCCTACAGAAATGAGGAAAAGCAGGAAGAGACCCAACCTGGGAGGTGGGAGTTCAGTGAAGGAGTGGGGTCGGGGAGATGGATCTGGAGAGGAGGGAGACTCAGAGAGAATAGGAGGGAGGAGCCAGAATGGAGGCACAGGAGAGGGAGGAAAAGAAGTGCAGGAGGCCGAGAGGAGGGGACAGCAAACAGGCAAGCAGTAGAGAGCAGAGAACTAGCCAGGACTGGATATGTCAGGGCCCCTTGGCTAGTACTCCAAGGCTCCCCCACCATACACTAGCTGGGGTTACCCATGTTAAGAGAGAGAGGGATTGGGTGAAGGTCACAAAACCAGCTGACTGTGCCCCTTCGTGGTGCTGCACCCTGATCTCTTGGTCATCCTAGAATAGGGCCCAGAAACCAACCAATCCCCTCAGAGCACTTATAGACCAGCAGCAAGATGGCGTTCTCTTCACTGACTGGCCAGAACCCCGGTCAGTGTGGCATCTTCCTTTCTATTGGCTAGATGTTCCCCTGTTCTTCATGTGAGCTGGCTGTGTTCATTTCTCCCAGGGCCTGGCTTGGAGCCACTTTCTGTAAGTAGCTGTCTCATTTCTGTCTTCTAGGGTGACTCTGGAGGACCCCTGGTGTGTGGAGGGGTTCTTCAAGGTCTGGTTTCCTGGGGATCCGTTGGACCTTGTGGACAAAAAGGCATTCCAGGGGTCTACACCAGGATCTGCAAATACGTGGACTGGATCAGAGCGGTCATCAGAAACAACTAGCTGCTTCCCCAGTCTGCATAGCGCTCCTCTGTCTGCACGCAGCTGTGCTTAAGGCCGCTCTGACCCTCAGAGCACCAGGGTCTTCTCCCTCGGGACTCCAGGCTGCTCCCACCCTTGTGAGCTTGTAGCCTCTTGAAACTTCAAGTGTGCCTATGAAAGTGGAAAGGGGCTTATCCAATTGTCTGGAATAAAAGTTACACAACCAAGGGAAGGGGCTGTTTAATATCCATTTTAAGAATGGAGGAAACTGGAAAGGGCGGGAGTTTTTGCCAGGCGTGGTTGCATAGGTCTGTGATCTCCTCACTCCTGAGAGTGGAAAGGTGAGGGGGACCAGGAGTTCAAGGCCATTGTGGAATACACAGTGAGTTTGAGGCCATTCTGAGCTTCATGAGACCCTGTAAACAGGCCAGGGGTAATAGCTCCAAGTTCAAAGCCTCACTTGGCAGGCTGATCTCTTCCTTGAGTTTGAGGCCAGCCTGGCCTACAGAGTGAGCTCTAGGCCAACCTGGGCTACATAGTGGGAATCTGTTTCAAAACTGAAGCTTAATTTTCAAATTATTTTTATTTTATGTGCATGGCTGTTTTGCCTGCATATATATCTGTGCAGCACATATATGTAGTGCCCACTGAAGCCAGAAGACACTGGGTTCCCTGGGAGTAAAGTTACACACAATTTTGAGCCATTGTGTGAGAACTGGGAATTGAACCGAAGTCCTCAAGGAAGAGCAGCGAGTGCTCCTAACTGCTGAGCCATTTCTCTAGCCCCAGCTTTTGGCTTTCTCATGAACTGGATATAAATGACTGGAGTGGAGGTAATGTGTTATGCCCCACTGCACCATAGTGTTCCTATGTTCTATCTGGTATGGGATGCCATTCTGTTTTACTGTGTCAGAGATGGTCCAAGGTGAGTGTCGAAATGAGACAACACAGCTATGGTAGCACAAGGCTATGTCTGCCCCACGGGTCCTGTCTCCACATTCTCTTCAGCAGGCAGAAAAAAAAAGGTCCTGCTCAAAAATGCCTAAGAGGGGACCTGGCGTACTGGCTCCAAAGCACAAGGATGATGGCCTTCCCGGCATCCTCCTGGCCTTTACCCCCGCTCCACCCCAAGGCAGGGCTTGCACCCCCATGTCACAGATTAGAAAACTGAACTTCCCTGGGGTGGAGTCGCCCATCCCACGTCACCTGGGTAGGAAGAGGCAGAGCCCATAGGGTTTGAGGCCACGGTTGGCTGCCGGCAGAGCCTGGGCCTACCCCGCCTTGCCCTACATCTGGTTAGGGGAGAAAGGAGAGGAAGGCCTGGGGAAGAAAGATCTGAATGAAAAACACATAAGCTGGGAGAAGTGAGGCTTCGAACCTGGAGCTACCCGATGAGGAGGCCCAGGGGGCTGAAGAGTCACAGGAAATTATCTACAGTACCCAGTAAGTGCTGGAGGCCTGGGAGAGGAGGGAAGGGTCAGCAGAGAAGCGAGGCCCGGCGGCGGAACCCTGGGGCCCCTGCCACACCTGCTGTGGTTTCTTCTCCTTTCTTGAGCCACAGCTGTCACAGGCCCTGACCTGCCTTCCCCCATCGTCCTGTCCTGCCCCTTCACCAGGCAAGCAGCTCCACCTCTGTGACGCCCCAGATTCCCCCTCTTCTTTCTTTGGAAGGGAGAAGGGAGGGCCCAAAGGAAGCCAAGGGGCCCACTGGGCCTAGGCAGTTAGGAGGAAGAGGCCTATAGGAGGAGAGACAGAGATGGAGACTTAGTGAGGAGACAGAGACAGGCACAGAGGGGAGCCTAGAAAGGGATGGTACAGGATGAAAAGCCAAGACAAGAGGAGACAAGGATCAAAAGACATGCAGGGACAGACACCCAGAGAGGCAGAGAGACCAAAATCACACACAAAGCGATGGATGGGAGAGAGGGGAATGGCGGGGCTGAGACCAGAGACCTGCTGGAAAGGAAAGAGTGTGCCTACTAGGAGAAGAGGCCACAGGAAAGAGAGGACCTTAGAGAGGCGACATCCTGTCTCCCAGCCCCCAAGGCTGCTTGGGGAGCCCCCCCCACTCCTCCCCCAGGAAGATAAAGCAGCTAGGAGCCAAGTCATCTCAGGCTTTCCCCGGGCCAATCCCCTGCCTGCCTGCCTGTCCACCTGCTGCTCAGACCAGCCTGCTACCGGGGCCCTCCAGAGCCCACGAGTGAGTGCATGAGGGAAGGGAAGGTTCCCTACTCCCACCAGGAGACTACCATCCTAAAAGCTAGGTCTCTTCTGTTCCAGCATGCATTCCCCCTCTGATCTGTGCTTGGAGGTTGGGAAGGGATGTGAGGCCACGCTCTGCTTCTCTCTGTATCTCTCACCTCCAAACTGCTGCCCCCAAACTCAATGACCTCTGTCCCCAGTTTAGGTGGCTAAGTCCTGCCCTTCTCTCCCACCCCCGCCAGCCAGGGCAGCTGTAGGCACTGGCTGTCCCTTAGCCAACCACACCCAGCCCTGTCCAGCTGTCCGTCACAGGGGTTCAGGAAGGTGGAGGGAGGAACCTCACTGGGACAGACTTCACAGGACCCTATCACCCTGCTATTGGGACAACAAAAATGAGGTTCTTACCCAGCAGGTAGCCCCTTCCCCTTGTCTGCCCATCACTCGAAGTTGTGGAGCAAGCCAGGTTCTCAGGTGAGAAGAAAAAAACTATTCTTTCAGATTTCTCCAGGGGTCTTCCTTCTCCACTGGCAGCATAAACCAAGTGAGCCCAGGAGCCTTGCCCAGCAAAGCCCCTCCCAGCAGCTTTGTTCTCAACACCCAGGAAGCTGCTAGCCTGGATCCAAGCCTCTGCCCAGAGTCACTCTAGAAGTATAAGATTTTTCTTACAGGCTTCAGGGTTGGAGTGAGAACCAGCAGGTTCCCCTGGGGGCAGGAGGCAGGGGTCAGAGAAGTAGAGAGCCACAGCAGGAGAGGGGAAGAAGAGGAATCACAAGCCAGACTGCTAACCACCTCCCTCCTTGTCTCCAGGGGAAGCTGGAGCCCGTCCTACCCCACTCCAGGCCATGATGATGCTAAGATTCATCGCACTTGCTCTGGTGACAGGTACAGTGGGGCTTAGAGGGAAGTGTGGGGTCTCCCTCTCCTATTTCTAAGTCCTTTCCCCTATAAGCCAGGTGGTACCTGCTTGGTGACCACTCCCGTGAGCTGGTCTCAGCTATACCAGGCATGGTCAAGTGGGTCTCAGAGGAGGAGTGAGAGGAGCTGGGTTACCCCAAAAGCTTAGGATAGCCACCAATGACCTGGAAGTATATAGTCTGAAGGCAGTACATGCCAGCTGGGAATGAGAACACCCACTCCTTTGCTCCTCCCCACCCTCATTTCTGGGGGGTTTCTTTACCAGCCTCTTAGGCGTGTACTTCGTCTTTTGCCCCCTCCATTCAGGGCACGTAGCGGGAGAGACGAGGATCATCAAGGGTTACGAGTGCTCCCCTCACTCCCAGCCATGGCAGGTGGCTCTCTTTCAGAAGACACGGCTGCTCTGTGGTGCAACTCTCATCGCTCCCAAATGGCTCCTGACAGCAGCCCACTGCCGCAAGCCGTGGGTGCGGGGGCTGGGGCGGGGATGGGAGGGGGCTGGAGATGGAGAGATGGATGGAGAGAGGGGAGGCAGCAGTGGGCGGAGAGCTTGGGGGTGGTGCGGCGTTGGCATGGGTGATGGGGGCGTGATCAGGACTAGAGGGCAGAAAGCAGTATTACTGCATACGATGGCGGTCTAGTTGGGACTGAAGATGGCGGGGTGGGGGGTGGAGTGGCGTTAGACAGTGTGATGAGGATCTAGCTGGGCTGATGATAAACGGATGAGGCGGCTTTAGCAAGGATGATGGAAGTCTAGCCAGGGTGAGGATGAAGGGGTGAGTGACGCTGGGAGCGGGATGGGGCCGGGTGTCCACAAGGTACAATTCATCATCTCTCCCTCCCCACCCCTGCCCTGTTCTCCCACCTTTCTACCTCTGACCACATATCTCCCACCTCAGCCACTACGTGGTCCTCCTTGGGGAGCACAATCTGGAGAAGACAGACGGCTGCGAGCAGAAGCGGATGGCCACTGAGTCCTTCCCCCACCCCGACTTCAACAACAGCCTCCCCAACAAAGACCACCGGAACGACATAATGCTTGTCAAGCTGTCCTCTCCTGCCCTCATCACCAGAGCCGTGCGGCCACTCACCCTGTCTCCACACTGTGTCATGGCGGGCACCAGCTGCCTCATCTCCGGATGGGGCACCACCTCCAGCCCCCAGTGTAGGGGCTCCAGGGGGAAACATGATGGGGTGGGAGACGGGATGTGGGGAGAGGAGACGGGATGAATCTTCAGAGAGAAAGATCAGAGCCTCTCAAGAGGCATGGTTACCTGGGGCTGTCAAGAGAGGGGTGAGCTAAAAGGGAGATGAGAGATTCTGGGGGACTCACTTGTGGGCTTCAAGACTGAGACAGGTGTGATTCCCAAATTTATAACTCTCTGGTTGTGGGATCTAAAGCAGGTGGCTTTACCTCTCTGAACTTTACTTTCCTCTATAAAAAGGATGATCAAAGTTACCTACCGCAGGGGGTCAGAGATAACACACGGGGAGCAAGCAGCAGGAAGCTTTTACTCACAGCGAGGCTGCTGCGGGATAGGGGCAAGCAAGGGTTGTCTCAGGCGCTGGCTACTGTGGCGAGATTGGAGAATCCGGTGCTCACTGCTCACACCCTCCGCTGCTGTCCCCACAGTGCGCCTGCCTCATGCCTTACGATGTGCCAATGTCTCCATCATTGAACACAAGGAGTGTGAGAAGGCCTACCCGGGCAACATCACAGACAGCATGCTGTGCGCCAGTGTTCGGAAAGAGGGCAAGGACTCCTGTCAGGTCAGCAAGCAGGGGCTGGGGGTCCAGCCACATACCCACGCCGACCTCGGTCGCATCTCTCCTGACATCCGCAACCCTGACCCCAACCATCTGCTGTCATTTCTGACATCAACACCATCCCTGCCTGCTTACCCTCATTTCCAACTCCAGCCACCCATCAAATAGAATGTAGACGGACCCTGATTCCATCTATAGTCTCTCCCAGTCCCAATTTTATCTCCCAACCTGACACCAGCCCCACTGACAAATTCTACCTTTGCCTGCTTCCTACCTCCACCACTGAACTAACTCCCACCACAAGTGCCCCACTTGACTCTAACAGATTGTGTCTCCTCTCATGTCAGGGTGACTCTGGGGGCCCTCTGGTCTGTAACGGATCTCTTCAAGGCATCATCTCGTGGGGTCAGGACCCATGTGCGGTTACCAGAAAACCCGGTGTCTATACGAAAGTGTGCAAATTCATAGACTGGATCTACCACACTATGAGGAACAACTAGAGGGGACCTGCTTGCCACCGCCAGATCTCTCCAACTTCTTAATGCTTTGACTTCTGTTCATTCTGCCCTAAGAAGCCCTCAGCAGGGACCTTTGCATGCATTGTCTTTGACCCACCATGGGTATAATTTAGGGGATGCTCTAGCCTGATGATTGACTTAGGGCTTGAACTAAGTTGTGACTCTGGACTTGATCATCGCTGGTTTTGTTTATTTGGTTGGTTTTTGTTGTTTTATCCCCATCCCTGAGGACAGTCCTTGGCATATTCCAGGGTTTCAATAAACATTTGTTAAATGATTCTGTTGAGTGCTAACTGCATACCTACCCTGGTCCAGAGGACATTTAAATGACGTATGAGTGTTCGTCGGCATGTGTGTGTGTCATATGCCTGCTTGGTACCTGAGAAGTCCAGAACAAGACTTGAATCCCTTGGGCACCATAAGGGTGCTATGAACCAAACCCTGGTCCTTGGCAAGAGCAGTAAGAGCTCAGGTCCTCTCAACCGCTGGGCGTCTCCCCAGTCCCCAAAAGGTCTTTTAAATGTTGCCAACCAACTGAATGCTCACAACCCCCCTAGGAGATTGGTCTTATTTTCTACCCACCTTGCAAACATCAAAGTGGGCACAGACAAATGAAAGTGGGCACAGACATTCACTCACAGCCATATAGCTGAGAAGTGAAAGACTGGGGGATTTAGAAGCCCGATGACTGTCTTAGCTATCAACACAATGCCACATTAGAGCTCGGCTCATTTTATTTTGTTTGTTTGTTTGTTTGTTTTGTTTTTACATTTACTCTTTTTTTTTTTTTGGTGGGTTGGGGGAGGAGGCTCATGCCATGGTGCACTTGTGGAAGTCAGAGAGCAAATTGCAGGATTCAGTTCTCTCCTTCCACCATGTGGGGTCTAAGGATCAGATGCTAAGCACCCTTACCCACCAAGCCATCTTGTTGGCTGGGCAGAAAGAACTCACTCAGTTTATTTTCCTATATGGAAAATTGCACATGCAAAGGTGTAATAGCAGCGAGTGCATCTGCATGGCCAGATTCAGTTCACTGAGGTCAGTGTTGACTGGTATTTGCTATCCAAAATGAAGTCAAAGGACACAAAAGCAGAGAGGAAATTTCTGTCATCTTTGAAGCTCCATGTGGCTATGAACAGCATAACTACTGTAAGCAAAAATCTGGACAGGGCTGAGCCAAGCAACCTCTGAAGTTAACACAGTTCTTGACAGACAGGGTGCCCGGATAGCGCAGACATTCTGTTCAGCTCTTAGGGAGAGATCGCTGGCACAAGGAGGAAGAACTGGGAGCTGGAACTAGATAGAACCTCCTGGTTGTTAGGCGGACTTGCTTGCTGTTTGACCTCTTATGAGTCATGGTCCTCTCTGAACCTCCCATTCCTCACCCAAAATGAGGGTGTCAGCTGAGGTGATGTGGCCTGTCCCTTGAAGCCTGGGCCTCCTGTGATTCACGGGCTTGTGTGTCACCTGAAGACACACAGGGAGGGTGCAAGATGCTCACACACAGGTTTAGTGCAAAGCTACAGCCTCCCAACTCCACCCCCGAAGCACACCCTGAGACACAAGAAGCCTACTGTTCCTTGGTTTAGACATTTAGGAGCTTGTCTGTGTCCTTCCCACTCTACCTCCCTGAACTCTGCCCGCCTCCTGCATTCCAACACCCGTGAGCACCTACCCCTCTCCTTCACTTCCCCTCTCACCTACCCTAGGTATCACTCACTATCCCATCACCTCAGGCTCCCAGAAGACTTGATTCCCCCCATCCTCCCACCACTCCTGGGAACACTTCTCAGAACAGGGCATGGGGGAACCCCCAAAGAAACCAGCTCAAAAAGGTGTTCCTGTCACTGGCAGAAGCCTGTATTCCAGGGCCCCTCCCAGAGCAGGAATCTGGGGCCCTGGTTCAATGCCAGCCCCACCCACGTTATAATTAGGGAGAGGGAAAGAGAGGGAGTGAATCCCTGAGGGGAAGGGTGGGGGGAAGCTTCCGGGATCTTGAGGGTTAAAAGGGAAGTCTGACCAGGGGTCCCTGGTCAGAGG
This sequence comes from Pachyuromys duprasi, assembly GCA_028658305.1. Taxonomy (NCBI): domain Eukaryota; kingdom Metazoa; phylum Chordata; class Mammalia; order Rodentia; family Muridae; genus Pachyuromys; species Pachyuromys duprasi. The sequence continues at coordinate 5,061,965 of CM053762.1, read as the reverse complement.
ACTGTTTGCAGCCCACACTGCAGGGCAAGAGATACTTCTCCCTCCTTCCTACTAGAGACTCCCTCCTTCCTGCTTGCGACTCCCAGGTGAAGCGGGATGTACCCCACCCCTGGTTGGGGTGGATGGCAGAGGATGGGTGGAGACCCTCGGGCCATAAGCAGGAACTCTTTTGTAGCCCTGATTTCCCTGTAGCACGGGAAAGTCCCTCAGCTCTGAGGTTAGGAAGAGGCTCCCACCGGCTCTGAGCAGGACCCCCACCCACCCACGAAGGAGTGTGGACCTGGAGCTTAGCGTGGCCGGTGGCCAAGAAAGACCGAGTGCACAAATCACTCCCCTCTGGAGGAGCTAGGCCTGGAGTCCTGAGGGCCGGTGGAGGGGGTCCCCTGGTGCACTGAGGCAGGGGTCTTGACAGAGCACCTCTTTTAGCCCTGCGCTCCAGCCCCTGCAAGCCAGGCATCAGCCATGAGGGCCCCGCTTCTCCACCTCTCCACTGCCTCTGGCGCCTTGGCCCCGGTGAAGCTGCTGCTGCCGCTACTGATGGTGCAACTCTCGGGTGAGCCTGGGGCCGGGGGCGACAGGAGGGAAGGGCCAGGACCTGAGGAGGAGGGAATGTTGCCGCTGCTGCAACTGTAGTCAGCTGGTCCTCCTGGGGGCCCGGCACCCACATAGCATCTCAAGCAGGATCCACCCTCGGGTGGGCTCTGTCCCCAGATGCCGCGCCCGGCTGTTAGAGAACCCAGCCTGTTCACTCCATTCGCTTCTCCACCTCTCTGTCTCTTCTGCCTTGCATGTCTTCTCCTCACCCCTTGCAGAGCCATTGTGTCCCTACCTCTTTCTAAACGAGGTCCTACAGTATCCCTAACCCGCTGGGCGGCGCTGGAACCCCTTCCCATCACTGAACTACCCCCCCCCCCGCCGCCGCCGCAGATCTTTTCCTACTTGTCTGGAACTTCTCATTGTTCTGGCCCCATCCCAAAGCATCCCTGTCTCCTGCTCCTCACTGCCTCCACTGTGTTGTTTCTTTCCCTTCACTGCCCCACTATATTCCCCCCTTGCCCCTTACTGCTCCATTGTGTCTCTGACCCTCACTGCTCCATTGTGTCTCTGACCCTCTCTGAACGCCCCCCCCCCTTCCCTGATGGTCCCTCCGCACTGTGCTCTGCCTAGTCCCTCATCTGGTCTCTGTCCCGTAGGTTAGAGCCCAGCCTTTCCTGCACACGGTCTCAGCCTCAACCCCACTGCCCCTCCAGCCTCGGCCCTGAGGTGTTCCGTTCTATTGCAACCCTTCTTGCCCTTTCACACGTCTGCAACTGGTTCGCAGAGTTCCCTAAGTCTTCCACGGCTCACGATCCAGCTGCGCCCCCTATAGGACAATCAGATAGCGCTGGGCACTGACCCGGCACTCAACCCGGCCGCAGTGAGATCTGACCCCTGCCCACTTCTCTCTCCAGCCGTTCAGACTCTGCTGCTTCCGGGGAACGCCACGCGCCCGAACCTCGAGGCATCAGGCGCCCCATGCGGGCGTGGCTCCCAACCCTGGCAGGTCTCCCTCTTCCACAACCTCCAGTTCCAATGCGCGGGTGTCCTCGTGGACCAGAGCTGGGTGCTGACGGCTGCACATTGCTGGAGGAAGAAGTAAGGAACGCCCCCAGAGGCAGCCGCGAAGGGCGGGGAGGTTGGGGCCCAGGCACTTGACCAGCTCCCATAGAGGTTAGGGGTGGCTGCCATCCTATAAAAGATGCAGGGTCCAAGTTGCACCACCAGGGTTGGGCGCTGTGAGCCCGTCGCTCCTGTGTGTCAAAGTCAGGGCCTGTTGTAGTCACTATTTAAGACAAATGTGCCTGTAATGAAGGGAGAAAGCAGCAGGTGGCATGGAGAAAGGAGGGGTGTTCATACCCAAGAATTGAGACGTCATCAGCCTTCAACCTTCATGAATGAAAGTTGAATGAACCAGGGGTTCATTAAGTCCCCAGTCCTCCTCCCTCAGTCCCAGGGGGCCAGCCCCCCACCCCGCTCTCCTCCCAGACCCCCCTTCACTTTCCCACCCTCAGACGGAAGGGCTGAGATCAAGTTCTGTCTCCATGACGGTTTTGCCTCCATCTCGTTCTTCCTCCGCCAGGCCACTGAGGGCTCGAATTGGGGACGACCACTTGCTGCTTTTCCAGAAGGAGCAACTTCGGTCCACGAATTCCCCTGTTTTTCACCCCAAGTACCAGCCTGGCTCAGGCCCCATCTTGCCACATCGCTCGGATGAACATGACCTCATGATGCTGAAGCTGAGCAGTCCTGTGGTACTGATGTCCAGCGTGCATCCCGTGCAACTGCCCTTCCGGTGTGCTCAGCCAGGGCAGGAATGCCAGGTCGCAGGCTGGGGGACCACCGCATCCCGGAGAGGCAAGAGCTGGACTGGAGGAGTACACTCCAGGGATGAGGGCCGAATTCTTGGGTTTAAGGGAGGACCCCGTGGCCCGAGTTTCTGGGTCTGGAGGAGAAGGCTGAGTGAGCTGGGTTGGCGGAGGAGGCTGGGGCTAGATCCCTGAGTCTAGATTAGAGGGCTGGAGTTTGTACCCCTGGGGGAAGAGGGCTTCAGTCCAGACACCTCCGTATGAGATCAGAAGGCTGGGGGCTGGATCTCTGGATAGAAGAGAGGGAGGCCTGGGGCTGGACTTTGGGGTCTGGAGGGGAGGGCTCCCTGGTCCCTGTGTGACTGGCCTGTCCTTCTCAGTGAAGTACAACAGGAGCCTGAGCTGCTCCAGTGTAACTCTCCTTAGCCAGAAGCAGTGTGAGGTCTTCTACCCCGGCGTGATCACCAACAACATGATTTGTGCCGGGCTGGACAGAAACCAGGATTCTTGCCTGGTAAGGACAGATCAGGAAGCATGTCTGCTTCCTGGATAGGGCGGCAGGAAGACAGCGAAAGAGCTGGCTCTGCCCTCTCTCTCCTCCCTCCCTAACTGGCAGTCCTCCCTACTCTTTACCCTCTTTCTCAACCCACTTCCTCAGTCCACATCTTGCCTTGCCAACCCCTATCTCCTGAACCTTCTCTTCACCTCTGATAAGCCACAGTTCCAACTGCAAACCCGTCACATCTCCCTCGTCACCCTCCGACTTGACCCTCAATGCCAGCATTACCTCTGTCTGCATCCCCTTACCATCCCAACCTCTGACACCATTGCAGCCCCAGCCCGGCATCTTCTGTATTGTCCAACAGTAGCCCTCCAGACAATGACAGCTAACTTGCTTCGTGGTATCTCCTTCCTCCCATCTTCAGAGTGACTCCGGTGGCCCCCTGGTGTGTGACAACACCCTGCATGGCATCCTTTCATGGGGCATTTACCCATGTGGTGCTACCCCGCATCCGGCTGTCTACACGGAGATCTGCAAATACATCCCTTGGATCCGGAGAGTCATTCGTTCCAAATGACCAGCCTCTCACACCCTCCATCCCTCTCCATCTGCCCACCCCCTCTCTTCCTCTCATGCCTGCCCACACCTCTGAGCATGCATCCTCTTCCCTCACCCCCTGACCCCTCCTGTGCTCTGCTCACAATGGCAGAAAATGGTGGCTGAGAAGGTTCTAGTAACTCAGGGAAGCTGGCAGTCTCCCAGTCTCTAAGAGAGTCATTCAACCCGGTTTCCTCTACCTCCCTCCTCTGTGTGACTGGAACAAGCTTGGTACTCTCTCTGAGCCTTGGTTTCTTTGTCTGAAAAATGGGGACAATGAATTGTCTACCTCTCACATATGTTGTGAGACCATGGAGACCATGATCGACATGTGTGTGTGGATTTTTATGGTAATTGTCAGAGACATGAAGACAGTCTGGTGAGCACTGATTAAACACTGCCTGATCGGACCTCCGTGTGTGTGTGCCTCCGTCTGGGATCAGAGCCAGTGAGGGTACAGAGGGCAGCCTTCCTATATATCAGCAACAAGGGAGAGGCAGGCTCCACACTGCCATCCACAGCTTCCTCCGAGCTCTTTCATCTTTCAGGGACCCCAGCTCAGGTAAAACTAGATCTCATGATAACACAGTGTGCAGTAGCATTAGAGGCTTTTTTGTTTTTTTTAAATCACACTTATTTTATGTGTGTGCATGCATGCGCGCACACGGCATGGTACTTGTGCCGAAGTCAGAGGCAGTTGGTTCTTCCCTTCCACCATGTGGGTTCCAGAGTTTGAACTCAGGTCATCTGGCTCAGTGGTAAACACCTTTACTCACTGAGTCAGCTCACCTATCCCAGGAGTGTGGGCTCTCAAAGAAGAATCCTGCTCACTGCTTTTCACCGCTGTCAGAATGGGATTTTCAATGGGGTTTAAAGTTACTGTCATGTGGTTATACCAATACAATTGTGTCGTTGTGTCTAAATGAGATCACAGGATGGCTCCTGGGGGTTCCAGCAGAGGGGTGCAACTCCAGATCAGACCTTCCTGAGTCCCGCCCCCCTTCACTGTTCACGGTTAACGCTCTTGTCTCTGAGGATCCCAGAAAATTCATAAGAGAGGATACTTTAAGTCCTTCGGCCTGGATGGCTGTGATCTTAGAATTCTTTTCTGAAAATAGTTCTACACAAAAGAAATACTGGACCAGCTAGTTAGCTCCATGGGTCACACAGGTGGAAGGAGGAAGCACACAGATGCAATTTGTTCTCTGACCATCACACGTACACTGTGGCACATGCATGCATGAATGCACACAAAACAAGTAAACGTTAAAGCTGAAAGAAGAAAAGAAAAGTTTGGAGGGAGGTTTCAACAGTCAAGAGTATGGGCTGCTCTTCCAGAGGACCTGGACTCAACTCCTAGCGTCCACAGTTCAGGATGAGCTGTAATTCCAGTTTCAGGGGATCTGATGCTCTCTTCTGGTCCCCAGTCATACATGTGGTGCATGCAGGCAAAACAACAAAACACATAAAATTCCAAACATTTAAAATATGGCTGGTGTCTTAGGTAGAGTTTATGAAACACCATGACCAAAAAAGCAAGTTGAAGCAAAAAAGGTTTATTTATCTTACACTTCCGAAATATTGCTGTCCATCACCAAAGGAAGTCTAGACAGGAACTCAAGCAGGGCAGGAACCTGGAGGCAGGAGCTGATGCAGAGGCCGTGGAGGGGCGCTGCTAACTGGCTTGCCCCCCTTGTGGCTTGCTGAGCCTGCTTTCTTATAGAACCCAGAACTACCAGCCCAGGGATGGCCCCACCCACGATGGGCTGGGCCCTCCCTATTGATCACTAATTGAGAAAAATGCCTTAGAGCTGGATCTCATGGAGGCATTTCCTCAACTGAGGCTCCTTCCTCTCTGATGACTCTAGCTTGTGTCAAGTTGACACAAAACCAGTCAGTACAGCTGGAGAGATGGCTCAGTGGTTAAGAGTGTGTACTGCTCTTACAGAGAAACTGAGCTTGGTTCCCAGTACACAAGGGGTCAGATGCAGCTGGCCTCTTCAAGCACCTGCACTCACATCCATGTACTCACTCATGTGTGTGTTTGCGCGCGCACGTGTGCACACACACACACAAATATACATAATTTAAATAAATAAGCATAACCCTGACCAGCAAAAACTAAGACAGAAACAAACAAACTAAAACTGAAACAATTTAGCTAACTGTGCTGGAATCCCTCTTAGCTGCTGAGAACCTTCAGCTAGACTCTGGAGTTAGGGAGCCCTCTTCCATCGTTTCCCTTTCTCTCCTGCCTTGCGCCCACTACATACTCAGGACTGATGGGAAAATCAGATTCTCCATTCCTCCAAAGCTTCCAAAAGTGTCTTTTAATCACTTCCTCTTCCCTTCCCACTAGGTCTCATTTCTGGGTCTACCTAGCACTAGTTTTTCCTGTCCTGGCAGGAACCTGACTTTGGGTCACCTGACACATTCTCTGTCTCCCTAGGGGCCCTGAAACTGAAGGGTCCCCACAGCGTCCACGCCCACTCCCAGCTTCAGCAGAGAGCCACCACTGCTGAACTCACCGTGAAGCTGCTCTCTGAGGTTTAGGATGAACTGTGCTGTAAGTTATGGGGCTGAGGGCTTTGTCAGACAGATTACTTTCGCCACCTTGATGTGGCCTGTGGAGAAATGTTTCTATTCTGAAAGGTGAATGGAGCTCTTCACCAAAGACAGATGAAATGAAAATGTGTTTGGGCATCCTGACTTAGCCTAGACCTAAATAAAGGGAACACAGAAATCTTGGCAAAAGGGGCATTTAGTTTAGGTCTTAAAGGATGAATAAGAGTTCATCAGAAGAAGGCTATAGAGAAAGGTATTCACTTATTCAATCAGCACTTTTTCCTGTCAAGCACCAATTAATTGTGTCTCTGTTACACCCCAGGCCCAGTGTGGGAAATAATGAACTTGGAAAGATCCCTGTTCCCAGCAAAGCCCATGGAGTGTTGCTGTCCAAGGTCTGAACACGGAGGCTGACCTACAGCTCCCTTCCGTCAGCATTTCCCCCGTCCCGCACCATTAACACACCCAGGAAATGGCAGACCTGTGTGTCACATGAGGCTCTGAAGCACAGTATGTGGGGTCTTGCAGACTGGCCTCATGTTTGGAGGTAATTCATCCATGTCCTCTGCCAGGCCCCAAAGATGACTCCAACCAAACCCTACCCCCAGGAAGCTGCTCATCAGGTCGGGAGACAGGCAAGTCTCACATTCCTGTCATTCAGGTCTCTGTGAGGTCACCTACTCCAGGAGGCCTTCCTGGATTGCCCTAGACAAAGTGTCTCGTGTTGGTTGCCAATCTCCATGGCTCAACCCATTTCCTCTGGGATACCTGTGACAGCTGCTGTCAAATTGTTTGTGTCTTTATTTAATAACACCCTCCCATCACACTCTCTGTCAGCCCTACCCTGAAAAACAGATATATGCTAGATCAGGCGATATTAAACGAGAGAGGAGAAACAAACTTATTTCAGTCCAGGCTATCGAGGGGTGGAGATGGCTCAGTGCTTAAGCCCTGGGTGAGCGCAGAGAACCCAGGCTCAGTTCCCAGCACGGTGGCCCATGGCCATCTGTCACCACAGTTCCAGGGGACCCAGTACCTTCCCTCTGCAGATGCCAGGTGTGCACGTGATGTGCACACACACATCCAGGAAAAAATGTTCATGTGCATAAAATTCTAGAATCTATCTATCATCTATCTGTCTATCTGAAACCCCGCTCTAGATGATTGGGCTGGAGAGATGGGCAAAGGTGCTTGCTACCAAGGCTGTTGACCTGAGTCTGATCCCCAGGACCCCCATAGTGGATGGAGAGAAATGACTCCCAAAAGTTGTCTTTGACCTCCACATGCATTTTGCATCATGCCCACATATAATAAATTAAATAAGTGTACTTTTTAAAACATAGCTGTTAGAACGCTTTTTAACTGCTGAGCGGTTAAAGAGCTGTTGCCGTGAGGCTCATGTCCAGCACGAACAAATGCCTGTGACACAGGAGTAAATAAATCTTTTCTTAGAAAGGATGGCTATTGCTATTACATGCATTTTTTAAATTGTTTTTTTTTTTTTTAATTTGTGTGTGTGTGGATGAGCATGTACCTTCAGATGCCAGGAGAGGGCATCAGGTCTCCGGGATGTGGAACTTGCAGAGGCTGTCTCGAGCCACGTGGTGAGGATGTTGAGACCTGAACTCTTTATCCTCTGGAAGAGCAGCATGCTCTTCATCGCTGAGCCACCATCCCTCTGGCCCCTAAACTCATTCTTAAAGCAGGTGATGTGGTCCTTAGCACAGCGCGTCTAGTCCCAGCTCCAGAGACACCCACACCTGCACAGGGAGTCATTGTGTCCTTGGCTGACATGCACTTGAAGACTGCAGGGCTCTGGGGGGTGTGGGGAGGGGCCGGGATGAAAAGACAGCGTTCTGAGCATTCTTTATGTAGCAGGCACTTCTTTTGTGTGTGTGTGTGTGTTCCATGTGGAGCACAGAGGTTCACATCAATTGTTTCCCTCTGTTGCTTCCCACCCTTTCTTCTTTTTGCAAATATCATTCTTTCACCTTTCTAAAAAATTGTATTTATTTATTTAATTTGTATAGGCATTTTGCCTTTTGTGTGTCTGTGCCCAAGGAGGCCAGAAGAGGGCATCAGAGCCCCTGGAGCTGGAGTTAACAGCTGTGAGCCACCAAGTGGTCCTCCGTAAGAGCAGCCAGTGCTCTTAACCCAAGCCACCTCCCCCACCCCCTACCTCTCCTCACTGCATTTTACTAGTTTTAATTCACGTACATGTGATGGGGCCTGAGAGGTAGTCATGCCACAGTGCACATGTAAAGGTCAAAGGTCAACTCACAAAATTCTTTTTTTTTTTTTCTTCCACCATGAGGGTCCTGGGGATCAATTTCAGGTCAGGTTTGTTAACAGGTGTCTTTACGCACTGAGACTTCTCACTGGTCCTTCTGACTTTTGAGACAGGGCCTCTCACTGAAACTGGACCTCAAAGACGGGCCAGCCTGGCCGGCCAACAAGCCCCCAGGGCACCATCTCTCCAGTGCTGGGAATAAAAGCACAGGAACCATTGTGTGTGTTTTGTTTTGTTGGTGTTGGTGTTGGTGGGACATGGGTAATCGAACTCCGGTCCTCAGATTTGTACAGCAAGTACTTTACGCACTGAACCATTGCCCCAGGCACTCTTAGGAGAGTTATATCTGTTATTAGTGCTATCTGCCCCCTCCCTGTAGCCCTGGTGATTATTGTCATTTAACAGAACCAGCTAAGTCACACATCTGTCTAAGTTTTACCTCTGAGAGAAGGGCACAGAGGGTCTAGTGCCATCCTGGGCTCTGCTTCTGCCTCAGGAGTATCCAGGCACCATTGTGTACAGATTCTGGACTTGAGGGAATGAAGCTTAGCTGGGCAGGCAGGTGGGTTAGCAAGCTCTCGGTTCAGTGGGGAGTGTGCCCTTTATTGGGGAGCATAAGGACTACCTAAACCTTGGGGAAGTGGAGAGGGAGTTTCGGCTGGGGCTGAGGGCTGAGGTGCTGGAAATGCTTCATTTGCATGGAGAGGAACTCCAGGAGCCAGCCGGACATGTCCTGAAACCTTGCCACCAGGCTATATGACCACCTCAAGGGGGGCAGAGGTGGGGGTCACAAGGCTACGTGCACCAGGGCACGAAGGCCCAGATCAGGAAAGGAGCAATCCTTACTCCTGCTGGTCTTGAGATGAGATTTTCAGGGTTTGGACATGTCCCGACCTCATTCTTGCTCCAGGCCGGTTCCCCAGGTCCAGGTTACATGGTAACACCATAGGGAAGGGGTGTTCCTGGGAGCAGATTTCAGCTTGATATTCAGGCTCCTGGGCCTCAGAAATCAGACGCTCTGGTCAGAACCAAGTGAGCCTTGGCCTGAAGAAATCATAGAAGGCATGTCAGCAGAGGGGCATTTGGCTCGGATCCTGAAGATGAGTAAGACTTTATCAAAAAAAAAAAAAAAAAAAAAAAAAAAAAGAAGGCCATGGAGGAAGACATTCAATCATTAGCACCTTTGGAGGACTCAAGAGAACCCCACCCAGAACAGGGTGATACTAGGGACAGGGATGAGTCAGACCCAGGCTGGGCTCTCCCAGGGGATTCACCCCATGCTGGGGCTGGGGGAGATGCCTAAGAACAACACAACAGGTGCTAGTCGCTGGGAGTGAAGGTGTGGAGAGGGCTTGATTCTGCAACTGCCTTCTTTGGGGGACTCTGGGGAAGGGGACAGGTCATGACATGAGTGGGTTAATCCAGATGGGACCAGATTTCTCAATATACAGGAGAGGCACAAGGGAAGGAACCCTGATCCCAGTTCCAGAACAGGTTTGGTTTGGTGCAGAGAGCTTCACTGAGAGCTTCATTCGCATTCATATATTTATATTCTCTCCCTCTCCCTCTCTGCCCTCCTTCCCTTCCTCTTCCTCCTTCTCTTCCTTCTCCTCCTTCGAGCTACAGAACATTCTGGACCCAGACCTCTCAGCCTGAGGACTCACCCTCTTAAGCCTCTTCCCATCCCCCATTTAGCCTTTCCCCCATTTAGCCCGTTCTGCTGAATGAGGAGGCTCCACGGAAGTCCCCTTGTGGCCCCCTCCCCTCCCAGAGGACCCTGGCATCAGGCCTTCCCCCTCCCCCAGGGACATTTCCCAACCCTGATTAATCACAGGGGCGGCCCCAGGGAGGAGGAAGGAAGATCTCCTATGGCTTACCATAAAGAAGGCCAGGCGCCCAACTGCAGGCCGCTGGACCCGTGCCCGAGGCCATGAAGCTGGGACTCACTTTGGCGTTGCTCTCTCTGTTGGCAGGTGAGAAGCTTAGACCCGAGTTCTCTAATCCCATGGTATCCTATAAGGTGTCCTCTGCCTTTATCCTTAGTAACCTCCTCCCCGAGCTCTCACCAGCCCACTGGCTCTGACCCCTGTGCCCTCCACCACGACCCCAGGTCACTGTGGAGCTGACACCCGTGCCGTGGGAGCCCGGGAATGCCCGCGCAACTCTCAGCCCTGGCAGGCCGGCCTCTTCTACCTCACCCAGCAGATCTGCGGAGCCACGCTCATCAGTGACCGATGGCTGCTCACAGCTGCCCATTGCCGCAAGCCGTGAGTGTCCAGAGCTGGCCAGGCCCAGCAGGGGCTGGAAAAGGGAAGGAGGGGAAGAGTAGGTCTGGGTTTGGGGTGATTGGGATTGGAGGCAGGAGAGGGCTGACACCAGGCCAGGGCTCTTAGAATCAGAGACCTGATTCTAAGACTCAACACATAGGCTCTTGAGGATCTCACTGTGCAGCTGTGGCCCTCCTGGGACTTGCAGTGTAAACCAGACTGACTTGGAACACAGAGATCCACAGACATCTGCCTCCTCGGAGTTCTGGGGTTATACATCCTGACCCCATCAGAAATTCAAGATCCTCCTCAGTTCCATAGAGTTCTAGGCCATGTGAGATACATGCAACTCTGCCTCAAGAATAGAAATAAAAGAGAAAAAAGAAAAGAAGGAAAGAATGATGGAGGGAACACAAAAAAGAGAGAGGATGGGGATAGGAGGGAAAGAAGGATGAGAGAGGAAAGAGGGAAGAAAGAAGGATAGATAAAGGCCAGGAGAAAGACAGACAGACAGACAGACATGAAGAGAGACGCAGAAACAGAGAAAGAGAGAGGGAGGGAGGAAGAAAGGAAGAGAAAATTCTAGAAGCCTATAGTCAGAAATTAGTATTTTCAGCCACAGTGTTTGGAACAGAGAGAATTCTAAAAGCTTAGACTGCTGAACAGGTAAAACCTGACAGGTTTAATATCCCAGAGTCCCATCATCACAGTCTTACGGACCAAGAAGGCTTGTCTCAGAGGCCTTTGAGTTGTTGATGCTTAACATTTTCTAAATCAAATGTTTATAGACAGCTAGATCCATTAAACTCTTGTCTTGCTGGCCTAGAATATTGGGTTTCTAGAATCTTTGAGCATGAGATTTAATGCAGACAATCTTAAAATCCTGGAGTTTATCTTTGAGACAGGGTTTCACATAGCCCAGGCTGACCTTGAACCTGCCATGTAACCTAAGATGGCCTTAAACACCTATTCTTTTTATCTTCTCCTGAGTGCTGGGATAATGGGTTTTCACAACCACAGAACTAAAATCTTGGGCTTTTTGACAAAATGAAATGTAGGATGCTAGAAGCATGGCTCTATACAGTTCCCTAAGTTGAAGTTCTAGAACCCCAGAATGCACCCGCAACAAGGTATTAGACTCTTAGAATTCTAGGATCCTGATTCTGGGTGTTCTAGAGTCCTGGACCCCATGAGGTGAAAGGATCTTTTTACATTGTCCTTGAACAAGGTCACATAGGTTGTTCCAATGTTCTCTCCAGGAATTTCCCAACATGCATCACTCCCAATACGGACACCATCTTGGGCAGAGTGATATTTTGATTTAGCCCCCAAGCTAAGAGGATAAAAAGCAAGGCTGTAAAAGTGGACGAAGAGTCAGGGAGGCTAGATGAGGGGCTAGCTTCCCCATCCCCAGGTTGTCAGAGAGGGATAGACATAGAAATAACACCACATACTCCCCAAACTCGGAGACCTTAGGAAGTCCGCAAGTGTCCACAGCATAAAGTCAGACTAGAACAAGTTTTCTGGGGCTGCAGTGAGAGTGCCTGAGTTTAGATCTGAGTGAGAAATGCCTGGGAAATAAAGTACATTACAGGTGGGAGGGGCTTAAGGCCGCTTGGAAAACTTGGAAGTTTCCCATATCCTACCCCTTCCACACACACATTGAAAGCACCTAAAGCCACTCCCACAGATGCCACCAGACCTGTCGGGAGCAGGGGCGGGGATGTTTTTGTGTGGTAGGTGGGGTCCCCGTGCATCCACAGGTTCCGATGGGCCCAGCTCACCACCGAGGCCTCAGGTGGGATGTGGAAGATGACTGACTTTGGAAAGTAGGCTACAAGGAGCAGAGCCTCGGAGAGCGTGTGTGGGTGTGCAGGGGCACACAGTACCTTGGGTGACCTGAGTTCCCTGTCCCCAGCCTGATCTCTGAAGTCTATCCTCACAGGTACCTGTGGGTCCGACTCGGGGAGCATCATCTGTGGCGGTGGGAGGGCCCCGAGAAGCTGTTTCTGGCCACAGACTTCTTCCCCCATCCCGGGTTCAATTCGGACCTCTCTGCCAATGACCACAATGATGACATTATGCTGATCCGGCTACCTAAGAAGGTCCAGTTGAATGCAGCTGTGCAGCCCCTCAACCTCAGCCAGAGCCTGCCAGCCGTGGGCTCCCAATGCCTTATCTCTGGCTGGGGCAGTGTGTCCAGCTCCAAATGTATGGACTTGCCCTTAACCCTTTCTCGTCTCCACCATCTCCCCTCTCTTCTCATTTTCTTCCTCCTCCAGCTCCTCCTCCTGAATCATCTCTTTCCCCTCCCCCTTTTCTTCTCCCTCTTCCTCCTCTATCATCCTTCTTTCTCCTCCCCCTCTTCCCTGCTTCCTCCTCTTTCTCCTTTTCTCCCCTTCCTCCTCCTCTTCTCCTCCCCAGGGCCTCCTCCCTAGGATGTGTTAGTTCCCAGCCTAGCTCCAGGTTCAGTGAGAGACCTTGGTCAAGGGATTATTGAGTAGAGTGCCAGAGCAGGAGACCCAGGGGGCTCCTTTGGCTTCTGTACACACACACACACACACGCACACGCCACGCACGCATGTTGTGTTCCACAGACATACACACAGAAAATTCAGCACAGGGTGTGGTGGTGCCTGTCTTTTAATCCCCACACTTGGGGAGGCAGAGGCAGACAGATCTCTAGGAATCTGAAGCCAGCCTAGTCAATATAGTAAGTTCTAGGTCAGCCAAGGCTCTGTAGTGAGATTCTCTGTGTGTGTGTGTGTGTGTAAGAATGGGCAAAATGATATGTACACTCTCAAAATAGCACCCACTTGGCAGGATCAGTAACACAGGCTACTCCTCAAAGTAGTAGTAGAGACTACACCCCAGGGATATGGATCCATAAGAGACCATGTACCTACACTGTGTTGTCCAGTTCCTGTTAACATCTGTCTTGCCATTTGCCTCTGACAGTGGTTTTTCCCACAGAGATGTCTACCTCCCTTCCTGGTCTCTATGAGTTACACACATACACACACACACACACACACATCTTCCTGTTTCTCTTCCTTTCCTTTGGCCTTCTGTACAAAAGGTTCTGGGGGTGTTGCGTGGGATTCCGGGGACATCCTCCATCCTCAGCCTTCTTCCCCAACAGTACAGTACCCGATGACGCTGCAGTGCGCCAACATCAGCATCCTGGACAACAAGCTCTGCCGCTGGGCATACCCAGGCCACATCTCGGAGAAGATGCTGTGTGCTGGCCTGTGGGAGGGTGGCCGGGGCTCCTGCCAGGTGAGGCACCCCTTGCAGGGAGATGGCAGCAATTTTCTAGACCTTGGGGCAGGAGACGGCTGGAACCACAGACTCCAGGACCTAGGGATGCTACCTGGTGGGATGGAGGGTGAGGTCTCTGAGGGAGGACAGACTGCAGACCAGGCCTCCTGGGTGCTGAATGGCAGGACACAGGAAGCTTTCTCAGAAAGAGGAAGCTTCAATTCTCCTGAACAGACCCAGCTAACAGCTCTGCTCTCCACCACGCACAGGGTGACTCTGGGGGACCCCTGGTGTGCAACAGGACCCTGGCAGGAATAGTGTCTGGGGGATCTGAGCCTTGTTCCAGACCCCAGAGACCGGCTGTCTACACCAGCGTATCGCACTACGTGGACTGGGTTGAAACAACCATGAAAGAAAACTGAGTCCATGCTAAGGACAGGCTGGAAAGGAAGACGCTGCAGAATGAGAAGATACTGCAGGGCTCCACAGCCCTGGCTTCCTTCATCCTAAGACCTCCAGCCCCTGTGTCTCAGTCCTGGACAAGGAAACTTCGCCCCTCAGGCTCTGCCCCTCAGACTTCACTCCTTAGGCTCTGCCTCAAGACTCCACCCACTTAGGTCATTTACCCAGTTGGGTTCTGCTCCCAGGCAAACCAATTATAATAAGACTACGCCCCCTCAAACCCAACTGAGATACTCCTTTGCTCCTGGCATGATTTTAATCACCACTCTCTGGGGTAGCCCAACCCTCAGGATCACCGCCAAGAAATATCTTTCATGAAACAGCTGCATCCCTCCAAAATTGCACTCCATCCCGTTTGCCCCCTAGTTATCTCAGGGCTGCGTTTAGAGTGCCCATGTGGACTTCCGGCAGTTCTGGGTTCTGCCTCGGCTGTGTTGTGGCTTTGACTCTTGAGAGGACTTTCTAGAAGCACTGGATGAATCAGAATAAACCATAGGAGCGGCGGCTTCCTCTCGTCTGTGATGTGGGATGAAGGGTGCACACGGGAGGGAAGGAAAGGGTAAACGAAGGAATGGGCACCGGCCGAATTTATTGCAGCACCTCGGGACTTAAGCCAGGGCTGGTCCCGCCGCCCTGGGGGGAAGGGGAAAGCAGGTCACAGCGCCACCCGAACCTGCCTACCCAGATGCCCCGGGCCGGCTGCTGATCCACCCTCAAAGTCCCCAACCAGAACACACGCCTTCCTCACTTTCCACAAAACCGGGTTCCAAGCCCATCCTTCACGGCCAACAAGGAACTGCTCCCTAAGACCCTGGGGAACATCCCAGTCCTCCTCCTTCAGATTCAGCCTCCACCCTCAGACTCAGCTCCCCCCCCCACCCCCCCGATCTTAACCCTCCTCCCACAGATCCAGAGGTTCAGATGAGGTATTCAAACCCCAACTCACTTCCCTCGGACTCAGGGATTCAGGCTTCCACTTTCTTCCCTCAGACTCGGGTCCAGGCTCTGGTTCTCTCTCAAACCAAAATATCCCAATACCTCCTCGCTCAGACCCAGGGGCTCAGACTGCAGCCGCCTCCCTCCGACGCCCCTCTAGTCCTCACCTCGGCTTCCGAGACTCCAGCCCCTCCTCCTAAAGCCTCTTCAGCCCCCGCCCCTCCTCGAGCGTTTGCGGGTTCAGCCGCACCACGGAGAGGTGCGGGCAGAAGGCGGAGCCGTGGGCGGGGCTTCCTAGTTATAAGGCTGCAAAATCGTGTATCCCACACACGAAGGGAAGTCCGGGGGCCTCTTCCACCGAGTCCGAGTGACCCCGCCCCCTGCATTCTGGAAGGTGAGGCGCAGAGGTCCCCAGACACTGACCTCAGGCGTAGGGACCTCCCCCTCCCCTGAGCCCAGGATCCCCGGCCTCACATCCTTTTTCTCAGGATCATCAAGTGGGTCTCCTAGCTCCGTCCTCCCGAAGACGCTGGAGTCACAACCTCAGATTTTTTTTTCTCGCCAATCCCACGAGAAGGCCAGAGCTCCTTCCTTTAGAATGTTGGTATCCCCGCCAGCAAGCTACTCCGCACACCCAAATTCCGGAATCTAGAGCTCTGTCCCAGCTTCATCCAGCAAGACTCAGGGCAGCTCCGGAAACACCTCCTCCCCCTAGTTCCCAAACCTACAAGATCTCAGGCTCCTCCCTCAGACGCCCTCTCAGTTCCACCCTCTTCCTCAGAGGCCACCATGGGACGCCCCCCACCCAGTGCAACCCAGATGTGGATCCTTCTGTTTCTGCTAATGGGAGCGTGGGCAGGTGAGGGGGACAGAAGGCAGCACCCAGGGCCTTCAGCGGGGTGGGGGTGACTGGATTCCGAGTGAGCTGCTACTGTCCTGTGGGTGCATGTTGTGGTCTTGTGGACTGGGGAGCTCTCTTGGGAGTGGGTAGAGATAGCACCGCATGGTGGGGGGGGCGGGGGTTGAGTTTCCCATGGGTGCATGGCTGCCTTTCAGACAAGGGATGGAATTTGAATATGCGGATGTAGAAGAACCCATCTAGATGTGTGTGGAAGCATGGTGGGGGTTGTGCCTAGTGCTGATTATTAACAGGTTTCAATGAGCTTACATGTGTGGCCATGTGGCCATGTTCCAATGGATGCCAGGACCTCATCTGCTGAAGTCATAAGAGATGGCACGCAGACGAACTGGCCTGCATGTCCATTTGAACCCACAGTGCCTTTCCCGGCCGGGGCTCTGCCACCGAGGATGGCAACCCACCCTTCTCCCTCCTGATGCAGGACTCACCAGCGCTCAGGGCTCCAAGGTCCTGGGGGGCCAGGAGTGTAAACCCCACTCCCAGCCTTGGCAGGCAGCCTTGTTCCAAGGCGAGAGACTGGTCTGCGGGGGTGTCCTGGTGGGAGACAGATGGGTCCTCACTGCGGCCCACTGCAAAAAACCGTGAGTGGAGGGCTGGGCACAGATGGGTGGACCTGGAGGGAAGAAGGTGAGGGCTCTGTTTGAGGAGGAGGAAGTTGGAGCCCTGGGTCTGAGGGAGGAGGGCTGGGCGGGGGTGACTGGGTCTGAGGCAGGGCCTGGACTCCTGGGTTTGGTGGAAGATGACCAGTTCAGAGGGTTGGAGAGAACTTCCACATACCTCCAACTCCTGCCTGGGTTCCAGCCTCAGCAAACTCCCCCCCCCCCACTCTTCCTCGTGCAGAAAGTACTCGGTGCGCCTGGGCGACCATAGCCTGCACAGTAGAGATGAGCCAGAACAGGAGATCCAGGTGGCTCAGTCAATCCAGCATCCCTGCTACAACAGTAGCAACCCAGAGGACCACAGTCACGACGTAATGCTCATTCGAATGCAGAACTCAGCCAACCTCGGGGACAAAGTGAAGCCCATTAGACTTCCCAATCAGTGTTCCAAAGCTGGCCAGAAGTGCACCATATCAGGCTGGGGCACCGTCACCAGCCCTCGAGGTAAAGAGCTGGGCCCCTACTAACAGGGTGAAGAGAAGGCAGTCAGTCCCGGGGACCCAAGCCGTTGCAGATCCCACCCCCAACATCACACCCCAAGAGAAGATAATGAAAGGAAAGTGACCACAGCTTTGAGTTTTAAGAGGAGGAAATGCTTGGGGAAGGGGCACTGTAAGTACATGGTTTGATTAGCAAGTGTGAGGACCTTTCGTACATGTTAAGCCAAGTGTGGCGGCATGCATTAGTAACCCCATTGCTGGGAGGTGGGGATGTGCACAGACGCATGCCCTAGCACCCAGCACCCATGCAAAGGTCAGAGGACCGATTGCTTCCTTCCATCCTCCGGGTCCTGGGGGTAGAGGTCACACTGTGCCTCTTGGCAGCAAGACCTTCACCCGAGGAGCAGCTCCTGGTGTGCACTTGTGACCACAGCTCTGTGGGTTCCTGGGTCTTTCTAGCGAGATGGCTAGCTGAATGGACAGGACACACACACACAAACCTTGAATGCTAGACAATAAATGGGAAAGAGATTAAATAGGTTGTTAATGTTAAGCACGATTCAAAGAGAGTGGGGGGAAACCTTTCCTTTATTTCATATGCACTTCTATTGTGTAGAGCTTTATGTGAACTTCCTAACAGACTTGGGCACAAGCTCCGACCTGAGTTGTTCTTCTTTCCCATACCCTTGGGCTCCAGAATCTTCTTCATCACAGCCTCAACGATCCAAGGGGGCCCAAACCTCCTTCTTACTCATGAGCCCAACATCAGTCCTTTCGGGATTTTGGTCTATTAGGAATGTTTTGCAGCTTATAACTTCACGGTGGTAACAAGTGGGACTCAGCTCAGAGAAACAATGGGGCCCTCCAGGGATTGGCCACGCCAGCAATCAGGTCCCTACACGTCTGACTTCTACTGAGACAGTGTGGCTTGGAAGCGCATGCTGAGGAATTGGGTGGATCTTTCTCTCACCTCTGGGGAGCCACATCCCATCCCCCAGCCTCGCTTTCCTCGGTCATGTCCAAGAAGACAGCATCCAGTGGGCAACAGCTTCATGAGGGTTCTGTTTTCTGTAGTTTTTTGTTTGTTTGTTTTGTTTTACTTTTTGTTTATTGTTTGTGTATGCACAGTGCACAGGCGGAGGCTGGGGAAAATCTGTGGGAATTTGTTCTCTCTTTCCACCATGGTAGTCCAAGGATCAAAGTCAGGCTTTCTTTCTGGGACTCATCTGTTTCCATTTTTTTTTAATATTTATTTTTCTTTTATGTGTTTGAGTGTTTGCCTGCACGGATGTCTGTGTACCCCATGCACAGAGTGCTTGCATGGGCCGGAAGAAGTCCTGGAACTGGAGTTATAGATGGTTTTAAATCACCATGTGATTGCTGGGAACATAACCTGGGTGCTTTTAGGCACTAAGCACCTCTCTAGACCCCAATCTGACTTGTTTTGTTTTGAGACAGGGGTCTCTCTAGTATGTAACCTTGGCTGTCCTGGAACTATGTAGACAAGGCTGGCTTTGAACTCCCAGAGATTCACCTGCCACTGCTTCCCAAGTGCGGTGCTTAAAGGTGTTTGCCTGCACTCGTGACCCCATCTGTTGTCTTGATGATGTGTTCTTGGTGCTTGGAAGTTCCCTGGAATCCTGGAAATGCTTTGTAAATTTTCCTGCATGGATGAATGAGTGATAAAATGAATGAATGCACCCTGCTTCTTCAAAGAGCTTTTGTGAGGGTCACATGAGACTGTGAACAGACAGATTCTGGATCTTTCTGTCTTCTCCTTAAAGGGGATCGATAGCAAAGCTAATTATAATTTCAGTCATTAATCTTTTGTCGGTATTAGAGATTGAGCAGAGGGCCTTGCATTGGTCAGGCAGATGCTCTACCATTGAACCACACCCCCAGGCCTTCTGGGGATTCTATGCAGGGACTGTACCTCTGAGCCACGCCCACAGTCAGTTATTAACATGTATTAAACACTCAGAATGCCCACCATACTGTGTTCAACATGTGCACAACCATAAAGTCATAAGCAAATATGAAGTCTTTCATATGATGCTCTCCCTCATTGGGGGAACTAGACAGTAAACAAATACATGTAACAAAGTATCAGGTAGAGGCAAGCAGAAAGTAGTGAAGGGTAAAAGGCTATAAAATTCCCTGAGCTAGCACAGACTATCCTCCCAGGTACTCAGAAGGCTGAGACGGGAGGATCTCAAGGTCAAGGTCGGTCTAAGCAGTTTAATGAGAGTTGTACCTCAAAATACAAAGTATAATGTGACACGCACGGCTGTCCCCTCAACACTTGGATGGTGGAGGCAGCAGGGTCAGGATCACTCAGCTACACAGAGAGTTGGAAACCAACCTTGGCTGCATGAGATCACCTCAAAAGAAACAAAAGTCATGAAAAAGAGGGTTGGGGGATGCAGCTCAGTTACACAGCGCCTGTCTAGCATGTATGAAGGCTTGACTTCAATCTCAATCTCCCTCTCTCTGCCTCCCCTTACAGGTGTGGACAGATACATGTACCTTAATAGAGTGGTCAGGGAGGGCTTTTAGGAGGAGGTTATCTTTGGGAAAAGGAGAACGTAGATGAAATTATGAACCTGGTGGCCTAGTGACAGGAAAGCTGAGAGAGCAGGGGCACGTCGCAGAGAAGTAGTCCCAAGTCTCCCCTGCCCCCATTGCCTGTCCCTAGATTTAAAGTTAGCTAAAGGCAACAAAAGAGAGGTAAGACTTGGGGGCTCCTGTCTAGACAGAAAGACGCGCTGGTGTGCGAAGTCATGGGCCCTGTGAAATGTCCAGCCAACAGACGGAAGGAAGGTCCAGCACGGACGGGATGGAGAGGAAAGGTTCCTGTCTCTTCCTGACTCTCTCTCCTCAGAGAACTTTCCAGACACCCTCAACTGTGCACAAGTGAAAATCTTTTCCCAGAACAAGTGTGAGCGGGCCTACCCGGGGAAGATCAATGACGGCATGGTCTGTGCCGGCAGCAGCAATGGGGCTGACACTTGCCAGGTGAGCGACCTCTGAAAGCGCCCTTCGTGCTTTGGTGTGGATGAGGGTGGCCCCGAAGGTTTAGTAGAGAAGTTGTGCTATCCTGCCAGAGTTCAGAGAAAGCTAGCTGCTCCGGGAAGGCCACACAGCAGGGCTGGGGAGCTCAGCAGCCGTGCTGGCCGCTGTTCTTTTCTTGTCAGCCTTTGTCGACAGAATAAGCTGTGGAAAGGAGACAGAGGCTGTGGAGGGCGATCTGAAGCCAAGGATTAGGCAATGCTGTTCTCGCCGTGGTGGCTCTCTGAACTGGTGCGGTTTCTGCTACTGGGTTCCGAATGAAGGCTTCCTTCTGTCATTGCACCCTTGGGGACCAGCGTTGCTTTTTCAGTGACCTCCCATCCTGCCCTCATGGGACTTCTTTCACAGATATAATATTCTCTTTCCTGTCAACTTCAATGCATCTGTGTTCTTTGGACCTCCCCTGGCTTTGACCCTTTCATGGAAGCTCCACCCCCATCACTAATGCTTAGACCCCAAAGGCAGTCCTTTCTTCTTCATTGGCCAAGAATGTTATCATTCCCATCACTGGCAGGCAGGCCTTCCTTAGAGACCACAACATGTTCTGCAAAGATTTCTGCTATTGCCTCTTAGGGGCTGGCTCTGTGCTTGAGTGAGCTATCTTTCAGCCTGTCTCTACAAGGATCCCGTTATTTCTTCTGTGCTCCCCAACTGGAGTCTCCGGCTGAGTCCCCTCTTTGAAAGCCTGGTGTCTTCTCTATGAATTACACTTTGGACATTTGACTCTTTTCCCTCATCGGTCAGAAACTTACCTGTCATCCTTTGATCTTTTTCTGCATTGGAAACTTTTTCTCCCTCTGGACCACTGTGTCTTATTCCCATTTACTATAAGAGAGCAGCCACTCCACCATGTGGAAGAATTAGTTAAAGGACCAGGAGATGTGGTAGAGTTGGTAGAGTGCTTGCCTACCACACAAAAAACCTTGGGTTCCACCGACAGCACTCCAGAAACTGGGTGTGGTGGTGCATGCCTGTCATCCTTGAACTTGGGAGGCAGAGGCAGGAGAATCAGAAATTCAAGGTCGACCTGTGCTGCACAGCGGGTTTGAGGCCTACAGGAGACAGCGTCTCCACAATTAAATGCTGAGGGGTTCGCTGCGAAGGTACTCGATGCTCAAGCCCTTCACCTGAGTTTGATCCCCAGGACCCTCATAGAAGAAAAGAACCAACCCTTGCATGCGGACCTCTGATCTTCACCTACCACACGAGTTAGCAAAATGTATTCCAAAGCTTTAAATGCCGAGTGCAGAAGGGAAAGGGATGTGGGCATTTTAAAGCAAACACCACTCTGCTCCTATTTAGGGTGACTCAGGCGGTCCTTTGGTGTGCAATGGAATGCTCCAAGGCATCACATCATGGGGCTCAGACCCCTGTGGGAAACCTGAGAAACCTGGTGTCTATACCAACATCTGCCGCTACACTGACTGGATCAAGAAGACCATGGACAACAGGAACTGATCCTGGGGGGGGGGTGTCAATAAACACCACCTTTAGCTGACTCTATGTTTTGGACTGTGTTGAGGGAGAAGGGATAGAGGAGGGGAAAGAATTACACCTTGCTAACAGACTTGGTAGGAGGCATGAAGGGACCCATGGCTTCTGTGCCCATCACATCGACCATACAAGGACTTGAAAGACCTTGTCTTTCAGGCACATATTTGTCATCCTAGCACTCAGGAAGTAGAGTTTGGAGGACTGAGAGTTTAGGGCCAGCCTCAGTGACATCGTGAGTTCAGGGCCAGCTTGGGCTATGTGAGACCTTGCCTTAAAAAGGAAAAGGGGGGAAAAGAGGAGAAAATGAACTTTGGTTAGTGGGGAGTTTGTTTCAAAGGATCAAAAATTAATAGTTTTCAAACATTCAGGGTTCTGGTCTATGAAAAAAAAAAGTGCTTTATGTTTTCCTTTCCCACCTTCTTGTTTTATTTGCTTGTTGCTTGTTTTTGGTTTTTCGAACAGAGTTTCTCTGTGTAGCCCTGGCTGTCCGGGACTCACTTTGGAGACCAGGCTGGCCTTGAACACACAGAGATCTGTCTGCCTCTGGCTCCTATGAGCCATCATGCCCAGCCCCCACTTCTTCCCACAGAGGCCCTCCTGTGAGACAGGGTTTCATTATGTAGGGCAGCCTGGCCTCCAAATCATGATTCTGATGCCCTAGCCTCCTGAGCATTGGAATGAGAGGAGAACGCCATCACACTTAGATTCTCCATTATGTTTTCTCTGCTCTAAAACTTGGTGTTAGGAGTTGATCTTCAGACGTTGCCCATGCCAGGAGAGTGCTTTACCCCAAAATCAAGTCCCCGGGGGCCCTTACTAGGGCATTCTACGTAAAATTTTTACCACTGAGCTATGCACCCGGCCCCTCACTGGTAGGTTTTAGGTAACTACTGCTGAAATGCATCCACAGCCTTTTAATTAAAATAATAATTAAATAAACTTACTGTCACTGTGTGTGGTGTGTGTGACCTTTGGCATTCCTGCAAAGGTCAGAGGAGCACTTTGTGAAGCTGGCTCTCTCCTTTCCCCTTTAGCAGGGGGAATCCAACTCAGGAGGCCAGGCTTGTGTGGCAAACACTTCTACCTGTTGAGCCATTTTGTCAAGCCCGCAGGACCCTTTTGGTACTTTTTTTTTCCATCTTCTATCCTTCTATCTATTGCTTTTCCAGACTCACTGGAACCTTGGACACACTCTGTGGCCACCACAGGCTTTGAGCTTACAATCCTGCTGCTTCAGCCTCTCCACACCTTATGTAGCTGGTCTTCACCACCAGAACTGGCTGTGTTTCGCATTCGTTCGTTTGCGGAGAGGGTCTCACCTAGCGTAGGTCAGTTTCAAGTTTGAGCTTGATATGTAGCCAAGGATGGCCTTGAATGTCTGATCTTTCTGTTTCCATCTCCCAAGTGATAGGATGACAGGTGTGTGCCAACATGTCTGGCTATAAATTTCAGGTTTAATATGACAAATTAATATGATTTTAAAATCATTTTTATACGTGTGGGTGTTTTGCCTGTGTATGTATGTATATATATGTATGTGTGTGTGTGCGTGTGTGTGTATTGCAGATATAGAGTGGCCATGGTGGTCAGATAAGGGCATTAGATCCCTGGAACTGGAGTTACAGATGGTTGTAAGCTGCCATCCCGGTGTTGGGATACAAACTTGGGTCCTCTGAGAGAGCAGTGCACTGCTCTTACCCACTGAGCCATCTCTCCAGCCTCTTAATATAATATTTTAATATGATACCTTAGATTTATTCTTTGAGTATTCACGGACACACAATATTGCCCTGGATGTTATGGATTTATAGTTGAATTTAAGGCCTGCCCCACAGGAGGAAGTGTGTGCCTAGAACTACAAATCTGGCCAAGAACTCACAAATTACTAAAAAATAATATTCAGCATTAAAATTTATTTATATATTTCTCTCTTTATGTGACACATGCATGAAGCTATTTGAGAAGGTTAGAAGAGGCCACCCGACTCCCTGGAGCTGGAGTTACACAGATGGTTGTGAGCACCATGTAGTTTCTGAGAACAGAAGCTACATCCTCTGCAAAAGCATCACATTCTCTCTCTCTGCGTGTGTGTGTGTGTGTGTGTGAGTGTGAGTGCCTCCCTCCTCTCCCTCCTCCCCACGCTGTGTGTTTTTTCTCTTTCTGTCTCTCTTTCTCTTCATATGTCTGAGTATTTGTCTACATATATGTCTGTGCACTATGTCTGGTGCTAAGGAAGCCAGAAGGGAGCATCAGATCCTCGGGAGTTAAAAGTGGTCGTGGTGAGCTGCCATGGGGGTTCTGGGAGTTGAACTCAGCACTCTTAATAGCCGAGCTATCTCTCCAGCCCCAATAATTCATAATTTTTTTAATAAAAGAGAACTCATCTTTTCTGCTTCAGCCATATTATAGATTGCCACATGGCTGATAGTTTCACTGAACTTTGTTTAAGAGACCATCCCTAGCCAGCCAGTGGCTGTTTGGTGTCATGTGGTATGAAACATGGCTGACTGGGCTGTTTGAGGACCATTCTCCTCCTCAGCGTGTGTGGGTGTGCCAAACACTTTGCACAATTAGATTCCAACTCTGGTCCAGCTTGAAGGGGACCCGCCCCAGGACCCATTACTGTTTTTGGCTTCAGTCCCTCCTAGTGCAGAGGTGGGGTTGGAGGGCTATGAGGATGTTCTCATTAGCTGTAGGAGAGGAGGGAGCATCAAAGAAGCGGGTGTCGCTCTAAAATGAAGGCAAATGAGAATGAGGAGATCAGAAGCAATAAGCCATCAGAATCTGTGGGTGAGTCAGGAGTTGCTGGAGTCAGTGTGTGCGGTATTCCTCTGGGCAGGGCAGGGCTGGAAGGGTGACTGACTTTCAGCTCTTGAAGTGATTGTGAGCTGCCATAGGAGTCACCAGCAAAGGTTCAGGACAGAGATCGGAGGACAAGGAAAGACATAAAGTCGAGTGTCTTGATGAGACCTTAGTGACAAGTGCTGGGAATAACTCCAAACACAAATGCATCTTTTTGTTTGTTTGTTTTTCAAGACAGGGTTTCTCTGTGTAGCCCAGTGTGTCCTAGAACTCTCTCTCTGTAGACCAGGCTGGCCTGGAACTTAGAGATCCACCTGCTTCTGCCTCCTGTGTGCTGGAATTAAAAGAGTGTGCAAGGATGCATATCTTAATAGGACCAACAGCGCTCTCTCTGTCTCTCTCTCTCTGTCTCTGTCTCTCTCTCTCTCTCTCTCTCTGTGTGTGTGTGTGTGTGTGTGTGTGTGTTTGTGTGTAGGTCACAGGTCAACCTCAGTTATCCTTCCTCAGGCACAGCTCACCTTTGATCTATTACTGACCTAGGGCTAAGTAGGCTAGGCTGGCCAACAACAAAACCCCACAGATTCATCTGTCTCTACCTCCCCAGCACTGGGTTCTGATTTTCATGTTCCCAAGGCAATCACTTTACTGAGCCAGCTTCTCAGCTCCAAAATTTCTCCTTATGTTTGTAGCTATTTATTTTCTTACCTGTGAAATGAGGGTGATGATTTGGTGGGCTGGAGGGAGAAGTCAGTGGTTAAGAGCATTTGCTACTCTTTCAGGGGACCAAAGTTCAGTTCCTGACAACCAGGTCAAGTGGCACACAAACACCTGTAACCCCAGCTACAGGGGATCTGACTCCTTCTTCTGCCCTTCACAGGGACTATCCTCATGTGCACATACACACATATAGATAGACACACATAGAAATAAAATTTAAAACAAGCAAACAACAACAAATAGCTACTAGGTCTGAGAAGCATCTTCCTTCACTGCCTGTTGGGCTCAGTATTTTCTCTGTAGCCATGTTTCTTATGCACAACTTTAGGTAACCCTTCTACTGTGCTTTGCTCTCTCCCACTTTAGAGGATGGCACAGTGAGACTCACAAGAATGAAGTCCTGAAGTCACAGGGTGAGCAACTCTGTGTTGGACTGACCTGTGAGGCCACGTTCTTTTCTGTCACACCCTGAGGCAGAATGTCTCAGCAGGACTGAGTGTGAAGGAGGCTGCTCTTGTGGGTGCCAGCTGTTTTGCAAAATGCTATTTATTTAAGGACTTCCAGCTGATGTGGGCTTGCCGCTAAGAAAACAACAGTGAACACCACATATGCTTCACCTGCTCTCGGGACCAGTGCTTACTCACAAAACCAGCCTCACTAACGAACACTCTGAGTGCTAGACATGCACAGTAACATCTAGGGACCATGGCTTTTTTTTTTCCTTACTACCCCGATTCTTTTGTAGCAGGATCTCATGTAGACCAAATAGACTCAAACTACCCATGTAGCCAAGGTTGACCTTGAACTCTCTCAATCCTCCTGCTTCCAACCTCCCCCGTTGCTAGGACTGCAGTCATGAATCACCACACATGGTTTATGCAGTGCTTCCAGGACTCCACCGTTGCTTGATCTGGGCGTCCAAGTCAGGAAGACTCTCAGAGGCCAGAGTCACATGGCAGGGTCTGCATTCTGGGGTCTGACTTGGGACTCAATGGGAGAAAGTGTCTTGAGCCTGAGTAACTTAGTTTGAATATAGTCATCATGGAGCTCTTGTCAGGACAGGGCTGCTTGGGAGAAATTACCTTAGAGTTGGTTTGAGAGGAAGGATCGGAATTGTGTCTGGAGGTCACGGTCAGTGGAGCAGGTGCTCATCTTGGCCACTGGGAAATCAGGCTGTGGCTGGAGGATCAGACATTCAGCTATAGAGCAAGTTCAAATTGGGGGGGGGGGGGCAGAGTGAGACACTGTATCAAAATAAAAAGTAAAAAGATATCTCAAAATGTAGCTAAACAGTAGAGCCCCTGCCTACAATACCCCAGTAAGAGGCTCAGTGGTAGGGCTCCTGCTTAGACTCCCTGAGTTGAGTGGCTGGGAACATGGCTTTCAGCTGCCTGCTTCAGTTGCCATGGCTGCTACCCATCATTATGGATGCCGACCCTCTGGACCGATAAGCACAAATAAACTCTTCTATAAACTACTTTGTGGTGTTTTTCACAGGAACAAAAAAGTAACTAATACAATCATATATGTGGCTACTTCTCGTCTGTTTATCTGCATGCACATGCTAAGAAGGCTCGAACAGCGTGTAAGAGGCCTTCCTTTATCACTTTCCACCTCAGCATCTGGAGGTAGGCTTTCTCAATGCACAAGAAGCTAGCCCATCAGCTAGGCTAGCTGACCAGATCTCTTAAGATCTGCCTGTCTCCACCTACCCCAATAATGAGGTTGCAGGCATGCGCAACATGTTTGGTTTTTTTATGTGGGTGCTGAGGATTTGAACTCAGGTCCTCACTGAGCCATCTCGCCAGCCCTATCATGAGTTATTTGATTGTTGTTTTTATGCAAGTCTGTCAACACCTTGAAATAAAAGGGTCTCTATCCAAGCGTGTGCATCTCTGTATCTTTGATATGTCAGCCAGCCTGGTATACAGTTAATACTCAAAATAGATCTAGCAAGTGTTTGAGGGTTTGGGTTTCTGGGGAAAAAGGGGGGGGGAGGAAGATAAGGAGAGGAGTCCAGACCTGGACTGGGCTTCATATTGAGGGCCATAGTTGGGCTGCCCTCATAATCAACACCAAGACTGAAAGCTAGAACACAGAAGGATGCTCAGAACAGCCAAGAGAGGAAGACATGCCATTGCTGATGTGTTCACTGGCTCAGGAACAATATTGGAACCCAGAAAGTCGCCTAAGTTCATCCACAGTGGGTTGGCCTGGCCCACTGCCATGTCCCTTTATGGTTCTGACAAGGCTGCTACAGGCTCATAGTTGGCACCCAGAAGGGGGACACAATGAGGTAGGATGAGAAATGAGCCATCCTTTTTATTTTTGTGAGACAGTATCCGTGTGGTCCTTTGAGTCCACTTAAGTAGCCCACTCACCTTGTGAGTGTTGGAAAGACAGGCACGTGGTACCACATCTCTTTCCAGTCTCCTTTAGAACGTAAGACTTCCCCAGGGAGGGTCTAGGCTGTGACTCAGCAGCAGAGCCCTCGCCTACTTCGTGCAAGGTGCTGGATTTAATCCCCAATACTTTCCCCACCAAAGGAAGGAGTGGAAGCTTTTGAAAAAAAAGTGAGATAAGGGAGCTCTTTGGGAGGTGGGTGGAGATTTTATTAGATAATGTTTGATACATACATTTTTGTTATGAAACATAATATATGGAGAGACCTGTGTATTATATGAGTAAAGATCACTCTGGCCGCTAGAGAGATGGCTCAATGGGAAAATGTGCTTGCCACCAGGTCCCACGTGTTGAAAGGAGACAATAAACTCCCCAAAGTTGTCCTCTGACCTCCACATACAAACCATAGCAAACGTGCACACAGACAATGAATAAATATAATTTACAATTTTTTTAATGAACAGAGAGTAGACCTACATTCATATGTGCCCCACTGGTTTGGGAGGTAGAATCTTTTAAAAATTTTTATATGTCTGTTTGGGCTGGGATTGAGTTCAGCCTCAAAGGCAGGGCTGGATCCAGCAGGTAGGAATTCCAACACACGGGTCACAATCATGGTGTGGGGTCTGGGCCACCCCAAGAGAAGGTTAGAAAATGATTCTTGTAGGGCTCCAAACCGAATGCACCTCTGCCCTCCTCACCTGCTTGGATTCTGCTCCAGGGACCGACCCCTTGACATGGTGGTGCCAGAATGTGTGGAGGCGGCTGCCGTAAAGAGGGTGGAGGCAGAGATCTGTGGTATCTACTGTTGGGGCTGCCTCAGGGATTTCAGATAACCCTAAACTCCAGAGACAGCCCCACCTGTGCCCCAGGGAACTGGAGGCGGTGCGGGGGCAGAGGAGGTATAAAAGGACCAGCCCTAGAGGAGGCTGAAGGCACTGGGCTCCAGGAGGACACGGAGCTTAACCAAGTCACTCTCCCAGGTGAGAGGAACTCTCAAAGGGGGAGGAGTGCACAAACCGTCCTGGAGATGGGGGCTCCAGGGTCCTAGACAGGAGGCTCTGAGGGGCAAAGAGGCTTGGGATCCACCCACAGGATGGAAGGAAAGAAGCTTAAGCTGCCCTGGGACAGGGTCTGAGAGAGGAGGGCCGGGGTCTGGACTCAGATCTAAGGGAGGTGAGCTGGGAGTGGACTCCAGAGTCTGAGAGAGGAGGGCTGGGACCTGAACCCTAAGGTTTTAGGGAGGGGGAGCTCCGTCTAGATTTCTGAATCCCAGAGGGAGGAGACCTGAGGCCTGGATTCTTGGCTCCAAGAGAAGAGGCAGGGCTGTGTCTTAGGGCATCCCTCATCATCCTTAGCTCCAGCAACATTTACCTTTCTCATCTGGCAGCGGCGGAGGCACCATGGTGAGAGTCTGGCTCCCTGCCCTGCTAACTGTGCTGCTGTCCTTAGCTTCGGAAACTGCTGGACAAGGTGATGGCTTTCCCAGTGTCCCTAACACCCTGAGTCTGAACCCTCTCTCCCAGACAGCTTCTTCTGGGAAGTCTGACCCTGTGGCTCAGTGACCCTGCGTTGTCTTCTCTTCTTGCCTCAATCAAACAGGCTCCCTGGGGGCCCTGCTGGCTCCAGCAGTCTGTAGCTATCTGTAGGCAACATGATCTGCCCCTAACCCACTCACTCATCCTCTGCATGATCCTCCACCCCCCTCCCTCTGCCTTTTTTCCTGAGCCTTATAGAATCATCTCTGAGCCTATAAATCCCTGCTCAGTATCTCTTCTCCCTGTGATGCTGAATGCCCCTGTGTGCCTGTGCCTCTGTTCAGATCAGGGTAACAGAAATGGAGACAGAATTATAGATGGCTACCCATGTGAGAAGGGCTCCCACCCATGGCAGGTGGCTCTGCTCAGAGGCGATCAACTTCATTGTGGGGGAGTGCTGGTCAGCGAGCAATGGGTGCTCACAGCAGCCCACTGCAAAATGGGGTAAGTGCTGCAAGGGCAGGCAGGGTGAGTCTGTCTTCTCTGGGCCTCTCTCTCTCCACCCCCCTCGGTTTCTGCCTCTCTGTGTCTGTCTCTCTCCCTCTCTCCCCCTCCTCCTCTGCCTCTCTGAGTGTCACCTTTTTCTCTCAGTCAGTACACTGTGCATCTGGGCAGTGATAAGATAGGGGACGAGAGTGCCCAGAAGATTAAGGCTACGAAGTCATTCCGACACCCTGGCTACTCCACAAGAACCCATGCCAATGATATCATGCTCGTGAGATTGGACAAGCCAGTCAAGATGTCACCCAAAGTGCAGAAAGTCAACCTTCCTACGAAATGTGAGCCCCCAGGGACCTCCTGCACTGTCTCTGGATGGGGTACCACGACCAGCCCAGATGGTAAGTTGTCTCAGGGTGAGATCCGGCACGGACCTTCTCCCTGAAGTCAAGAGTTCAGGCCCCTGCCCTCCTCCCCCCACTCCAGGAGTCCAGATCTCAGCGCTCCTCCCCCAGATCCCTGATCCCGACCCAGCCCCTCAGCCATGCACCTAGGCCCTTACACAGCACTAGCTGAAGTCCTCCTCCCCACAGTGACCTTTCCCACGAATCTGATGTGCTCGGATGTGAAGCTCATCTCCTCCAAGGAGTGCAAGAAGGTGTACAAGGACCTGCTGGGGAAGACCATGCTGTGTGCCGGCATTCCTGACTCCAAGACCAACACCTGCAATGTAAGCCCTCGCTGCCCTCCCCCCTCAAGCCTCTCTCTGTCCACATCAACATGAAGCTCCTTGTCCCAGTCTGGCCTGGCCATGCCCCAGGCCCCACTTCTTTAGCTCTCTCACTTTCTGTTGGTCAACAACTGCTGTTCATGCATGGAGTGAACCAGGCCGAGGTTAGTAGCTCAGTGGGAGAGAGATGGAGGTAGAGATGTACCCAAACTTTGCAGAAGCTTCAAAATTTGGTGATTGATATTATTTCATGTTTTCATTTTTGCAACACTCTTCCTCTGTGGTGCAGGCTAGTCTGTAACTTGCTCTGTAACCCAGGTTAGCCCCAAATAACCAAGGCTAACCTAAAACTATATAGCCAAGGCTAGCCCCAAATTCACAGCAATATACCTGCCTCGGCTTCCCAAGCACAGAGCTTATATGGGTAAACAGTACACTGTACTGAACATTCCTCTTTAGACTTTGTTTCTAAGTTTTATTTAAATTTTTATGTGTATGAATGTTGTCTGAGCATAAGTATGCCTGGGACCCAAAAGAGACCAGAAAAGGAAGTCAGATCCCCTGGAACTGAAGTTAGAGGTAGTTATGAGTTACTATTGTGGGTGCTGGGAATTAAACCAGTGTCCTCGGCAAGAGCAGGCAAGGCTATTAACCTCTGAGTCATCTCTCTAGCCCCTGGTTTTGTTTTTCAGACAAGGTCATGTAGCCCTGTCTGGTCTTGAACTCACTCTGTATCTGAGGCAGAATTCGGAGCCCTGGTCCTTCTGCCCCCACTTCTGGAGTGGTGGTGCCCAGTCTCCTCATGGCTTTTCACTTTTTTTTTTAATGACCCCTGACCTGACATTTTCTGCTTGACGCAGATGCTGTCTGTGGACTGGGACCTGGGGCAAGAGTGGAGCTTCACAGCTTGTCATGAACCTCTGCCTTTGGGCAATATTTTTCCTACCTTTTTTAAAAATCCTAATTTTGTGTTATTCCTTTCCCATTTTGCTGCCTGTCTGTCCTGGGCTGACTTCGGTCTCCCTGGCTGTCTCCGATCTCCCCGGGCTCCTCTCCTTTTCACCCTCCTTCTTTTTCTCTTCCCCCTTCTCATTTTCTTATCTTCTTGTCTCCTTCCCCTCTTCTTTTTCTTCTTCCTCCCTCTTCCCTGCCCTCCTCCTGCCCTCTCCACCTCTTCTTTCCTTCTCCTCTCCTCTTCTTTATCCTCCTTCCTCCCGACCCCCTCAACACTCAGGAAAGATGCTCCGCTGTGTGTTGAAGAACTGACTGACACATTCCTGTCCCTGAGAACCAGGGCATCCCTCCCCCAGGCCAGGGTCAGCTTCCTGACAGCCCAAGGGTTTACTACCCAATCCCTAGAGAAGATTCCCCATCTCACCAGCCTTAATCAATCGATCTTATCAGTAAGGACATTGTGCTTGAATCCGAGGAAGTCCTACCCTTTCCTGCCAGGAAGCTCTAATGGAACCCAGGTCATCACTATGACAGTATGGATTTCTACTCTCCCATTGGTTCCCCAAGTTCATTCTCATTAGCCAGGGTGAAAGTCAAATCAGTTTATCAGGACAAAGTCTGAACTACAGGGTGCCTGAGGGCCACAGAGCTTTCTTCTGAAGTCAAAAACTAACTTCCTCTGTTCCCCATAGGGTGACTCAGGGGGACCCCTGGTGTGCAATGACACTCTTCAAGGTCTGGTGTCCTGGGGAACATACCCTTGTGGCCAGCCCAATGATCCAGGTGTCTACACTCAAGTCTGCAAGTACAGCCGGTGGATGGAACAGACCATGAAAACCTATCGCTAAGCACCAGGAGTCAAGCTGAGAGCCTCCGGGCTTCGTAGAGGAAGGACAACCGCGGCAGCACTGTAGAGCCCTGTCTGTACCTTTTCTCCAAGACATAGCCAAGCCTGAACCCTGTGCAGAGTTTACAAACTAATCAGAATCCCAGAGACCTAAATGCAATGCAAGTCAAGAGACAAGAAACTGAGGGCTGTGGAAGATAATGCAAGAGCCGGGAATTCCTGCATTGGAAAGTGGTTGGTAACTGAAAGACCTTCATCCACCACCTTTGGCTCGGGCCATCTTTAAAAAAAATCAAGTTTGGATTCAGTACATTATTTATTTTAGGGAAAAAGAAGAATGAAACTGTTAACATGTTCTAAAGTAGTAGATTATTTAAATGGTAGTTCGATTTCTCTCAGAATATGATGAAGTTGTGCAAAGGGATCCCTCAGCTGTGAATGGCTAGCCTCATGCAGGAGTGACTGTCATTATGTCATGTGTAACAGCTGACCTGAGCTGGACATGCCAAATGAAATAGGTACAAATAAAACCCAAGTGATACTGATGTGTGTGCTCATAGCCCAAAAAATAATGGCGGGACAGCTGGGAACATGGAAGGGTGAGGGAGGAGACCCATGAGGAAGAGTTTGCTAAGATATTGTAGATGGCCCAATGGGTAAAGGTGCTTGCTGCCATGCTGGACAGGACTTAAGTTCCATCTCTAGGGCCTGCACAGTGGAAGGAAATAACCGACCCATGCATGTTACCCTCTGCCGTCCAGATGTGCTGTGGCACATGGTGCCTGCACACATACATGAACATGAAACCAACTTAACATGTAAATAAATTATTCTGATACTCTTAATTTTTAAGAACATTGCAGCTGGTTTTCAGCCTGGCCCTGGTGGGTGGTATGTTTTTCCTCTATTTCTTGGGTTTCTGTTTTTCTCACACATAACAAGGGAGCTAGAGAGGAAAGAAGGGAGGGAAGAAAAAATGAACAGTAAGTCCTCTTAGGTGACAGGAAGTTTTCACTGAGGGGTGGAGGAGACAGAAACTGGACACTTAGGTCCTCTGGGGGTCAGCCAAGAGTAAGCATCCAGAAACTCAGGTCAGAGAAAGATGGTATGAGTAGGCTTATCCCAAAAGGTCAGGGGGGGCTCTGGCAGGGAGGGGTGCTTTGTGACTCAGAGCAGAGCCACACCTAGGCAATCTGCCTTCCTTCTCGAGGCAGTAACACCTCAGAATCTGCTGACAAAGGGATGCAGTCCAGTGGAGGGCCTGCCCATCCCACCTGTCCTTCCTGTTTTTCTCCCAGAATTCCTTTCCCACAAAGGAAAGGAATGGGTCCTTCCCATCGCTCTTCAGTGTCTCCACTGACGGCTCTCAGCCAGTCATCCAAAAATGCTGCAGCTACTAAAAGCTGCCCATGGTAACACACAGAAGAGACCCCAGACCCAGGGGTCTAGGCCATAGCCTTTCTCCCTCAGACCCAGAAACCTAGGCTCCTTTCCTTCCACAGACCCAGGAATCCAGACCCAGCCCTCTTTTCTCAGGCTCCAAGGGTCCAAACTTTTCCCCTCCTCCCTCAGACCTGGGAGTCCAGGCCCTGGCCTTCCTCCATCAGGCTTAAGTCCAGACCTGTTGTTTTCTGAAACTGTGTCTCATTTAAAAATTCCAAGGGAACCTGTCCCTCTATTTCCATGGAGTTTCATCAGCTTTTCCTATCTCTTCAAATCACCCAAATCACCATTTAATCTAAAATTTTTAAGGGTCTGGTGTTGTGGTGTATATCTTTAATTTCAGTATTTGGGAGGCTGAAGCAGGAAGATTTCTATGAGTTTGAGGTCAGCCTGGTCTACACAGCCAGTTCCAGGCTAGTCAAAGCTACATAG
Source organism: Pachyuromys duprasi (assembly GCA_028658305.1). Classification (NCBI taxonomy): domain Eukaryota; kingdom Metazoa; phylum Chordata; class Mammalia; order Rodentia; family Muridae; genus Pachyuromys; species Pachyuromys duprasi. The sequence goes on along the minus strand of CM053762.1, from coordinate 5,027,855 downwards.
TGAGACCCTGTCTCAAAAAAGAGTGAAAAGGGGGTTTTGAGGATGGCTCAGTGGGTAAAGTGTTGGTTATGCAAACTCAGGATCTGTGCTTGGGTCACCAATACACACATAAATGTAGCACATGGCTATTCACATGTTTGTAATCTTATTGCTGAAGAGATGGGGACAGAATCTGGGGGTGCAGGGCAGGGGATTTCTTGCCATCCAGTCTGTTTATCTTTAGACAGCCAGAGATGCTGTCTCGAAAAATAAGGTGAAGACATCCAGTGTCAACATTCACACACACACACACTACTCAGAAGTAAAATAAAACATAACTTTAAAAAAAAAAAGTAATCCAGGCTGGAAAGATGGCTCAGAGGTTAAGAGCACTGGCTGTTCTTCCAAAGGTCCTGAGTTCGATTCCCAGCAACCACATGGTGGTTCATAACCATCTATAATGGTATCTGGTGCCCTCTTCTGATAATAAACAAACAAATAAATAAATCTTAAAAAAAAAAAAAAAGGAATCCAGAGTCACATGGTACTGACTCAGTCTGGAGCCGTTGAGCCTGGCTACAGCAAGAGTTTGATTGGGTTACAAAGACATACGTTCATACTCTGGTTGTTCAGAAAGGGCTTTGTTTTTCACTTGGCCAGACACCAGACTTACAGTTAAAAACCAATTGTTTGTGGAACTTGGCTCCTTGCCATTAAAAACCTACTTGTGGCACCTACAATCTATTTGCCGTGTATATGTGTGTCTATCTCTTCTCTTGCTTCCCCTTCCTTCTCCCTCTCCTTTCTTTAGGTATCTAAATGGGAATCAACAGCCTCGGAAGCCAGCAAGGGTAGACCCCCATCTCCTGTTTTGCTGGTAACATTATAAAGGGAAATATAATCTTTGAACCCATGTGGGGAGTACTGAGATGTGCCCCGACTGGTGCATTAGTGACATGAGGGTTTAGAAGGGTAACCAACCACTTTCTGATTGGATTTGAGGCCTGCTTCAAAGGAGGGAATTCATGCCTAGCATTGTAAACCGCCGTTGGCTTGGGAGCTCATAGGCCCTGTGGTGGGGGAAGCATGGTCATTTAACTTAAATGACCGTATTGTCAAACTGCCTTCTGAATATTTGTTTATACCTATAGATTAGTGCTGCTTTCAACCTTGACCAGAGAAGCCTCCTTGTGCAATGAGCAGAAATACAGAGACTCAAACCTGGTAAAAGTGCTTAAAGTAAGCGACTGCTGAGGGTTCAGCCCTAAAGGGGACAGCTACATCAATAACTACAAGGCTCAGAGAATGCTGAAGAGGAATGTGTAAGAATGGTAGAGCACAATGGAACGCTGTCTTCTGGACAGGACTGTCTGTTGCTGTTGTGCTCACGAACTCACAGAAAGTATGGTTAACTGCCTAAAAGGAGAGGAAAGAAGAGAGTGGAAAGGAAAGAAAAAAGAGGGGGTGGGAGGGACCAAGACAAGATCCATCAATATTTCAACAGGCAGAACTAATCAAACTCAATACCCCACAAACACAAAAAGGAGGAAAGAGAGAAAGGAGAGGACATGAAAGTGGGAAGGAGATCAGAGTGGGAGGCGGAATACGAGGAGGATATAATCAACATGCCTTGTATGGGGTGTATGAAATTATCAGAGTGTAATACAAGATGCTCTTTAAAACAACACAAGCATGATCTAGGTCATGTCAGCTTTGTAAACATAAAATACCTAGTGTTTGTGGACAAGAAGGAAAAAGAAAGGAAGAGAGAGAGAAGCAGAGATATCAGGTATTTGTTGAAGACCACTAAGAAGGAACGACTTCCTATTGGTCAAAAGAATGGAATCTCCCTCTCGTCTGGGTGGAGACATGACAGTGATCTGCTTCAAAGATTAGAGTATGACGAGCTACTGTAGGCTACTATCTCCTCAAGAGTTAATCCAGATGGACCTGTCAATTACCTGGTCAGGAGTCCACCTCACAGGAAATCTGAATCACCTGAAGGCATGCTAAGGTGAAGGGAGGAATAATTATCCCTTTAATGAGATCATGAATTCATCCTTCCCAGAAACCCCTCCTCCATGCAGGAGCTTGTGCTGCCTACATGCTTTTCTGAGTTACTTTTCTTTATGTTTCTTTCAGATACTGGCCCAAACCCAGGTATACTCTCCCTGAGACTCTGGGATTTCTCATTCTGTCTCTGAAGGCCCCTTCCCCTTCCACTTTGCTGCTGCTTGCCAACCTCCATTGCTGAACATGCGAGCAAAATTAACAGCTTTCTCTCCATCTCCCTCCAATGGGCAACTTGCCTTCTCTGGTTTTTTTTTTTTTTTTTAAATACAAGATTTTGGTTTGGCTTGGTTTTTCAAGACAGAGTTTCTCTGTGTAGCCTTGGCTGTCCTGAACTTGCTCTGTAGAACAGGCTGGCCTTGAACTCACAGAGATCTACCTGTCTCTGCCTCCCTGACTACTGGGATTACAGGCATGTGTCCTAGTGCCTGACTAAGACATTATTTTTATTAAATGTTAAATAATTTCATATGTGCCCGGTTCCCCCTCCAATTTGTAACAAAATTATTCCTCCAAGTCAGTTTTTTAAAATTTTTTATTAATAGAACTAAGAATGCCATAAAGAAACCCCAATTTTTCCAGCAAAACTCACCCCTTGGTGTGCTGTTTCTCTCTCTTTTCCCTTCTTCCCTTGGCCTCCTGTTTCTTCTCCTCTCCTCTCCAATGCACCTCCTCTCTCCTTCCTTTCCCACCTCTCTTCTCTCTTCTCCTCCCCCTTTTCTTCCTCTCCTCTCTGCCTGTCTTTTTTCTCCTTCCTCTCCTATTGTCCCTCTCCCTCTCCCCCTCCTCCATATTCCTTTCTCTGGCTCTCTCCTTTTCCTCTTCTCCTTCTTTTCCGTCCCCGCTCTCCCTCCTCCCACAGTAGGTGGAAGTCCGCTGTCTGTGCTTGCTGTCTTGCTATCTTCCCCATCTGTGTTCCCACCTCTTGGCATCCTCATAAAGATTAAACAATTTTACGTGTGAACAGTGCGGGGACAGCGTCAGACACAGCAAGAGCTGGCTCTCGGTGTGCGCAGCTTCTCACAATTTTTTCTGTCTGCTCTCATAATATTTCCTTTACATTTTTTAATTGAATATTTTGGCTGATTAAGTCAATCTAGATGAAAACATTCAAAACTTAAGCATGCATGGTCTGATCAAATATAATGAAGGTTACTGACAGATGTATGGCTAGGAGGGCTTCACTCTCTCTTTGGAGATTTTCTGATCCTACCGGTAACATGGGAATAGAGAAGAGGCAATGGGACAGGAATGGGCACGGATAGGCCACAGAGACTCAGATCCTCTGTGTTCCCTCCTTTCCCCACAAGGATGCTCCCTTCTGGACCCGCTTACCTGTATTGTAGTAAGGAAATGTACTATCATCTTTGGGGAATTATAGAGAGACGGGCTCGGTCACTGCCAAGCTGGAACACGCCCACGTTAGAACACTGAAGTACTCCATTTTGGAACAATGTTAGAACATACCATGTTGGAATACATTATATTGGAATATAGCATGTCAAAGCAGGCCATATTTAGAAAGTGCCATGTTGGATGCTGCCATTTTTGGAACACAGCATATTTGGATGCTGCCATTTTGTCTCCTGTTATGTTGGAATAGCATAATGATGGAAGTTGAATTACAGTTCAAGCTCTACCACTTCCTGTGTGCTTGTGCTTGAGCCATGAACTTCCCTACTCCATGCCTCAGTTTTCCTATCTCTAACAGGAGCGGATGTGATGAAGTCATGCTAGTAGTCATGGGTCAACATTTCCTGAGTTCCCTGTGGATACAGCAGTGAGTCAGCACCATCCATGCCCTCATGGCTCTCAAGATCCAGTGGGGGAGATGGACACTGACACAAATGGCTCTGGTCCAGGGTAACACCTGGAAGGAGACACCTGTGGAAGCCCACACAGGAGAATGACTAACCTGACCATGGCAGGTGGCTTTGGGTGGTGTCCAGTGGAAACTTGTTCTGAGAGACAATGTTCCAGCCAAGACCAAAGGAGAAGAGGTGGTCCACAGGAAAAGGTGGGGAAAGCATGCAACAAAGAGGAAACCAGAAGCAGAGACTCTGAGGCCACAAGGCATGGAGCCGCTTGGGACACTTGACGGGGTCCAAAGCCAGAGCACAGGAAGATGGGTAGGGCTGGTCCGAGCAGTACGTAGCCAGGGCGCTTCGGCGCCTTCAGGGGTAAAGACATAAGATGAGCTCCCTCGGAGTGGAGTTATAGGTACAAAGGCCCATCAGATTCCAAGCACTCCATATGCAGGACATGAGGCCAATGGGTCCTTTGCCGACTTTCACATCCTAAACTCACATAGCTTTAATGTCTTGAGTTATATAAAGGAACTGAATAAACTCCTGATTTTGCTTTTACCGTACCTGGGCTCGAACCAGGGCTTCATACATGCTAGGTCAACACTGAGCTGTGGAGCTGTGGTGCCAAGTTTCTTTTCAATTTTAATTTTAAGATGGGGTCTCATTCTGTAGCCTAGGCTGGGCCTGAACTTGTAGCTCTCTCACCTCAGCCTCCCTACTGCCTGGGATGACAGGCCTGTACGCCACCAAATTCACCACCTGCTTTATCTTTTTAGCTGCTCTCTTATTTCTTAAATTAACGTTCAAGAAACAAATGAAAATCACACATGCTTATGGCATTTTAATAAATGTACACATACAACGTGGAAAGGCATTACTCCACATCTTTGTGATGGGAAGATAACACCAGGTGGTAATGCTGAGGAGCGTAGCCATGCTAGGCATGCTCTCAATCTCTGAGCCACACTCTCAGTCCCTCGCTGGGGGACTCTGAGCTGATATTCTATCTTCAGCTCCTCACTGGGCAGAAGCAGGTTGTACCACTGAGCCTAACAGAACCCAGCACTGTGAGATCCTAGGCAGGAGGTCTAAAAATAAACCACACCCAAGCCCCTCACTGGGGGATTATAGGCAGATGTTCTACCTCCAAACCACACCTGCAGGCCTTTGCTGTGTGTGTGTGTGGGGGGGGGTGTGTCCAACGAGAGCCTCTGCAGCTGAGCCACCCCCCAGCCTCTGGTTGCTGAAGATCCTCCAGTCTCAGGCTGAGAAGTGGGACCTCGCTCCAAGAGGCATGAGGAATTGGGGCAGATCTATGAGAAGGGAGGCCAGGGGTTAGTCCAAGCAAAGTACAGGGTGACCCTTCTTGTATTCTAGTGAGTGCTTCAGAGAATGAAGAGAGCTGGGGTGGCTGAGGAACCAGTCTGAACTGGGGCCAGAACATGGGAGCAGAGGAGTGGGACCCCCAGAGGGAAGCAGGGGGACAAGGTTGGATGTCCAGTGAGCTGTGTGTGGGGAACTGACTCTGCGTCTGAGGAGACAGTGGGGCACAAGAAGGAGATGCCAAGTTCAGAAGAGACCTAGTGTGAAGTGCCCAGTGTATCCTCAGTGCTAGCTAAAGTCTTCATTAACTGGGGTGATGGGAGCTGAGTAATACAAGGAGATCAGGTAAATGAAAGGAGAAGGTCACACGAGTGTCATGACCAGCAAACGCCGAGGGGCACATTATTCATGCTTGCTGTTGCTATTGCCTGATGGTTTCCTAGTATGTCCCCATTTTTCCTCTTCATTCCCACACCCTTCCTCAGGTCCCTCCACCCTCCACCTTCTACAAGTCCCTCCCTTACAGCCCACATTGACCACTGCCTGCTCTTTCCACATATGCCGGCATCCTCTCTTCTTCACTGACTATTTCTTCCCAGACCCAAGTTCAAAGGCACCTCCCCATAATTCTCCCAGTTCATGACATCACTTTCCAGTGCTCTTGCTTATCTCCCTTGGTGTTGCTCCCCAGTTTCTGCATGCCAGATTCTCTCTACTGGTGCATCTCTCCGTTTATGCAAACATTTTATCTGTGAGTCTATAAACCCTTCTATACCTCAGTAGCTGCCCACACCCCCACCTTGCCATCTCTTCTTTCACCCCGAGAATATAACTGCATACCACATGCACACACATTTCCCCAAGTAGTACAGGAAAAGAGCCAGAAGAGAAACAGAAAATACAGAGTCCAGGGAGCTGGGAGACAGACATTCAGACAAACAGACAGACAGACACAGGCAGACACAGTGACACAGAGAGAAATCAAGAGGGACAGAGAAAAAATATGGAGAGAGACAGAGATGCAGAGAGAAAGGAACAGAGAAATAGAGACGAAATCAGACAGAAACAGAAGTGGAGAAAGATACAGACACAGGTAGAAAGGCAATTAGAAAGAGACAATACTGACAGACAAACAAACAAATGCACAGAAGGAAAGACACAGATAAAAATATGCAGACATATACAGAAAAAGAGGAAAGAGACAGAGAAATAAAAAGGGGGAGAAACAGACCTGCGGAAAGAGAGGCAGATACAGAAAGCGTGAGACAGGCACAGGGCAGGAAAAACAAAAGAACAAACAAAACAAAAACAGACCAAAGGCTTCAGAGATGCAAATACTTTAAGATGGAGGGAGACAGACCCTGGGAGGGATGGGGCCAGAGAACTCAAAGGCGAGAAGACTTGGAGGAGAAGCTCCAGAGCAAGGACTGTCAGTCACACTGGTACAAAGGGAACCCAGTGAGATAGCCTCCCGCCCATCTTCCTGGAAAAGGGGTTGAGAACAGGAGCTGCTAGGAGCATGGCACTCGGTTTCTGGGGACAGACAATGCCTGATTGTTGGAAGTCTCTTTCTCCATATTGCTCACCCTGCTTCCCAGCCCGGGTTAGGGGCGGGGGACAGTTTGGTGAAACACCCTTTCTCAATAGCTGGCCGGCAGTCCCTACTCTCCTGAGGACACGGAGGTCTTTGGCACCCACAGAACAACTTACGGGTAAGTGAGTCAGCCTGACCCCACTGAACCTGGGCAGCTGGTTCCAGTGCTCAGAGATGCAAACCCAGGAGGAAGACCTGCAGGCTCCCTAGCGGGTATAGGTGGGGTACTTGTGGAGACTGAGGCACCCCTGGCTAACCTGGGGACTGGCATTCAGCTATCAGTCTGATTATGTCCCAAATCGTACAAATCCAAAACTAAGAATGAGCTCCCATCTCCCTGTATCTCAGTTCCAAAGACTTTGGCCCAACCCTCCTCTTTTGGACCAAGGGTCCAGGCTCATCCATTTACCTTAAGACTCAAAAGTCCGGGATCAATGCTCCTCCCTTAGACTTGTGGTTTAAGCCCCAGCCCTCTTCCCTCAACCCAGGAGTCCAGGCCCCAGCCCTCCCTCAGACTCAGGGGTCCAAGCCTCTGCGCTTCTCCTTAGGACCCAGGAGAACAGTCCCAGTTCCTCGGGACTCAGAGGTCCAGGGTCACTATGGACCAGAACTGGGCACTGTCTTCCCTGCAGCTATCTGGTCAGGGGTCACCAGGAGCAGAGCTGTGGGGCAGAAAGAATGTATGTGGGAGGCTTGGGTGAAGAAAAGGGTGTGTCTGGCTTCCTCCTGGCTCAGAGACTGGAAGAGAGAGGGGTTAAAAGGAAGCTGAAGGAGCCTGAGGATAGAGCGCACCTCTTTCTGGGAAGCCATAGACCCAAGCAGGTTTCTGGGAGACAGTCTGCTGCTTAGGACCCGGCATCCAGGTGCACCCTCTTCTGTGCAGCTCAGATCATAAGGCGACCTTCCGTCAGTCTGCTCTGACCCTTCTCTCACAGGTCTGCCTCTGGCTTCCTGTAATAGGTGGTGTCATTTTCCCCACCTAAGTGCCGGCAGGTACGCTGCTAGCCACCAGCAGGTAAGGCCGCAGGTGCTTTGGAGCCTGCAGGTGTGGGGTGAGTGCAGGGTAAGGATGGAGCCGGAGACGAGGTGCAGAAGGAGAGGGCTAACCTCTCTGTCAGCAGGAAGGGAGGCTAGAGCATAAGGAAGCAGGAAGGTTGGCTGTGCTTCCTTCTAAAAGCCACAGGAACCATGGACGTGGTCTGCAGCCTGTCTCGCAGCTCTTGCCACTGGTCCCTCAGATTCAAGGTGTGGGCTGGGAAACGAGACACCAGAAGGTGAGAGGAGGGCGCAGAGGTCAAACAAGGGTAGGAGAGCAGGACAGGACAGGAAGGAGGGAGAGGGTGAGAAAGGAACAGGGTGGGTTCCTGGGCCATGACTAATGGGATTGTTGCCTTCCCCTCTCAAGACGCCCGTGAAGATGCTGACTGTGAAGACGCTGGCCCTGTGCTTGGTTCTTGCTAAGTCAGGTAATAAAAGGGATACAGCACGGGCAGGGGATTGGTAGATGGATGGGTGTTGCTGACAGATGGTGGTTTATGACAGGACTAGATGGCTTTGAGATGAGGAAGGCCCTGAGGGGACTGACTAAGGGCAAGCCTGGAAGGTGGGTTTGAGGGTAAGAGGAGATAGGCCGCTGTGGTGGTTCCCGCCTTTAATCCAGGCACGAGGGAGGCAGAGGCAGGTGGATCTCTGAGTTCACATCCAGCCAGAATGAGTTCCAGGTCAATCAGGGTTACAATATGAAACTCAGTCTTAAAAAAAGGGGGGGGGGTAGCACGGAGGAAAGGGAAGTAGAACTGCAGGCGAGCATGAGATTAGAGACCTGCTTGATTGACGTTCATCTTGGAAGGATCTAGGCTCTTTGAGCTCTTCTCTGACTCGTGCCCTCCGTCCCTCAGCCTGGCCCGAGGAGCAGGATAAGGTGGTACACGGTAGCCCCTGTTTTAAGAACTCACACCCTTTCCAAGCTGCTCTCTACACCAAGGGTCACTTGCTGTGTGGTGGAGTCCTCGTTGACTCACAGTGGGTTCTGACAGCTGCCCACTGCCAAAAACCGTGAGTTTCTCTGTCTCCGAGAAGTGGAGGTAAGAGGGTCTAGAGGGTGCCTTGTAGACTTCAGGAGAGAGGAAGACCTGAGCCTTACCGTTTTGTTCAGCCAGGTATCCATAGGTCCCAGGACCATGGCAGTATCAAGCTTTGCAGGTGCTCAAAACAGTACACCACTTGCTTCTAATCCATGGCTATCCTAGCATGAAGTCTAAGTTAAATCTCCAGAGGGGCTGTCCATGCAATGGTTGGTGGAATGATTGCCCTGCATCTCCTAAGCTGGGCTTGGCAGTCACCACTGTGGTCTTAGCATTTGAAAAATGGGAGCAGGAGAATCAGAAGCACAACACAGGGAGCTTGAGACCAGCTGGGGCTGCAAAAGGCCCCTCAAAACAAACAAACAAACAAACAAAACTGGTGGCTGGAGTCATAGCTCAGTAGTTAACTGCTTCACAATCCTTAGGACCGAAGTTCAGATCCAAGCACTGGTATCACAAGGCAGGCAGCTTGCAAATGCCTGTGACCCCAGCTCAGAGAAATCCAAGGCTTTCTTCTGGCCTTTGTACATGCACAGTTACACACACACACATGCACGCACGCACGCAGGCACGGGCACACACACACAGGAGAGCACAAGCACATAAATGAAATCTTTTTTAAAAAATAGGGTTAGAGAGATGGATCCGTAGTTAAAAGCACACACTGCTCTTGCAGAGGATCTGAGTTCAGTTCCCAGTACCCATATGGCAGCCCGTAACTGCCTGTAACTCCAATGTCAGAAGATCACCCTCTCTGGCCTTCATGGGCACCTATACTCACATACCCCACCCACAGATAAAACTAAATCTAAAAATAAAAATACATAAATAAAGTTATCTTTAGATTACATGTAATGCCCATGGCAATGTAAATGCTACACAAATAGTTAAATTGTCTTGTTGGAGAAACAATAACAAAAAAAATCTGTATATGTTTAACACAGGCATGTTTCTCCCATACGTATTTTAAAATTTGCATTTATTATTATTATTATTTGCATTTTGTTGTTGTCTGTTTGTTTGTTTGTTTTTTGAGACAGGGTCTATGTAGTCCTATTGGCTTGGTATTTACTATATAGGCCATCGTCAAACTCATAGAAATCCCCCAGCATCTGCCTCCAGAGTGCTGAGATTAAGGGTGTACCCACCATGCTCTGCTGTCCCCCCAATACTTTTGATCTGTGAGCAGCTGAGTCTGTGCATGTAGAGCAGGCACAGTCAGCTATGGTAGGTAGCTGACTGTCAAGTAGGAAATTTGTAAAGGCAAAATTCTAGAAGAACGAGCTTGCCTTTTAATGAGCTGGGGAAGATTAAGAGAACAGGGAGGAGTGAGGCAGATGAGCTCTCTGGGAGCCTTGGGTGAAGCCCAGGCCTGTAGGTGAGTCCTATCTGCCTCTTTCCCAGGAATCTAGAGGTACGCTTGGGGAAACACAACCTACAGCAAACAGAGACTTTCCAAAGGCAGATCTCTGTGGATCGGACTATTGTCCATCCCCGCTACAACTCTGACACCCATGACAATGACATCATGATGGTGCACCTGAACTCTCCAGTCAAATTCTCTCAGAAGATCCAGCCTCTGCCCTTGAAGAAAGACTGCTCTGATGACAACATCAACTGTCAGATCCTGGGCTGGGGAAAGATGGAAAATGGTCAGTGAGGGGTGATGGTTGGGAGTGGTCAAAGAAACCAAGGGAAGGGCTCTCATGATGGAGGTGGGATAGTAGGTGGTGGGCCATGAGAAGATGCTGATGGAGAGGACCAGTAGGACAGCCTGTTTATGGTTAAAAGATAAATGGAGAAAGGAGAAGGTTGAGGATTTGGAACAAATGTGGGTGCTTGAATAACATGGAGAAGATGGCTGTAAAATGAAGGGCCAATGGGAACTCATGAAGGAGTAATGATTAGTGAGGAAGTCAGGCCAAGAATGATGGGAAAGAACAATCAAGAGGCAGTGTCAAGGAAAACGGATTCTAAGCATGGAGAGAAACAAAAGAGGCATCAATGGGAAATGGGGGAAAGAGCAATGAGGATGGCTGGTGAAGACATGAGAGGAATGGTCCCTCTCCCTCCTCCTAGGTGAATTCCCAGACACCATTCAGTGTGCTGATGTCCAACTGGTGCCCCGGAGTGAATGTGAGCGTGCCTACCCTGGTAAGATCACTCGGAACATGGTGTGCGCCGGTGACAAGAAAGAAGGGAACGATTCCTGCCAGGTGAGACCGGGAACAGAGATCTGAAATCAACCACAGACAGGAAGACGGCGACACAGACCAGAACTGAACAGAGACTGAGAAAGTCAGGCTGGAAGGGCAATGGAAAAGAGACTCCACACACACAGTGACAGATAAGAAAAAAACAAGACACCTTGGGGCTGAGAGGTTGGTTCAGTCAGTAAAACACTTGCCATGCAAGTATGAGGACCTGAGCTGAAAGGCATAATGGTATATGCTTGTCATCCCAGGGCTGGGGACAGAGGGAGGCAGATCCGCAGGGTTCATTGGCCAGCCAGTCTAGCCTAATTGGTGAGCTCAGTGAGAAACCAACCCTGTCTCTCAAAAAACACAGTGGATGACCCATGAGAAACGATGCCTATGACTGCTAGCCTCCACCTGCACACATACATACCTGCATGCACAACACTCTCACATGTTCACACACTCACACAAAGACACTCAACAGAAACAGGAGGTTCAGATGCATGGACAGAGAGGGAGACAGCAAGAGCCAGAGAGATACTACAAAGACTAGCCAAAAATGGGTGAACCTGGCAAGCCTGAAAATGTAAGGCACAATTTCAATGAATGGTCACCTTGATAGGAGTTCTAAACAGCTGGGGAGACTCAAGAGCCGAAGAGATGCTATGAAGGGCCATCCTTCCTCAGAGCTGCGGCCATGAAGCCCACTTGGAAATGGCTGAGCTCTGAATGAGGAAGCATCTGAGCCGCAAAGAGAGGGACTCCGTGCTCATCCCTCAAAACCTGTAGCTGGGCTCCTCTGGAACTCATTCACAAGCCTTGGCTTGTCCCCAGACTCACAACAATCCTCCTGCTTCAGCCTCTGGGGTACTGGATAACAGGTACACACCACCACACACATCTAGTCTCCAACACCTTACCTGGAGACTCTCTGCCCATTATCCTTCCAGAATGACCATAGAGGAATGAGATCAGCCTACCAAGAAAGCAAGGGTGAGGTTGGAAAGGCCAATAAAGCGAGATAGTGATTTGGGACAAAGAAAGAATAGGTAGACGTGGCCAGCCTGGGAACAAGGGGTGGAGAACATTAAGGTTTTTGTCTCCCTGTTGAGTGCTGGCCTTCCCCACCTCACTCGCAGGCATTTTTATCGTTCTTGCTTTCTGCCTCCCCTCCATTAATACCCTTTACTTTTATAAACCTTGGTCTCTCTCTCTCTCTGCCCTGTGACACTCTTCCTGCAGTGATGAGAGTAAACATCTACTCACTCCAGACAGGGAACCAACAACAGACCAAGGAATGGCACCGAAGTCTGACTGGGTGAACCAATGAGTTTTATTGGGGTTACTTACAGAAATATGGGTGAGGGGTTACTTACAAGATCAGAAATTACTCATGGGCAACTACATCACCAAAAGCCCACCCCAGCATGGGTGACAGCTCACCAAAGCCAGATTGTAGCACACTGCAAAGCCTGCAGGCAGCTCACCTTGTCTGAGAGAGACTCCCAGTCGTCCTTACAACTTATATATACTTGGGGAAAGTGGAACCTAGTGAGTTTGGGGCCTATTGAGCTTAAGGGTCTTTGCTGTAGGGCAGAATGTCTCAGCTTCCCTTAGAACATATTGTGTCTTAACACCCTCCCATCCAGGATGGATGGCTTATCTAAACACCCTCTCTCCCACCTACACCTTTATGGAACTTGGTGTCCTTGGGCACCATATTTCTGCCTTTTACTGGGAATGGAATCCAGGTTCTTACACAAGTGCTCTATTGGTGAGCTACATCCCCATCCCTCTTTTACTTCAAGAACAGGTCTTCCTACAAAACCACAAGCTAGCCTTAAACTTGCAATCCTTCTGCCTCAGCATCACAAGTAGTTGAGACAAGCATGACCACCACACCAGCCTTTCCCTCCATATCTGAGTATCTCTAATGCTCTCATTCTCTCCCCTCCCCCACCACCGCCGCCCACTTTTCCTCCTGCTCCTCCACCTCCTCCTTACTCTGTGTGAGTTTCTGATTTTCTCTCTCTTCCACATAGGGTGATTCCGGAGGTCCCCTGGTATGTGGGGATCGCCTCCGAGGGCTGGTGTCATGGGGTAACATGCCCTGTGGATCAAAGAAGAAACCAGGAGTTTACACTGATGTCTGCACTCATACCAGATGGATCCAAAACATCATCAAAAACAAGTGGCTCCGACATGAGACATGACCTATGTCTCCCTTGACCCTTGAAGGCTATGGATCCTGTCTCCAAGAGCCTCTGCCTTACTCTCAGAGCCTTCAGAGGCTCAGATCTGACCCTGACACTTAATAAATGCAGTGACATGGATCACAGAACACTGTTAAATATACTCTGCAATCCTTTCACCCCAGGGAGATTGGAAGCTACAGGCTACAGCATTTCCTTATGGGTATGGTTAGCAGAAGAAATCCCAGTGCGGCCACTTACTGTCTGGCACCCTTGGGAAGTGCTTTTCTTTACAGTGTGAGTGTTCTTATCTGTAGAATTGGAATACTATGGGGCTGGAGAAATGCTCAGAGGTTAACACTTACTGAAAGAATAAGCAGTACCTGTTCCTTCACTTCTGCCAGGAAAAGGCACACAGTGGGTGCCTTTCTTTGTTCCATTTCTGCTCCTTAGAAGTCTACCTTTGCCCACTGCTACAAGCCAATTTGATATCCACTTTGGACTTCTCTGCCTTGTACTATAGTCCCGCAGAAATGACTCTCCCTCAAGCTCTTTCTGTCATGTTATAGTAGAGGTGAGAAAGCCACAGGCCACCACATCAAAAAGAGCCCTTTATTTTGAGTCAGAGACCAAGAGTGCTCTAGCACCTCAGAATGACTCTTGGTGCTGAAGCTCAAGGGTACAGCATTTTTATGTTGTTGTTTGGTTGTGTGTGTGTTTCTTTGTTTGTTTGAGACAGGGTCACTCTGTGTAACCTTGGCTGTCCTGGAACTTGCTATATAGACTAGGCTGGCCTCAAACTCACAGAGACCCACCTACCTCTGCCTCCTGAGTGCTGGAATCAAAGGCGTGTGCCACTGCCTGGTGTGGAGGGTTTAGCACTTTTAAAGGCAAAAACAAAACAAAGCAAAACAAAACAAACCACAATTACATCTTATTAGATAGGGGTCAGAGTAACCGTGCAACAGATTTTGGCAGAACATAGTCGTTTTTTCAGACACAATGTGACAATTTTGATTTATACCTTTTTGGTTATTTTAGCTTATGTTTAGTTTGTATAAATATTAACTACTTTGGTGAATACATCTGGACCATCGTCAGGGTCACAGAAATGTGTTGCCAAGATGAACATAGCTGTTGGCGAGGGAGGTGGGTAGAAGACTGAAAAGAGTGTAAACAGACACGGAGTCAGAACAAGATGGCGTTTGACACCTTAGTCCCTTCAGGAGCCGAAAAAGTAAGGAGGTCAAGCAGGTGTGCTGGAACACGCCTTCAATCTCAGCATGCAGGAGGCAGAGGCAGGCGGATCTCTGTGAGTCTGAGGCCAGCCTGGTCTACAAAGTGAGTTCCAGGACAGCCAGGGTTACATAAAAAACCAACCAACCAATCAACAAACACACAAAAATGAAAGTGAGAGGACTGTAGGATTGTGGTAGAGTGATGGGAGAGGGGCATCATAAGGGGCCTCAGATACCACGGTCACGGGAAGACACAGACGGTCTGAGAACAGCCGAATGCAGGCGAGCCAAAGGGGAAAGACTATAACTGGGGGGGACAGGCGAGTTTTGGGTAATGGGGCAGGGAGAGAAGTGGTGGAATCAGAACTAGGAGGGGTGAAGAAAGGTGTCTGGGTGTGGAGGTTGGGTGAGGGAAAATCCTGGGTGTACGTTTCTGGAGACCACACCAGACAATGAAGGCTGGGGTGTGGGGCAGGAGAAATAGCTGGCATGATTGCCGACATTTGAGGCCCTGGCATGGGAACCTGGTTCAGCTCTGAGAGAAAAGAACAGTTCTGAGCTGAGAGTCAGAACCTTCAGACTTTCTCTACACAGCAAGGATGACCCTCCTGCGTCCATCTACTGAGTGCTTGGATTACAGACTTGCACCACTGAGCTCAGTTTTATGCGTGGTTCTGGGGAATGAACCTGGGGGCTTTGAACATGTTCATTGAGCCCTCTGCTAGCACTTCAACCTAAGAACCAACGAAATACCAATTTTATAGTCAAATAACAACGGGGGAAAACAGCTGGCATTTTGAGTGAATGAAAAGATGAAATTGTGACATCCAGGCAGTCTCAACCAACGGTCTGTAGTAAATACAGTCATGAAACTGACCAGAGTTTCTCTCTCTCTCTCACACACACACACACACAAATCTAGAAAATGGGTGTGGAGATCCCTGAGTCAGAGAGAGCTATCTTTCCCAGGTGGATATCAGGTACAGAGTGTCCTGATCCAGCTCCGCAGGCCTGTCAGACAATGTCTTAGGATCACTGTTGCTGTGTTGAAACACTACAGCCAAGGCAGCTTACTTAAAAAGGCACTTAACAGAGAGCTTCCTTATAGCTTCAGACGGTGAGTCAGCGGCCATCATGGCAAGGGCCGGGTGGCATGCAGGCAGGCATGGCGCTGGAGCAGAGGCTAAGAGCTTACCTTGATCCACACGTTGGAGGCAGAGAGGATGAGAATGGGCCTGGCATGGGCTCTTGAAACATCAAGAGGCTCAGGAAGGGCTCACAGTTTGAGTCCAACCAGCTTCCACACTGAAACCATCGTTCATTCAGTCCCTTACCTTTTACAGCTGAGTGTGGAAAGACTTAAAATTGGCCCCTGTGTGCAATGTTTTTTTTTTTTAAGTAGAAGTCCACACGTTTGAGTGAGGAGAGTTTTCCCATCACAGGCAGTCCTTAACTTTAGCTTCGAGTGTATTCTTCTTGGGTTCACTTGGATCCTGGCAGCAGCTGTGGCGGCTCATTTCTTCTGCAGCTCTCTCTGTTTGGTTTCCAGAAACATGGCCTCTGGTGTGGCTGTCTCTGGCGGTGTCATCAAGGTGTTCAATGACATGAAAGGCGAGAGTCCTCAAAGCCAGAAGAAGTGAAGAAACGCCGTGCTCTTCTGCCTGATCGGTGACAAGCAGAGCAACATCCTGGAGGAGGAAGGAGATCCTGGCAGGAGACGTGGGGCAAGCTGTGGAGACCCCTACACCACTTTGGTCAAGATGCTGCCCGACAAGGACTGCTCTCCACGATGCAACCTACAAGACCAAGAGGAGCAAGCAGGAAAACCTGGGGTTCATCTTCCGGACCCCTGAGAGTGCACCCCTTAAGAGCAAAATGACCTATGCCAGCTCCAAGGATGCCACCAAGAAGAAACTGACAGGAATTGAGCATGAACTGCCATGAGGAGGTCACAGACCGCTGCACCCTGGCAGAAAAACTAGGTGGCGGCGCGTCATCTTCCTGGAGGCAAGCCTTTGTGAGCCTCATCCAGCCCCGTGCCTGGAGCATCTTTAGCAGCCCCAGACCTGCTCTTGGGTTTTGCAGGCTGCCCATTTCCTGCCAGACTGAAGGGGTTCAGGGGGACCCCAGCAGGGGGAAGGCAATCCTTTACCCCAGTTGCCAAAGTCCTCCCCACCCCTGGACCATTCTCTTTCCTCCATCCCTGACGGCCCTGGCCTTCCCACATTGCTTTTGGTCTTCTCATTTTTCTAGGGTTGAAGCAGACCAAATTCCATCCCAGGCACCCAGTTTGGGTGGAGCCGGCTTTGTTTTGTTTTTAATGACACCCCTACTCCTCATCCTTCCCCATGCTGCCAACTTCTAACTACAATAGTGACTCTGTGCTTGTCTGTTTATTTCTGCGTGTAAGTGAAATGTGGAAATGACCCTCCCTGTGACAGCTGGTTGCCCTCCTTTTTCCCTTGGTCTTGGCCTCTCATCGAAGCAGGACCAATAAGGGACCTTCAATCAAAAACAAAACAACAATAAAAATGAATTATTTTTGATCTGGGATTTTCTTGCTTTCCTCTTTTCTGTCTCTAGTGCTGCTACAGAGGGAACTCAGATCCACAGAGTCTAAGTCAGACATGGTAGCATAGGTCATGATTTCAGCACTCCTGGCTGAAAGGGACAAGAGAATCCACAGAAATGCATTGGTCAGCGAGTCTGGCAACAGTGGTGAAGAAGAGACCTGGTCTCAAAAATGGTGGAAAATGAGGAATGGCACCTGACGCCATCCCCTGACCTCCACAAGAGACACATCTGCATTCACACCCATGGACATGCTCACTCACCCCCCCCCAACACACACACACGTATACACACATGCTTAGATTTTTAAACTTTTATGTAACAGGGCAAAAGTTACAGCAAAAGTTAGTGCTCCGCCCGCTGAGCCATCTCCCAGGCCCTAAGTAAGTCTCTTGTTTTTCTTTTCCTTGTGGTGCTGGGGTGAAACACCCAGCTTCAAGCCTGCTAGGAGAGCAGATACACCAAGCCATACTCTTCCCATGCCTCTTCATGGATGGTTTTTCTTTTTAGTTTATAATTACAAACATCAAGTTTATATACAGTATTGGGATATTTTAAAGAATGGTGGGAGCAGCTGTATTTTCAAGTATAATGTGCTTGAATAATAAACTTTACAGAATGTCTAGATTTTTGGTCTAAAAACTAAACGGCTTTCACAGAGGATGAGTTCTCTTCAGGAATGTGGTTTAAAATGTTTGCATGTCAGCAATAAAAAACAAGGAAATCAAGAAATTTGCAGGTAAATGGTGGGAACTGGAAAAGACCATCCTGAGCGAGCTATCCCAGAAGTAGAAAGACACACACAGTATATACTCACTCATATAGACATATAATATAGGGTAAACCTACTAAAATCTGTACACCTAAGGAAACTAATCAAGAGGGATCCAGAAAGGCATCAATCCCCATCCAGAAAGGCAAAGAGGATGGACATCAGAAGAAGGGGAAAACAGGGAACAAGTCAGGAGCCTGCCACAGAGGGCCTCTGAAAGGCTCTGCCCTGCAGACTATCAAAGCAGATGCTGAGACTTATGGCCAACCCTTGGGCAGAGTGCAGGTAATCTTAAGAAAGAAGTGGGAAATAGTAAAATGTGGAGAGGACAGGAACTCCACAAGGAGAGCAACAGAACCAAAAAATCTGAGCACAGGGGTCTTTCCTGAGACTGATACTCCAACCAAGTAGCAAGCATGGAGATAACCTAGAACCTCTGCACAGATGTAGCCCATGGCAGTTCAGTGTCCAAGTGGGTTCCATAGTAATGGGAACAGGGACGGCCTCTGACATAAACTGATTGGCCTGCTCTTT